>CM048841.1:1992511-2445011 GCA_026545765.1 Plantago major
TGGGACGAGCCAAAGCATCCTGGACATTAACACGCAAGTCACATAAGGTTGATTATCTCATAGTTTAGGACGAGCCAAAGCATCCTATTTTATGTTGATAATCTTGATGGTGACTTCATATGGTTATATAAGTGTCTTGCATTGTGATTAATCATGGTATTGGTGGCTCGGCCCCAAAGGGAAGTCATTAGTTTTATGGTTAAATCAGAATAAGATGGTTTAGTTTTGGTTTGAGTTTTGTAACTTTTTCCTTTGTCCAAAGGTAAGGAGTGTTGCATACTTAAAACTGGACTACCATAGTCTTATTATAAAGTACATGGTAATTTTATATTCAATTCATCATGCAGTTTCAGTCATAATTTTACCATGAATAAATTAATGTTGGTTGTTTTAGATTTTCCATAACAGTAAGGTTAATTTTCTTGGTTTTATGCAGCAATAGAGTTTTCCCACATCATTATTTAGCTTCGTTTATGTTCCAATACTTAAAGATTATTGTATTCTCACTAAGGCATGTATACTTATATAAAGTATAAATAGAACTTTAGCAAGTACTTTTAAGTAAGACTATTATTTATATTATATAATAGCACTAGAGGTGCGTAATAGCATACTATAGAAATAAAGGACAAGATAGCTCAGTTGCTTGATTAAGTTTACTTGTGAGGAGTTTCATAGTCATGAAAATGTTATTATCTCTCTCGATTATGTTTAAAGTTCTCACGAAACACATGAGGAAATGTGGTAAGTTAATTTAACTAACCATATGTGTTTGAGGACGAAGAGAGATTACAATAATTAAGAATGACAATAGTCGTGCTAAAGTGAAAAGAACACAGTGTCATTGAATATGACAATGAAGTATGTGTTCCTTCATCTCTGGAAATTAGCATTAAGTAGACATTGTCATATTTAGATTACTATATAGATACTCCATTTTATTGTGTCACATTTGTTAATGTCCATTTGGTAATTTATTGATTGTTTTGAGTTTTACCAATCTATTATGTCAATATTATGCAAGTATTCTCGAAATATAGAAGTCGATATCAAGTGATCAATTTATCTCATTTTTATTTGATAAGTTCACTTGCATGACTATATTTGGGTTTGAGAATTAAGTTATCCTTGTATATTATTGTTCAAGGTAATAAGGACATGTTGACACATAGCTCCTACATTGTGAAATGCGATATTGTAATAAACATATCATAAGGTATTTATAATTTGTCAGTTAAAATTTCAAATTAAACTGGCCCTTCATGTTCATTGGGCTGCATAAGGAAAAGTAGACCAACGAATTCGATAGAGATGTCACATAGAGCTCAAGTAAATTATAAGTTCAATAAATTTGTATCATTTCCACACTGTTGTTATGGTCATGAGGTATTAATCTCTTTCAGTAGATCAATAACATTTTCAGTATATCCATTGTTAAGGTTTATCGTGATTTAAACTTTAAACCTATAAAGTTAAAAATAGAATTTCATGCTGGAAGAGTTACAAGCTTTTGTAATATAGTTTGACTACATCGGTCATTTTGAGTTATCATAAAGTTGGCGAAGTTAGTGTGAGAAACATTATGATTATTGTTTATATGTGCACATTTGTACTATTTTGAACAATAGACATGATTCACATTTAGGTTAACTACTACATTTATTTGTTGTCCTATTGAGGTGAGATTTAACAATTTCACTTGAAGTAATTGGACATCAGAAATAGTAATGTTTCTTCACAAGCATTCCACTTAATGTCGCTAGTTTGTTTTGTCCATGTAATGGCTTCCGCTTCCTGTAATTGTTATGAATATTTATGAACTTCTTGGAGGCATTGAACCTGGTAGGAGTGTTTATTCTCATAAAGTACAAAGAGAAAACACTTGAGCATAATGGAATTTCTTCCTTAAGTATAAATAAATGTTATATTTATTTTATAAATCTCGGATAAAGGTTCAAGCATATCCTACTCCTATCCATTATTTATAGGATAGTTAGGACTATAGTAGCCTTCATGATAAATGAATTTTGATTAACAATACTATTTAGTGCTTGCTTTATGGTCCAAATTTCATTTGGACATAAAGAAAACTTTACAGCATATCACCCTTTTGTTTTTGCACCATGAAATATATCCCTTAAGCTATTCATGGTCTAAGTGGCTTATTTAGTTTTGTAGCCACAAAGATAAGTGATAATGTAGATTTTCTCGATTAAAGAAAATATATAAGTTTGTTTAAGTGTTCTATTATAAAGTGTGTTCTATTGTAAAATTTTGATCAGTAGAATATTAAGTATTGAAGTATACATGTATAATCATTTAATTTGTCTCCCTTTTGATGGTATACTAAAGTTTTCGAAAGTCTTTAATCATTCAGCTTTTGTTAAGGACTTCTAATTAGTGTAGTATATCTTAAAGACAGTGGTAGCAAATTTTTATCTTGTATATTATACTAGTGACTTGAGTTTTATTGATCTCGAACTCTCGAATATGGATTCTGGTGAAACCTCATATGTTTGTTGACATTTGAGTTTCACAGAGGCAACAAATGAATTTCACTGCATACTTGTCTCATAAGGGCAACATTGAGAAGTTAATGATCTTTCGGAGAAGGACTTAAGCCTTCAATATTATTGTCACTATTTGGACTTTTTCAGATGTCTTAACGATATTAAGACATATTGGAACATGAGTAGGTGAAAGCTATATAACTATTTTAGCTTTTGCATTGAGTTTTACACATTTGTACTTGAGTTTTATTTGAGATTTGTTTATATGCTAATTTGTTAGTGGGAATGTAAGGTCGATATAATAAAAACTCTTGATTGAGTAATGTTGATGCTGCAATTTGTTATAACCTTAGTAGTATTAGGAAACCAAGAACTATAGTTGACTTGCAAGGTATAGCTCACTTTAAGTGAGCTAGTTATACAGAAACTTCATTTGCCAATTGAGTAGACATTTGATGCACTTTATTTTCTAGTCTATCATTATGGGGTAAATGATTGTTATGGATCAATTACACAAACATTTAGTTTGGGGTTTTTCCATTAAGGGTCTCAAGTTTGTTCTTTCCTAAAGGATACCACTAAAGAATTCTGCAAATACTGCTCTAAATTGTTTTCTCAAAGAACAATCATGCAGTAGTAGAATTGTGTATATCGACATAAGGAACCTCATAGCTAATAAGAGTATTAAGGGATTGAGGTATCCATAAAGTTATAAGTATTGCTACAGCTCATGATGTTTCTTACCGGTACTTCAGTTTTACGGTCATGAAATGTTTGTATACTTATCATTGTTCATATAAATAAGTTAATCTTTGGTCTATAGACATACATTGAATAAAGTCTAAATTGAAGTTTAATCTTGGAGTTATATTTGTGCATACTAAAGTTTATCCGTTGGGATAATATAAAGTTGGACCCGAATGATTACGCAGTAATTCATTCATGAAGATAAGTTGCTCATTTAGTGTTGTTTTAAAGAGGATTGTGCATGTGAACATGGAAGGAATGGCTTACTAAATTTGAGCTTTACCACTATGATTCGTTCATGATTATTCTTTAAAATAGTGCGAGTGTTGTGAATATCACTAGAAATAAATATGTTTGACCATATTCAGTTTTCTAGACAGTGATAAGTGTCATGGGACCAAGTGGGAGAATGTTAGAATATTTCATATATTTTGTGGTCCAAATTAACACTTATTATTTAAATTAAATGTCTAGTAATTTATTTATATTAGGATTCACGTTAAGTTATTATTATCAACTAGGACTCAACTGTGATGGATGGAAGAGTCCTAATCTAACTCGAATATAGGGTCCTTAACCTAGCCTTATAAATAAAGTGTCTGTGTACAACCATCGGTACAGTTTAATACAAAAAGGCATAGGTTTATTAAACCATATTCCACCACTATTCTTTTGGTGCTTATTTTTCAGGTATCATGGATTCAATGTAGCAGAGGTACTATGGCAGCATACTGGATTAAGCATAACTTGGAACGTGTATGGAGGTAGGTCCTATTTACGGTTTTCCTTACAATTCACAGTGTGAAATCTGATAAACGTAACAGATATAGTATTAGAGAGACGATGATGACCGATTCGATGTTATAATATGGTGCTGCTAAGCTAAAGGAATATATATATATATATATATATATATATATATATATATATATATATATATATATATATATATATATATATAGTAGTGCAACCTAACCGACCTGCTCTAATCTAATTAGAATAGAATTAGGATTCCCAAATTGATGTAAGTAACCAAGTTTTGCAAATAAGTCCTCAACTATCAAAAGAGCATTGTACTACTTTCGAAACTTGAATTCTAACACACAGCAACTTGTGAAGTGATTTTTCTGTTCTTCTCAGTGTGATGTGAATGATGGTCTGGTGTACGAACCAAGGTTATCTATTTATATATATTTAAAAGCCAAGTTGTTATTCTCAATTCTATAGCAAAGGACTTTGAGCTAGACTGATTGTGGGTGTTTCTGGACTTATTTGTTATGAAAGAAAATGCAAAATGAAACTAATAATTATAAGTATGGAAGGGTAAAGTTTGTATTCATCCCATTTTGGAAGAAACAAAGAGAATATTCTATTATGGTAAATTCCTCCCATAATTACTAAATTTGACGGGATCCGGTTAGAGTAAGAATCTTCTAATTACAAAAAATAGCATATTACGCATGCAAAAGGGGAATGAATTTAGACCCATGAAATCAATTCAAAATCAAAGTCATTATGTGTCACGCCCCAAAACCAAAATAATTTGGCGCGACCGACCATCTATCGTGAGATGGGCTCACACCAAGACGAAGCCTCAATTTATTTACAAAAACAGTTTGAAAGGCAATTCAAAGCGTCTAAAACACAAATACAATTTTAGAAACATCAAACTAACTACAAGCCTCAGCAATTACAAAACTTTCACTAACACTACTAGTTGCTCTAGACCGACTAGACTCCGGCAACAACCTCCTCAAAAGCGGAACCACTTAAAAAAAATGTGTAAGGGTGAATCTCCTGGCACATTTACCGGATCGAGCAGAGTAGTAAACATACATATATATATATATATATATATATATATATATATATTATATATATATATATATATATATAACCAGAAAACAGTTAATGGAGTACTTATAACAGAACAATATTATCAGAACGTTTAGCTCAACAGAGTCTCACTATGGCCACTAGTATAAGTCCGGTGGCACAAAGGTCAGCACAGAACAGAACATAACAGAAAGTTTCCCGCTAAAGGAACACAGACAAAAAGCCAGACATAATCACCGTCAAAGACGGGCCCAGAATTCATAGGTCAAACTGTGAGCTCAAAACATATTTATTCTCCATGTACAGAAACATATTTTATCACACATCGCATGCATCACAAATCATTATTTTGGGAATTCACATACTTGATCCTTTTCGAATAGAATATTATATCAAGTCCCATGACATAATATAATAATCATAAGTTATTTATCAAACATTGAAACTATACATATAAGATAATACGAAAATATAAGCAAAAGTGTCAAGAAATCCCCTTACCTGAGTTGACTCGAAACAAGCTTAACCTAGCTAGACCAAATGCTCCTCTAACTTGCACCTCGAACTCTCGGAAACACCTCTACAATGTAAGTACCCAAAATACATAATTTTGGAACCGAAAAACTTTTATTTCATTCCAATCAGTTAAGTACACAACCGATCCAGAGATCCAGGCAAAATCAAAACAACCACAAACAATCTAATGTAGCATAAGTGTTGCACAATACATGCGCAACTTTATATCCTGCCAGCATCTATTAATAACATCATTGATTATACTCTCAGCAAGTCTAGTGTTGAGCGGCTTTTGTTTGAATAGAACTTTGTTTCTTTCCATCCATATGGCATAGACAGCTTCCGTAAAAGCACACCGCAAAATTTTTGTACGCCATCCAGTTCTCCTCATTTGTCGACATATCCAAACGACTACATCTTCCCAAGTATATGGGGTTCGCCTTATACCAACCCATGCCAGAACCATTTGCCAAATCTGTTTAGAAAAAGGGCATGCGAAAAGCAAGTGTGAGAGTGTTTCATCCTCAAAAAGCACAACCCGCATCAAGCTGTGGATTCCATCTTCACCCGATCTTTTGTAGCAAGTCGATTATTAAGCCCCATCCATGCCCAGAACTGTGCCCGGGGTTGAGCTCTATTATCAAACCAGAATTTCTTCCATCGTACCTCCTCTTTTCCACCTCGAAGTTCCTCATATAAAGTTCGGGTACAAAATCTCCCATTCTGCCACATGCTAGCCCATGCATTCGATTGCTGCACTATAGCTCTACTTTTCATTATAGCCTTCAAAATCCATGAAGAATCCACAGGGATCTCCACATCCATCACTTTACAGTCTTTGATATAATAGCTATGCACCCATTTAACCCATAGTTTATCCGCTTTGCGAAAAATATTCCAGAGTAATTTTGCAATATTACACGAGTTCCATTCAAGCAAGGATGTCAGATTTAATCCTCCGGCATTCTTTGTATCACAAACCTTATCCTAAGCGATTGGAGCCCGTCGTGTAATCTCGGCAGTACCACTCCACAAGAATGAGTGACAAAGAGCTTCAATATGATGGATCACATTCTTTGGGAGCGGGAAAACCTGCATCCAACAGTTAGACATAGCATGTAACACACTCCGAATAAGCTGCATTTTACCCGCATAGCTCAAGAGTTTCGAACTCCAGTGGCGTATGCAAGCAGTGATTTTATCGATGAGGGGCTGGCAAAGTCGAATAGTCAGCTTGCGAGTAGTGAGTGGAACCCCTAAATACTTTACCGACAGCTTTCCCTCTACAAACCCTGTTATGCCGAGCAATTGAGAGTAAGGTTGCGTCCTAAACCACCACAGTACAGCCGACACTTTTGCTTATTCACAACAAGTCCCGTCGAAAGCGAGAACTTATTAAATTGATCCATAAGGAGCGCAACCGATTGGATATCTCCCCTGACAAATAAGAGTAGGTCATCTGCAAAGCATAGGTTAACAATGTTCAGCCGTTCACACTTAGGATGGAAATTGAAATCTAGTTCACTCTTGAGTTGAAGTAGCATCCTATGTAGATATTCCATCATAAGCACAAAAAGCAGCGGTGAAATAGGGTCACCTTGTCTTAAGCCTCTCGCAGCTTTGAGAATCTGGGAAGGAACTCCATTGATGGAGTAGCGGTAAGATACCGTACACACACACCTCATCACCCAGTAGGTAAATTGGTCCGGGAACCCCAGCTCGTCCATAATCTTTTCCAAAGCATTCCATTCCACAATATCATATGCTTTATGTAGATCCATTTGTATCATACATTTCGGGGAGATACTCTTTCGGTCATAGCCTCGAACCAGTTCACTAGCCAGGAGAATGTTATCATGTATTACCTTGCCAGGTAGAAATGCAGATTGGCATTCGTCCACCACAGAATTAATAACCTTACTGAGTCGATTAGTAAGGATCTTGGAGATAATTTTATACAAGGTAGTGCAACAGGATATAGGACGCATCTCTTTCATGGTACATGCCCCAGCCGATTTCGGGATAAGAGTACTAAAGTACAGTTTACAGCTTTGTACATCCTCCCATTCTCGAAAAAAATCATAGACTGCTTCCAGAACATCCTTCTTTATCATTGGCCAAACAGCTTTAAAGAATCTAGCGTTGTAACCATCAATTCCCAGAGCTTTGGTATCCCCAATGCCTTGAAGTGCAACCCAAACTTCCTGTTCGGTGATTTTACGAATTAATCCAAGTCGCTCTGGTCTAGTTAGTTGTTTCCCATTACGCATCGCCACAATATCAATACCCTCCAATCGTTTGGATTTCGTCCCGACAAGGCCTGTGTAAAAACTCAGTACCTCTCGTTCCAAATCACCATGTGCTGTCAGAATCTCCCCATTAGCCGCAATCAGCCCCCGTAGGCCAATTTCCCAAATTGTTTTTCTTTTACTGTGTCATGGAAAAACACATTATTTCCGTCCCCAACCCTAAGCCAGTGGACCTTCGCCTTCTGCATCATAAGAGTTTCGTCAATATCATTCCATTTTACAACCTCCTCCAAACATAGTTTCACTCTATCAATTCGGGCAGAATCAAATCGATCTATTAAAAGATCATTTGGCACAGCCTGGAGTTCTAATCTAGTCGTGTCCTGTTGGTTTCTGGCTCCCGCAAATTATTTAGTAAGAGGCTTTAGGTGAGGTTGCAGAGCAATTAATCTTCTCCATATGGTGTACATAGGTCTACCGGCCTCACCTTGTAACCAGTGTGATTTAACGGTGGCCAAAAACTACTCATGTGACGCAATAGTATTAATAAATCGGAACTGATAAAATTTTGGTCTTGAAAGTACCTCAAGCTGTAGGTAAAGCGGGGAACGATCTGATATGTCGGGTTCCAGGACAATAAGCGTCATAGAATCAAACTTCTGAAACCACTCAGGGTTGCAAATAGCTCAATCAATTCTCGAATATATGTGTCTATTTGACCACGTGAAGTGATCTCCCACCGTATCTTTCTCATCTAGGTTTGAGACATCCATCATATTCAAAAGGTCGCGAAATTCTGTTGCCATTACAATGTGGCCTCCAATTCGATCGTCATAATGCAACACATTGTTAAAATCCCCTATCACCATCCAGGGGTCCACTGTATGTCCCGATAATTGTTCAATATCACTCCAGAGGTGATGGCGTTGCTCAAGTGTGTTATGTGCATAAACAAAAGTAATCCATTGGTTTAACCTGCCATCCAGAGCGTATATCCCATAATGCAAATACTGATCCGACGAAGATACCAACCGAATATACACTTTTTGGTCATTCCAGAGAACCCATATGCATCCATTATCATGCGTATCATAATTATCCAGATAACACCATTTACGTCCCAGCCGCATTATAACTGAATCCATTTTATCCTTCTTCACCCTTGTTTCTAATAAAGCAGCCACTGACACATTAAGCTCAGTGAGACGGGAGCCAATCTCACGAAATTTCATTGCTTTGTTCAGCCCCCTTATATTCCATACTATCATAATAAAGGGTTTTGCTCAGTTTCGGATCTAATCAAATTATCTAAAATCGCAAAACCATTCCGTAATTGTACTTCCTGTGTAGTAGACTGTCGATCAGGCTTACTTGCTTGATGCTGCTCCCCTGGATCGTGGACCCTAGAGCCTGAGCATTCATTCGACTTCTCCAACTTTGTTGCACCATTAGGATTTCCCCCTCTCATCACTCTACCATCGCCATGAAGTTTTGTACTGCCCACCGGAGGCATCGCAAGTAGCTGTATTCCGTCAGAGGGTTTGCCACAGGCTCCTGATCCCCATGATGTCGAGGGACATTAGTCTGTGGTGTTGGAATGTTGCGACCATCACGTCGTGTAACCCAACGATTTCCTCTATTAGTAGCCTGATTATCCCGTGCACGTGGAGGAGTTGGTCTTCGAATAACCTCCGGTGCACATTGATGTCCCACTTGTTGACACTATACACAAAAAGGAGTCTGCCATTCATATTTCACTGCTTGTTCAATTCGTTTATCCTTATTATCTTTGATTATTATCTTCCTCAACTCTTTAGTTACGTCAACTTCAATCATCACTCGGGCATAGGTAACTCTTTTTCGCAGTGCATTCATCAGTGAACATCGGCTTAGCAACAGTACTTGCTATCTTCGAAATACTACGCTCCCCCCATAAGTGTAAAGACAGGTTCGGGAACGTAACCCAAACAACCATTGTGCGAAGTAAATCCTCCTGTAGAGAGAAATTTTGAATCCATCTCCTAAGTATGATCGTCTTCCCAAGAAGTGAGTAAGGGCCTTTCTTCATTACCTCCTGCCACTCTTCTTCATTCTGAAATCGAATAATGAAATATCCTTCTTCACTATAAAACAGTTCAGGCAGTTTGACAAAATTCCAGTGTTTATTCATGAATTGTTTGACCGCATTCATGGTTAAATCAGTCCCCATCACAAAGAAAATTAGCGAATTCTCCCAATATTCAATTTCTGATTCTACATCCTCATCATCAATTTCAACTTCCACGTTTCAATCAATCACACTCGGGGCAATATACGGAATTCGTTTGCCATGAGAAGGCAAAGGATTGCCTCGAATCACGTCTACCCATAACTGTTGTTGATTAAGCTCCTCAAAATTATATGCAATTGTCTATGTCTGATTTCCTATCTTAACAGGGGTGCTGCTATCTAATAGTAGGTTATCCGATTCAGTCGAAGAACCAGACTTGTGCGATGTGTTGCCAGCTACCGGAATTGGGTAGTCGGGCAAAGCTGCACTCCCTCTCTCAATTTGGCCAACATCTGCTGCAGAATTATTAGGATCCAAAATTGTCGATCCTGCTAAATCTCCAATTGCATCCATCGAACCCTCACCCTCAATCTCAGTAACTGTTCCCTCGTTGTTGCTAGATGACACGAAATCCCCATCTCCAGTCGCTGCGTTTGCCGGAGCGCCCTGCTTCTTCGGGCGGCCACGAGGCCACGGTGGCTCGGTTGGGTTTTTCTTAGGAGCCATCTAAAGTGACAACTCAATCCAAAATACATAATTACTTGTGGTTAAATTGTAATATATAAAAGAAAGGGGCTGAACAAAATAAAGATTGAATATGAGGGGTTAAAAGTGTAATTTACCATAAATATGTATAACCAGGTTACAAGAAACAGGGCTAGCGAGCGGGCAGACAAGGGCGCCAAGAACAGAGAACTTGGGGAACCCCGTACGGCTTCGTTTTTCATCCGATTTTTATGAAACAAAATCTATAATGTTTTTTATACCTTGTTTTTAGCCGATACTGCACGCGTATTAAGCAAACTTTTCAATTTCGTGTAGCACGCTATTTAGAATATTGCGGATTAATATGGATTAATATCTTAAAGAGGTCTTTTTCGTGCTTTTATACAGATTCACGCAACAAAGACTACAAAGACTATTTACTAAGAATCATAAATCGGTTTCTGCAGGTTCGTTACAAGATAGAGAATGCGTTACAGAAAACGCGGCAAAGTTTCGGTAAGTGAATAAGGAGAACGTACGGTCGAAAGCTTTTTACGAAACCGGGGAAGGAAACCAAAGAGGTTTACAGATTGAGGCTTACACAAACAAGATTTACAACTCGTAGGGATCTCAACGATATGATCTGGGTTAAGATTGGAAGTCGTTTGATAGGGTTTTGGTTGCGAAACGGTGCTTTGTTCAATCTGACTAAGGTTTGGTACGTTGTTGTGTATATATAAATGGTGATCCATCATGATGAAGATGATAGAGTGTGGGAGAATGTCAACTTTGATCCACTTTTATGGGGTCATCTCATGAAATCGCATTGCATCAGCATGACATCACTGCCAAATCACTTCCCAGCCAAAAAAAAAATTAAAAAGGCCAAAAACGGGGAAATTTTTTTTTGGGTACACTAGAGTGATACAGTGCCAGTTTTGGTATACTAGAGTGAGACTGTCCAATTTTGGTACACTACAACAACCACCCATTCAATTGACATACTTCGATCGATTTTCTGACTAAAATGGTGACGTGTACGTCGGAGATCCGATTTTCCCTCCAAATTGTCCGATTTTGGATCGTCCAGGACTAAAACCGAATTTTTCAATTTCTTCAACCCGAGGACCGTACTGAATAGGTTAGGTTCGGCCTAAAAACTGATTTTAAAATGTTTTATATTTTAAAATGTTTTTCATAATTTTTTAAATTAATTTAGATTTTTTTATATATTTTAAAATGTTTTATATTTTTTAAAATATTTTTTCAGAATTTTTAAATTAATTTAGATTTTTTTTTAAAAATTAAAAGTCAGATTTAACGAGAGCTCCACACGTGTCCGTCTTTTAAATTGAAATTCAAAAATCGGACAATTTGGAGGGAAAATTGGATCTCCGACGTACACGTCACCATTTCAGCCGGAAAATCGATCGGAGCATGTTAATTGAATGGGTGGTTGTTGTAGTGTACCCAAATTGGACAGTCTCACTCTAGTATACCAAAACTGGCACTGTATCACTCTAGTGTACCCAAAAAAAAATTTTAATTTTTTTTTGCTCGGAAGTGATTTGGCAGTGATGTCATGCTGATGCAATGCGATTTCATGAGATGGCAGTCAACAAGTGTTGACAAAGTGTGGTCAAATCGCCAAATCAACAAAATCGCTGCCACATAAGTAATTTTAGTCCACAATTTGACGAATTAGCACTTAATTGGCCAAGTATAAAAAAATTTGGACTAGAAATCTCAATAATTACAAAGTAGTGCTTGCGCATCACAATGACCCTATAAAAGTGGACCAAAGTTGCCATTCTCCCACTGTAGTGTGAGGTGAAAGATTATAAAGAATACAATAATGGTGAGGGTTAACTTAAGTCATGGTTATGGGCACAACATTCTGTGATGGCAAGATCTTGAAGATGGTCAGATAACTAGTGCAGCAGAGACAAGAACATAAAGGTTTAGGTTTCGGTAAACAGAGTAGAGGGTAAATTTAATGGGCTCGGGCCAGATAACATGAAAATTGGTTTAACAAATATCATCAGGTCCGGTCCACTATAAATTAAAATTACGGGTTCTTACATTCTCACTCCTTAAAATAAGTTTCCTCCTGGAAACTTAACTCCACTACGCACACCAACCGACCTATCCCTTCACAGACCACTTAAAGTCTACACCAACATAAAACACTCTATACTCTATCAAAACAAAACTTAAGACTCACTAGCAACTAAACTTAACTCCACAAGAGACTCCGCCTGGCACCTACAACCCGACAAACCGAAACCTAAGCTCTGATACCACTTTTGTCACGCCAGAAAACCCCTCTTTGGTATTACACAAAATATGTAAAATTGTTACTGCATGTCATCTTTATATTGAGGAAATTAAACATCTGTAATTAAATCTCACATGCAATGCTTTACTGCTGTATATGCAACTCTGAGATGTTGAAATCCCAAAGAAAAATGTATGGATTTTAAAAATTTCTGATTGCATGTTGATTTCTTGAAGAAAAAGTGTGATCGGAAGTCACAATGATGCTATAAAGACATGCAGAACCAGTAAATAACTTTAGAGGAAATGTTCTGAAATTTGTCAAAGGAAACTGATTGTGCATGTCACCATGTAGACCGAATAGGACAGCAACAAGATCAACAATTTTCAGAACCCATTTTACAAGTGTCGTTTCTTGATAGCAGTGCCATTTCTTGATAGCTTAACATGAGTGGCTCTGATATCACTTGTTGGATAACCTTAGAGTCTCAAGTAAGCTATTAAGAAACAACTACATACTACATGAATTTGGCTTATAGCTGATTTCATAGTTGGTGATAAAAGGCTAGAGTTGATGAGTTGATTTTCCACTACTATGAGGAGTTTCTTTTGACCTCAACTCTTTCTAGATAATGGGAATAATAGAAGAGAAGAAGAAACTTGTGTCCTCTAGTGTGGGGATCATACCCTTATATATATTTCAATCATCCTACTAAAATTCATTAATTCAATAGGACAATGTTAATTGGGTTCAACACATTTAAGGCCCATATAATACTAAAGATGTGTCCAAGGCCCATAATGCAAATAGATCACTCCAATACCAAATTACTCGTATTTAGACAGTGTACAATATACGACACGTTAATACGTAGGTCCAAATCTAACACTCCAGGCATAACTTCATCCTTAGTGCTTCACCAATGGTGTTGTAGCTTTCATCGTTTTATCCCGGCTCACATTCGTTCATCTCCAGGACTACTGATAACTGCATTTCCAATCAGTTTGATGAATAGCCTCGAAATTGGACAGAATCTTGTTCATATCCTCATAATATGGCCAGCTCTTTTGGTTTTCCAAATCATAAACCATATTAATAGTAAACCATATTAATGAAATCAAATAAATATCTTATGAGTTGTGATTTTTTCTATGCTACAGCACGTGGTTATGTCCGTTGAAGCTTTAATGTGTTGTGCCAAAAGTGATTTATTTGTTTCACATCTTGTATGGAACATGATACTGTAGATCGTAAACAAGGAACATACCTCGTATTGGTGGACTAGGGATGCCCATAGAGATTTACACTGTCCGGGGCTCCTACTAATACCATCCAATAGGATAACACCCTTCTTTTTATCCTTTCCAAAAAAATCGATACACTAGAAGAACACGTAAAAGTCATTCGGTATTTTCCATCACTTTTACATCGGTAAAAAAAAAATAATGTCACATTTCATTTCAAATAGCTTGTTTAAATTTATTATGTAGCGAAGGGGTCGATTCCAATGATTGAAATCGAAAAGAAAAAAAGGGTTGGATCTAATTTTTTTTCTTCACGCATCTAATCTTGATTCGAGTTCCAGACAAGGGCCAGATATATATACTTTCTCCATGAGGTATTAGGGATCGGAACACAGTATTTGGGTGCAAATTTTCCTCTATTGAGTCGCTGATTGAATTCGAAGCCCGACCCATTGATTTCAACACTGTTGGGTTGGGTTGGGTTATATATCCCGCCAAATTAAGTTTAAAATACCCTAGCTAACTAAAATTCACACATCTAATCGTCTTTTTCTTCAAGCCTGATCGATCATCTTCATCATAACATAACAGTCGCTCATTAAACACACAATTTGTCGTCTCTGATCCGATCATCACCACAAACCAAACCAAGGCGATGCCTGATTCCGATGATGGGTCGCAAGATAAGAATTTCCGTCAAATCAGCCGCCACAGTAAGTTGTTTACTTCTCTTTCCCCTACCTATCAACTCATCCTTTCAATTGAAAATTTTTTATATAGTTTTTTTTCTTTTTGTTTTTGAATCATTTGCTTTCCATAAGCAGTACAGTATTATAAATATATACTTAGTACTAACCTGTGGCGATGCCTGGTATAGTTTACTTTTAATAATAAATAGAAAGTGGATGATAAAATAAATTAATGGAGAAAATAAGGTAGTCAAATTTATGGAGAAAATAAGGTAGTCAAATTAATGGAGTTTCCCCGCCTAGAGAGTACCTGCCAGACTAGTACTGGAAATGGTTGGTTAATAACCATAACCATAACCATAATCGGTCAATAACCATCAACTTATCTTGAACGGTTATTAACCGTCACTGTAACAGTTCAGCAACTGACCGGTTGCAACCATAACAGGTCCGGTTTTCGGTTACGGTTAAAAACTGTTATCTTTTTTTTTTTTTTTTTTTGTTAAACTTGACTATTCTGTTTTTCGAGCACAAAATTTTTGAAATTAGTACGAAAAAGAAAATGAGCAGGAAGTGAATTCGAATTTGAAAGTCCATTTAAATTAAACAAGCCACTCAACTAAGTTTGTTATCTACCCGATTGTACTCATAATTCTAGATAAAAAAAAACTGTACACAAACAAACAAAAACAATATAGTATTAAAATAGAATACCAATTACAGAACCAAGAACAAGAATAGAACAACAGTACACAAAACGAGCAACACTCTGTTGAATCCTACCCTTGCTCAGAAAAAACTGCTAGCTAGCATCGAACAATAAACAAGACGAAATTTCACAACACAACAATAAACAATTACGAAATCAATAAGCATAGTTAGTATGATATTGTACAAACTAATGCTCATCTCTACAGCCTTAAGTTTTGCACAACAATAATGCTCATCAAGAACTGCAGCCTTAAATTTCACAACACAACAATAAACTCATCAAGAATTGCAGCCTTAAGTTTTGCACAGACTAATGCTCATCTCTGCAAGACTGCAACTTCGATTCAGCCATGGTAAATGCAAGCTAAATCACTACAGGGCACATCAGTAAACAGACTACATAATACAAATCAAGAAATCGAACACCAACCAAGAACACCAATTCAATGAACACAGACAGACTAGAGAGAGTTGAAATTCGAACTGGCAGGCGAACAGACAATAGAGAGTTGAAATCAAAACCTGCACAAAACGTCGAGAGCTCTCACTATATCGATTCAAAACTTGAAGAAGACGGCGAGTTCATGGCGGCTGTGAATTCACTAGAGCGGAATTGAAGAAGCTTGGCGAGTGAATCTGACCTGTTTTCGCAAAATTGAAGAAGACGTGTTGAAATAAAACCGGAGGCTGGAGCAAAATTGAAGAAGACGGATGTCACTGGAGCGAAATTGAAGAAAATATCCGTTTGCGTCACTCCATCATTACTGGATATTTGAGCGAAATTGAAGACGGATGCCATTGGAGCAAAGTTGTCGAGTGAATCTGAAATTGAGCAGGATTGGTGATGACGGCTACAACCAACAATTCTGAAAAGTAACCTAAACCATGGTTATTTTCGGTTTTATGACCGAGCCCGAACCGGCCAGTATATTTTTTGGTTCTGGTTATGGTTATGGTTATTATTTAAATGGTTACGGTTATGGTTGTAACCGGAATCGAAATTATGGTTATGGTTATGGTTTTTAACCAACTATTTCCAAGACTATGCCAAACCCTCCCCCCTCCCGACCCGTCATGGAGATCAAGAAAGTACAGAGAAGAGCGGCGACATTTCCCCCGCCTAGAGAGTATCAGCTGATCCCCCGTCTCATTATAGAGATCAAGAAAGTAGAGAGAAGATCGCAGAGAGTTTCCCCACCAAGAGAGTATTAGATCCCCCAGACCCGTTATGGATAAAGAAAGCAGAGAGAAGATCGAAGAGAGTTTCCCCGCTTAGAGAGTATATGCAGACCCCCCCCTCCCTACCTGTTGGTCCAGATAACGGCAACGTAAAAGACTAGGGGGGGGGGGTGAATAGTATTTTAAACTTTTGTCGATAAAAACAATTTCTCAGATATCTGATACTTAGAAACAGAGCGCGGAAGACTTAAGATAGATAAGTGCAGAAACAGTTAATTGTGTGTGTGTGTTGCTGAAATATGAATACAGAAAGATAAATAACACAACAAGTATAGTGGTATCTGGAGGTGGCGTAATCCTCCAACTAATCCACTTCGGTCTTCCAAAGACCTAGAATTCACTAGAACAGATAATTGAGTTCACCTTACAATAATCCTATTCTAAGAAATCCTTGGAATAAATGGTTCCCAACCAAATGTTCCCCCTGAGTTATTCCCTAGCTTCTTCAGCCAAGTACTTCCTATACTCAGAAACCTTTTTGAGTTATTCCCTAGCTTCCCAAGCTAAGTACTTCCTATACTCAATAACCTTGGAGTTATTCCTTAGTTTCCCAAATCAAGTACTTCCTATACTCCGGTAACCTTGGAGTTATTCCCTGATTTTCAAACTAAGTACTTCCTGTACTCCACGCCAGTTATGGTGTTGGTTTCGGTTTGAGTTGTCAGATGAGCTTCTTTAATAACTTATTCAGTTATTCAGATAGCTCTGTGAATCAAGTATACTTAATACACTTTTCAGCGTATGGTATCTTGTTCGTTTTTAAATACTGACCCAAGTCTTAGATAAGTGTTCAAGAGAATGAATCTCAGATACTTGATCTTCTTGATTCAACTCTTTCACAGATAGCTGTGCTTGTTTAGGATCAGGACACTTAGAACTTCAGTCCTACTTAAGAATCAGAGGCTTTGGTCGCAACAGAAAGCTTGAAGGTAAGTAGTTTGATTGGAGAGAGATCGTATATCAGAGTACAAGGTATCTGAGGTTCTGTGATGTGTGTCTTCTCAAGCAGTCTAAGTGTTGATATTTATAGGTGAATTTGAGTGCCGTTGAATAGTATCCGTTAGGCTCAAATTCAAACTATTGATATCTGTGTACAATACTGTAGCAGGCTTTGTCTTCTTCTTCAGAAACAGCCGTTGCTTTTGTTCAGACATTTCTGTCCGTGCATTAAATGCATTGTACTATACTTTTTGTCCTGTAGTGTCAACGGAACTATGCTTTGTATCAGAGACTACCTTGATCAGATTTCTCTGAGTTTTTCGCACGTTCTTATCTTCAACTTCAGATACCACTTAAATTGAAACAACTTTGTTTGCAATATATATTTCTTTTTCAGAAATGTGGTTAAGGCTCAAGGTATCTGAGTGTAGATATCTGTGGACACTCTCCTTGTTTTCAGATATACCTTCCATTTCTCAGATATCTCTTGTGACACAGTTTGTCAAAAACTAATCGTGTCTCCAAGATATCTGGTCAAGGTATCTGGAAAACTGTTTCAGTAACCTTGTGCAGTTTCTTCATGTCTTCAATGTCGTTGAACTTGTTCTGCTTGGATGTCTTCTTCTTGGTCTTCTCTTCATAAATAAAAATTACATTTGAGACCTAACATCATATACAAGATTAGCTAGACTATCATACTTAGTGGGTTTCCTCTTTTACAATGTTCAAGTGAACCAAGAGTACTAATCACCTTTCTGAGACTAAGATAAGTCATCATGTTGCTGATCAAAATCTAAACAGATATTTCTAACAAAATATCTAAACAAATTTCCTAACAAATTTCCCCCTTTTTGATCAGTCAACGATGACTATCTGATCTATTACAAATCTGGAAGAGTGAACAATCCAACACTTAAACTTTTCTTAAGAATTTTCAATTCAATCAATTAAGTGCAGAAAGTAAACATCAACCAAATCACAAGGTGTGACCTTTGCTGACAAGTTATCTTTTATAGAATACTATCTGAGAGTAAGTTCATCAGATAAGTTATAATGAAAGATTACAGATAACTTTAATACATAAAACAGTTTAAGCTTAGTCAGCAAAAATACAGCAAAATACATAGTAAATTAGGACAACAGGAGTAACCAAGCTCCAAGTAAACATCCTAAAGAACTAGTCTTCAAGTCTTCATCTCTTCAAGTCTTCAACAGTAGTTCTAAGGATCAGTCTGCAAATTTTCTATCTCCAAACCTTTTGATGTCATCAGAATAGTCATAGAGAAGAGTTCTGACGAGCATCTCTGTGTCTCTGGCAAATCCACAGACCTCTTTGTAGGTTTTGGTAGGATTTTTCTTGACAAAATGCATGACCCAAAGATATTTTCCCCACTTCCAGGCATGCTCTATTATTATATCTGACATCTTGAAATATTCATAGATAATCTTCAGATATCTGATGTCACCCTTGTATTGATCTTCAGTTAGATAGAACGACTCATAGGGTTCCACAGCGAGTCTTGCTCTTGTGCCTGTTCCAGTAATGTTCAGAATTCTGTGCACATCATCTGGCTTTCCATATGGACATTCATCAGAGAGGTCCTTCTTCATGGCTTCAGTTCTCTTGACAACTTCAAAATCCAACCATGCTTTGATGTGATTGGGGTTGATCAAGGTTGGCTTATCTTTTCTCCATGCCATAAGTTGTTTATGGATTGGTTCTGGAAATCTTGAATTTACCAGTAGATGCTTAAGTTCCAGAATCCAATAGCCATTTTTCTGATTGATGCACCAGAGAGCGGAGGAATCATTGTCATGCTTCACATACTCTATTTTGGCTTCTTCTGGCCTGAGTGGAAGTTGACTTTGTCTTTGCTCAGCTCTTAGTCTGTTCCTTCTCTGTCTTGAATTTTCTTTGGGGTTGTTGCTTGAAGAACCACCCTGGATAGACTTGGAATTTCGGAGGTGTTTTAGGCGCTAGGGGCTTTGCAATGTGGGCTCGATTAGGCTTTCAATTTTCCTTTTCTTGTGAAGAGGAGCTTCATCTTCATCAGTTCCTCATCATCATCAAGATTTAATCTTGTGAGAATTTCTGACCTTCTTCATTGCCAGGACTTGACTTGACATTCTTCTTCTTCTTGAAGATTCATCAATCCTTTAACTTTGTCTTCTCCTTGGAGCCTTGGTACTCCTTGGAGATTTACGTATATGGCCCTTGTTATCATTTTGGTTCCTTCAGTAGGTTTCTGGGAAGTAGCTACTATTTGCAAAGCAGCTTGGCTTGAGGAGGGTTCATTGATTCTGAGTGGTGGCTGGGAAGTTTTCATGTTTCTTCTTCCTCTCTGAGTCACACCAGCTCCAGATTTCTTCTTGTTTTCTTCTCCTTCTTCCCATTCCCCCTGACTTTGAGGTCCAGATTTGTATGCTCTTTCCCCCTTAGTCATTGTTGGCTGACTCAGTCTTATAAAAGAATCTGAGAGAGAGTCAAAATGCCCTTGCAAATAATTGTGGGCAGTGACCAACTTCTGAAGTTCGGCTTTGAGTCCCTGATTTTGTTTGATAAGTCCTTTGTCCTTATCAGTGAGCTCTGCCAATGGGCCTAGGATAGCATCCGCTTGTCCAGTAGTGTAACTTGCCTCTTGAAAAGCTTTTTCAGCTAAAGTCACATCATCGTCCCTTGTCATTCCCAGATCTTTCTGAGCAATGATTATGCTGGTTGTTCTCTGAGTCATCAGCTCAGTGAACTTTTTCAGTTCAGAGGGGACGGAGGCAATTACTTCCTTGTTCTGTGAAGACAACTCCTTTCTGAGATGAGACAGTACTTGGTATCTGTTCATGTACTCATTGGAGTGGATGTTTGGAAGTTTGCCGAAGATTGCAGGAGCAATCAACTTCCTTTTCAAGTGAGAAACCACTAAATGTTCATTACGGTGTTCTGCCAAAGTCTTGCCTTCTTCATCATCTGAGTAATCATCCCAGTGATCTTCATCCTCGTGGACATTTTCATCGATTGTGTCGAGTCCAGCAACCATCTCAGAGATTGGTTTCTTCCCTTTCTGGGAGGAGGATGGTACATCTTTTGTGGGTGATGCTGCCTTAGCATCATGCTTGTCTTCAAATACTTCTGCAGTACCGAGGGTTTGTCTTTTAGCATTAACAACATCCTTTAGTTCTTCAACCGCAGAGTAAGCATTCATTTCTTTGAGGTATTGATCTTCTAGTTGATCAAGCTTGTCTCTGGATTGAGCTATTTGATCTTCCAGTTGAAGATGGAGCTGTTGTTCTTCTTCCAACAGTTGTCTGAGTTGAGCAGTTTTGTTTTGAGTATTCAAAATTTTCTGATTGATTTCGTCAGAAAGCTCAACTACTTGTTCAGTAGTAACTTGATGTTGGTGAGAAGAGGGATGAGTAGATTTCTGAGGAGATGGAGACGGAGATTTCTGTGAAGTCTTCTCAGTGTGCTTTTCAGCAGCTGAGGTATTATTTCTTAGTGAAATGCCTCCGGTCCCTGGTGTAGGGGCATCATCATCATCCTTTTTGTCATTATCATCCTTTGGGTGATGGTCAGTGGGAGGTTCATCGAAGTAATTTTCATTCATTTCTTCCTCCTCATCATCTTCAGATACAAGATTGATCACTTCCGGGATAGTGATCTTCTGCCCATTAACTTCTTCTTGTTCAGAAGGTATAAATTGCGATGCAGGCGGGGCTTGAATGCCATCGTAATCTTGTCGACCATCCGCATTCGAAGGCATGTATCAAACTATGCGCCACTTCTTTGGAGAAATCCTTATCCAATATGGTCGCAACTGTGTATTGTTCGGTAGGGAACATTGCATGGATATAAGTCTCCAAGTCAAGAGCTCGTGCTCGTCTGTTTGGTTGATCTGTGCATGGAAGTAGGTCCCTTGTTTCATCAATGGGAACCTGCTTTGCATCTTTTTGAGCCTGAAAGAAAGAGTTTTGAGTGAGTTTCAAAACTTTGGTAGATATCTGAGTAGAAATGTAGTTTAGTTTCTGAGTTACCTGAGTATGAACATCAGGCTCAGATACTTGAACCACTGAGACAATGGGTGTCTCAGATATCTTGTTGTGAGGTGGAGACTTGGAAGTCTGGTCCTCATCAACCTTTCTTTCTTGAACCTGAGAAATAAAATAATCCAATACTTAGGAAATTGTTTGAAAGAGACTGCACATATATGCTTTAATGAGTTCTGAGTTACTTACTTCCTCAATAGGAAGCTCAGAGTCATTTTTCTCAGAAAATTTTTCAGTTTCTGGTGCTCTTTCGAGTGATGCTGCCTTGGGGGCTTCATCAATTTCCATTGATGCAGGGAAAGTCGCAACTTTGTCCCCATGCATTTCTACTTCTGATTGATCCTGTAAGTAGAAATTATTGAACATTTTTTAGAAGAGATATAAGATAATCCCAAGATGAAGAAAACTTATCACTTGATTTGTCATAAATATATATACCTTCACGTTAGAAGTCTCAGTGATGTGTTCTTCAGAAACCTTGTTGGTCTCTGGGTTTGTCTCTGGCATTTCTGCCTTATCTACTTCCATCTCAGTTGAAGCCTGTTAGAAACATTTACTGAATGGTTAAGCAGATAAACAGATAACTGAAGAAGTGTTATCTTAAGAATCAATTATTACCTGTGGTACAGGCTCAGATATCTCAAGAGGCGAGGTTGAAGAAACCTCCTTCTCAGTTTCTGAGGTAAGCTTTTCAGCTTCCACTTGTTTCTGTGTTTCTAACTCAGCCTGTAACAAAGAAATTCTATGAGTAACAAGATTTATAAGCATAAAAATTTTCACAAGGTAAGAGTTAAACCAGTCAGCTACCTGAGCAATTTCAGGATGATTGGTCTCTGGAAGTTCCAGACTGGAACTTGTGACCTTTCTATACTTTGGTCTTCTTGTCCCAGTGTAGTTTCTTTGTTTGAAGTTTCTGGTACTTCACACCTTTCCTGAGTATGCAACTCAGTTGCCTCCCCTGGTTGATCATTCTGAGTAGATGTCTCAGTTTGATCCCTCTCAGTGAGTTGGGGAACCTGCTCTTTTGCAGGATTTTCTTCAGCATACTGCATTGCTGGTAAGTCGAAATGGAGTTCATTTACCATTTCATCAACCACTTGTGGCTATTGTGGTTGTGGTTGTTGTGGTTGTCTGGAAGCAGAAGATTGATCACTTGAACGTTCTTCCAGACTTTTAGATGTGGCGTTTCCATCAGCATCTGCCAGCACTAAAATACCACTCATCAGGGCCTTTTGAAGTTGTGCATAGGAAACATTCCCTGATGAAGTGTTTGCACCAACAACCTTTGCTATAGGTTCAGCAACCTGTGATGTAGGTTCTTCTTCAGATACCTTATCACCAGTTACTTGTACAGTAACCTTAGCCCTCTTTGTTCTTTCTAGGACTTGAGAGATGGCTAGTTCATCATCCTCATCGTCATAGCTCTCATCAGCATTGGGAGCTGATTGGTCCATCACTCCTGCGATTTCTGCAGATGGGGCTTGGTGCTTTTCACCTTCTTTGGCAGCATTTATGAGTTCATCAGCAAGGCTTTCTGTAATAGTCTTCACATTTCTGAAAGCACTTTCTCTTGTTGAGTCTACTTGTTCAGTAGTTGATAACTCTTTTGCAGCATTGATGAGTTCATCTGCCATGCTTGCAGATAACTGAGAATTGACAACCTCTTTGGGTATGTCTTCTGATTTGCCAGCAGCCTTCTTTCTTGAAGTTCTGGGCTTCTTGGTCGCAACCTTTTCTTCAGATATCTTTTCAGACTTTCGCTTCTTAGGACCTTTCTGAGACCCAGTAACCTTTTTCATCAAATTTGTATACTCATATTTATAGAGTAGGTTCCGTTGGCTATTTCAATTGTCTCTCGAGTTCAATGCCAAGCTTTTCCAAAGAAGTAGCATATCTTGAGACCATAACCTCATGGCCTTTGGCTCGGCTAGTCCTTTGATAATCTTAGGCTCAAGCCTTGAATCTTCTTCACGAATTTCATGAAGGCGTACTTTCCCGATTGAAAGGGTTTTCCATACATCTTGTTGATTCAACAAGAACATCATCATCCATCATTCTTGGCTTATCTGGTCAGCACCTCCCTGTAGACCATCAAAGCATCTGTGAAGAATGCAAGCCAATACATCCCAGTGAACCATCAGATGTCTGGTTCGGATGTCAGCAAGTTTGAACTCAGTGGGTGTATCTGATTTTTCAAGATCACACACGTCACTGTACAACTGTTTAACACCTTCAAGGAGATCGTCATCCTTGGTGTTTATTTCAAAATCCTTTCCAAGATTTAGAACCTCAAACAACTTACAGAAAGTTGTTAAGTCTAGAAGGATTTCCTTTCCTTGGACTGAGGTTTTGATAGACACTATTTCAGTGCCTTCAGAAACACAGGAAATTATCCTGGAGTTGTTGTAAAATTCCAACACATCGAGTGGTGAACTTCCACTTGGGCGTGCAGATAGAAAACCCTTGATTTGTGCCTTTTCAAGCATGTCAAGAATCAGTTTTCTATCGGTTTGGTTTTCTATTGCAGCAGAGAGGTATTCCTCAACCATGGCACCACCCCAAATCATTCTGTGATTTGTGGTCCAATGGTCAGGATTAAAATTTCCTACCAGTCGGTTGTTCACAATAACCAACTCTGGTGCTTGCTTTTCAGCAATACCAGTGGAGGATTGGGACTTCTGTGTGATTGAATTCATGGCAGCCATCTCTTTATATAGTGTAATAGTTTGGTGTTTGAAAGAGATTTGATTTAGTAATTATTTTCAGGAAAACTTAATCTGTATTTGCAGAGTTTGTAGAAAGTTTGCAGAGAATTAAGAGAAGGATTTGCTATTTTTATGCAAGGTGAGTTTTCGGATTAGGCAAAAGTGATTTCATTTGCCAAAATCCTATATATATAGCAATAGAATCTCAACAGACAAATACATATAAATTGATTTTGTGTGTAAGTATCTGTGAATTGCAAGCAGGCGTGAGCAAAAGTTAGTTCAGCATTAAATGCTAAGTGGGCCACATCTGAATTTCGACAGTCCACTACTTTCAGAGAATTAATTTCGTCCGTTAAGATCAATCGCTTATTTTCATCAAGGGTCACCATTGCTTCTTCAGCAATGATCACAATCAACAAGTGTAATTGTGCCCATTAATGAATTTTGGCTATTAGCTATCTGAATCACATCTTTGTATGACCAAGAACACTGTTTGCATCTGAATCTGTCTTACACTTAGGATTTTTCAAGTTTTTCATCAAGATAGAAACAATGCGAATTTCAAGAGAGTAGTTGACTGCAGATAGTTCTACTATTCTCCTTTGTGTTCCATGTTTATAGATTGATTCAGATATCTGAGTTCCCGTCTCAGAGATCTTAAGCTATCTTTTTGCTCTTTCTCCTTTTTGACTTCAGGATACCCGTTCCAGTTTTCTCTTTTCTCTTTTCTGGATGCCCGTTCCAGATACCTCTGCTCTGGATGCCCGTTCCAGATACCTCTCCTCTGGATGCCCGTTCCAGATTTTTGAACTTTTTCAGTTCTTTGGTACTTTTCAGTTCTTTTGCAGTGGCTTAGTGAAGATATCTGCAAGTTGGTCTTCAGTGCCAATCTTGAGTATCTCTATATTGCCTTTTTCAACATGGTCTCTGATGAAGTGATGTCTAACATCAATATGCTTTGTTCTGGCATGAAACTTAGGATTCTGTCTAATTGCAATAGCACTTGTGTTGTCACAGAAAATGGGAGTTTTCTTCTCATCGAGTCCATAGTCTTTAAGTTGTTGTTGTTGTATCCACAGAATTTGTGTTGCACAACAACCAGCAGCAATATATTCAGCCTCTGTGGTAGAAGTTGCAATTGAGTTTTGCTTCTTGCTAAACCATGAGATAAGTCTTGTACCCAGAAACTGACAGGTTCCTGAGGTGCTTTTCCTATCTAGCAATGATCCGTCATAATCAGCATCTGAATAACCAGCTAAACTCAATCCACTTTCTTTGGGATACCACAATCCTACATCTACTGTACCTTTCACATACCTTAATATTTTCATAGCAACATTGTAGTGTGTTTGCATCGGATTTGTCTGAAATCTAGCACACTCCAACGGCGTATTGAATATCAGGTCTACTTGCAGTGAGGTAAAGTAGTGAACCTATCAATTTCCTATACTTATGTTCTTCAACACTCTTATCTGATTCAGTATAGGTCATTTTGGTTCCAATGCTCATAGGTATCTTAGCATTCTTTTCAGAAAGCTTAAGATTAAACTTTGTGAGCATATCCTTCGCGTACTTTGTTTGACTAATGAATATTCCATCATTGAATTGCTTGACTTGCAATCCTAGGAAATAATTCAATTCGCCCATCATGCTCATCTCAAACTTGTTTTTCATGAGATTTGCAAAGTCATCACAAAGTTGCTTGTCCTTAGATCCAAATATAATGTCATCTACATATACTTGAACTAAGAGTAGTTTCCCATCATGATTTAAGGTAAATAAAGTTTTATCAACTTCACCTTTCTTGAAACCACTTTCCAGAAGGTATTTGGCCAAAGTGTCATACCACGCTCTTGGAGCCTGTTTCAGTCCATACAGAGCTTTCTGTAGCTTATAGACCATTCTACTTTCTGAGGAAACTTCAAAGCCAGGTGGTTGCTCAACATAAACTTCTTCTGCAAGTTCACCGTTCGAGAATGCACTTTTGACATCCATCTGATAAACTTTAAAATCTTTATGAGCTGCAAAGGCTAGAAAGAGTCTTATTGCATCCAATCTAGCAACTGGTGCATATGACTCATCAAAGTCTAAGCCTTCAGTCTGGGTAAATCCCTTGGCAACCAATCTTGCTTTGTTTCTGGTTATTTCACCCGATTCATTCATCTTGTTTCTGAAAACCCATTTAGTTCCAATCACAGATATTCCTTCTACAAATGGAACTAGTTTCCAGACTTTGTTTCTCTCAAATTGATCCAACTCTTCTTGCATTGCAGAGATCCAGTCTTGGTCTCCTAGTGCTTCTTCTATATTTTTAGGTTCAATATTTGAGATGAAACATCCAAAAAGACAATTAGCATTTTCAGCTATTGCTCTCCTAGTCTTAACACCTTGATTAATTGGTCCAATTACATCCTTTGCAGGATGATCTTTGATCCGTCTCTTCATAGGTTTAGTGCTAGTAGGATCAATATCTAAGTGATTTGAATGTGGATCACTAAGATTTTGATTTGATACTTTTTCAGTATCTGAGATATCTGACATATGGGAAATGTCATTGATATCTGACACTTTTTCAGTGTTAGAGATATCTGGAACTTGCATTTCAGCAGTCTCATTTTCAGATACCTCTTCATGATGAAGGTTCTCAGTAACCTTTTCCATTTCTGGAAGTCTCATAGGAAATTCTTCATCATGTCTGTGAGTCATCTTGTTGTTACTAGGCTTATCAAGCTTTTCTACGTCAGAGTCATCCTCTCTTTCCATAATGATGTTTCTCCTTTATGAGGATTCTTCTTCAGAATCCCTCAGTATTAGTTCTTTGAACTTTTCTGAGAGTTCATCAATAGGAGGTGTTTTCTTACTTCCTTCATAGAATCTGACAAATAGGCTGATTCTTCAATTTTCTTTGTTCTTTTGTTGTAAATTCTATAGGCTTTGCTATTCGTGGAATAACCAAGAAATACACCTTCATCTGCCTTTGGTTGAAATGTTCTCAGATAGTCTTTCCAATTGTTTAGAACAAAACATCTACAACCAAATACTCTCAGATGTCTGGTATTAGGGGGTCTACCAACCAAGATTTCATAGGGGGTCTTGTCATGGTGTTTGTTTATCAAACATCTGTTCTGAGTGTAGCAGGCTGTGTTTACAGCTTCAACCCAATAAACTTCACTTATTTCAGTGTCAGCTAGCATTGTTCTTGCAGCTTCTTTAAGGGTTCTGTTTTTCCTTTCTGCAACACCGTTTTGTTGAGGTGTTCTTAGAGAGGAAAGTTGGTGTTGTATACCTTTGCAGGTACAAAACTCCTTTATGTACTGGTTGACAAACTCAGTACCATGGTCTGTTCTGATTGCAGATACCTTGTCATTTTTCATGACTTCAAGCTTTTTCAGCAAGTTTGGTATCTCCACCCTGGCATCAGATTTGTGGTTCAGAAAGACAACCCAAGTGAATCTTGAGAAGTCATCTACAACAACCAGACCATACTTCTTTCCTGCATAACTAGTTACAGATGATTCAAAAAGATCCATGTGTAATAGTTGCAGTGGTCTAACACTAGAGTGTCTGATTTTGGACTTGAAAGAGATCTTAGATTGTTTTCCCATCTGACAGGTAGAACAGATACCATCCTTTCTGAAAGATGTTCTGGGAAGGCCGACCACTAACTCTTTCTTGGCAAGTTTGTTCAGAGTTTTGAAGTTCAAGTGACTCATTCTTTTGTGCCATAACCAGTGCTCTTCTGTGTGACCAGATTGACTCACCATGAGACATTCTTCAGTTGTGGCAGTTGCCCAGTCGGCAACATAAAGACTGCCTTTCCGAAAGCAACCAAGATCATGCTTTGACTCATTGTCAATAAGTTTGCAGTATTTTGCTTTGAATTTTATAGTAAAGCCCTTGTCTGTAAACTGGCTCATGCTAAATAGATTATATTTCAAATCCTTAACATGTAATACGCCAGTGATTGTTAATGAACCCAATTTGACGTTGCCAAATCCCAGAGAGGGATTTAATTCTCCTCCAGCAAATCTGATATCTGGTCCTGTATTGCAAGCTTTGTAATTGACCAGATTTGCTTTGTCTCCTGTCATGTGATTTCCGCATCCACTATCAAATAGCCATTGTGCTTTAGTCCAGGAAGCATTCTGCACACAACAGGAAACAGGAGATTAGGTTCTCAATTTATAATTGAAACCGTCAGAACTAAACAATCTTCCAGTAGGAATCCATTTTTGAATGAATTTCCTAGGAACATTCTTTCGTCTGACAGGAACATAAGGAGGAATTCTAATATAATGATTATCATTGTTAAGAATTATTTTCTTCTTTGGTGTGTTCCTAGGTGCTCCATTTGGTGCTTTCAGATACCTGTCAGGTTTCTGAGTTTGCTTTTCAGCAAACTTTGCTTTCCTTGCCAGATTTCTTCTAGCCCTGGCATTCAGATTTTCAGTGGCTTGATTTAACTTCCACTTCTGATAATTGCTTTGAGCAATTCTAGCTTTCAGCCATCGTTCTTGCTCCTGTTTGTACTCATGAGCAAGTTGTTTTCCGATGCCTTTGTAGCCAATACCGTTTCAAGCACTTGAAGCTATCTGAGATCTTTTCTCAGCAGCTTTGCTAGTCTCTGGTTGGTCTATTTTCTTTCCAGAAAATGTGACATGGGAGAATTTGCCAGCTCCTGCAATTCTACCTTTTTGAGAGACATAGCACTTGCTGGTGTTTACACTTTTCGATGTCGTGTCTCTTTTCGTAGATATGCCCAATGCTTTGTTTTGACTTGTTTTTCCACAAAGGTTTAGTCGCCTTTCCTTTGTCTACAATCTTTGTCTTCATCGTCCGATATTATAGATTGCATGGGAACCATCTTCGAGTTCTTACAAATGTTCTTCTTTCCTCACTCTTATTCAGAATGGTAGAACAATCTGTCTGTGTAATCAGCCCAAGTCCTTTCTTTTCTGAAGGATCTCTTAAGTAAGATTGTACTTCAGTAAGAGTGTCACTAGCTTTGGCATAAGATTGAAAAGATACTTCTTTCTTCTTGAGTTCCTTGTTCTCAGAAAGAAGATCTTCATATTTCTTTAGTAGCTCAGCCATTGCTTTATTATGTGACTTTTCAGTCTCAGATATTTGAGCTTTGAGAAATGCATTTTCAGCATCCTTTTTCTCAGATATCTTAACTAATTGAGAATTTTCCTTTGCAAGAGAATTCTTTTCTTCTTCAAGATTTTCGGCTCTATCTCGGATCATTAGAAATTCTCTTTCATAGATATCAAGTTCCTTTCTGAGATTTTCTAGATCCTTGATTTCTTCTTCATCACTTTCATAAGTGTAACAAGAAGCATGTATTACCTCGTCAGCCATAAGACAGTTTTCAATGTTAGAGATGTCTGGACCGTCAATCTCAGCAACTCCACACATTTCATTTTTCTTGAGGCCGAAGTCGATTACATCGTGAGTAACTCCACATAATTCTGGTGATGGTAAAGTTGAGTCATCTGAATCATCTTCAGAATCTGTCTCAACGTCTAGAGCATCCAATTGAATTTGGATTTTCTTTCTCTCTTCAGTTAACAAAGCTTTCTTGCTTCTTCTGAAGATTCTTCTATCTTTCTTGTCACCTGTCCTAAGTTTGTTGAAGGCAGGACAATCCTTCTTGAAGTGGCCAGGTTTCTGACAATAGAAACAGATATCGTTTCCAATTTCTGCTTCCTCAGTACATGATGCTTTCTGAGCTGGCTTGTTCAGCGAGCTTTGCATGTTTTTGTACTGGTGATAGTTTGAGCCTAGATGCTTTTTCAGCTTCTCTTTGGCTTTTCTTCTCTCAATTTCTCGACTGGCATATTTACTCATTTGCTTTGCAGCAAGAGCATCCTCAGTCTCTTTCTTGCTTTTCTTCTTTTCAGAAGTTCCTTGAGCAACTAGAGCAATGTTCTGCAACTTTTCAGTTGTTTGTTCTCTTTGTGTTGTCTCATAGTCAACTGTAGCAAGGTGTGAGAAAAGTTCCACTGGAGTGATATTTGGCATTCCTTGGTTAAAATAAAAGAATTTGGTGTGCTCCCAGTTGTGGTTAAGACTTCTGACTATAGTCTTAATCTTTTCTGACTGGGAGTATCTGTTGCTTTCCCCAAGTGCTGCCATATCACTCATGAGAGTGGTAAACCTGAAATCAAGTTCTTGCAGAGTTTCAGTGGGTCCTTGTTTGAAATTTTGAAATTTCAACTTGAGAACTTCGAACTTGTTTTCTTTGGTTTTCTCAGTTCCAGCACAGATTTCTTCAATCAGTTGCCAGGCAACTTTCGCCGTTTTAGCACCCCACAGTTTACACTGTATGTGCTCAGGTGTTGATGTGATGATGATATTACGAGCTTGACCATCCAGACGATTCCTCTTGGCATCTTCCGATGTCCAGAGTTCTCTGGGCTTTGGTTCGTAAATAACTTGACTGGAAGATCTCCCACTTGTTGACGCATCGGTTTGTGAAGATCCTTCGCATTGATCTCTGTCTCTACCATTAGAAACCTCCATGAGTTATTTGAGTTGTTGAATGACTATTGGGCCATTCTTTATCACTTCGATCATTTCGTCACTTATGGCTTCAAGGTGGAGCAGCATGTTATTTTTCCATTTCTCGTAGTTCTCTGGTTTGAGAACAGGTGCATCACTCAGAGACATTCCTGCACACTTAACACACAAATTAAATAGTCCTCAATAATGGACAAAGTTTTCTTCACCTATCTGGGGATCTAGGTTCAGTGCAGAAGGCTTGTGAACCTCCTGCTCTGATACCACTTGTTGGTCCAGATAACGGCAGCGTAAAAGACTAGAGGGGGGGTGAATAGTCTTTTAAACTTTTGTCGATAAAAACAATTTCTCAGATATCTGTGTAGATATCTGATACTTAGAAACAGAGCGCGGAAGACTTAAGATAGATAAGTGCAGAAACAGTTAATTGTGTGTGTGTGTGTTGCTGAAATATGAATACAGAAAGATAAATAACATAGCAAGTATAGTGGTATCTGGAGGTGGCGTAATCCTCCAACTAATCCACTTCGGTCTTCCAAAGACCTAGAATTCACTAGAACAGATAATTGAGTTCACCTTACAATAATCCTATTCTAAGAAATCCTTGGAATAAATGGTTCCCAACCAAATGTTCCCCGAGTTATTCCGCTTCTTCTGACCAAGTACTTCCTATACTCGAAACCTTTTGAGTTATTCCTAGCTTCCCAAGCTAAGTACTTCCTATACTCAATAACCTTGAGTTATTCCTTAGTTTCCCAAATCAAGTACTTCCTATACTCGGACCTTGGAGTTATTCCCGATTTTCAAACTAAGTACTTCCTGTACTCCACGCCAGTTATGGTGTTGGTTTCGGTTTGAGTTGTCAGATGAGCTTCTTTAATAACTTATTCAGTTATTCAGATAGCTCTGTGAATCAAGTATACTTAATACACTTTTCAGCGTATGGTATCTTGTTCGTTTTTAAATACTGACCCAAGTCTTAGATAAGTGTTCAAGAGAATGAATCTCAGATACTTGATCTTCTTGATTCAACTCTTTCACAGATAGCTGTGCTTGTTTAGGATCAGGACACTTAGAACTTCAGTCCTACTTAAGAATCAGAGGCTTTGGTCGCAACAGAAAGCTTGAAGGTAAGTAGTTTGCTTGGAGAGAGATCGTATATCAGAGTACAAGGTATCTGAGGTTCTGTGATGTGTGTCTTCTCAAGCAGTCTAAGTGTTGATATTTATAGGTGAATTTGAGTGCCGTTGAATAGTATCCGTTCGGCTCAAATTCAAACTATTGATATCTGTGTACAATCTCAGTGAGCTTTGTCTTCTTCTTGAAATGTTGCTTTTTGTTCAGACATTTCTGTCCGTGCATTAAATGCATTGTACTATACTTTTTGTCCTGTAGTGTCAACGGAACTATGCTTTGTATCAGAGACTACCTTGATCAGATTTCTCTGAGTTTTTTGCACGTTCTTATCTTCAACTTCAGATACCACTTAAATTGAAACAACTTTGTTTGCAATATATATTTCTTTTTCAGAAATGTGGTTAAGGCTCAAGGAATCTAAGTGTAGATATCTGTGGACACTCTCCTTATTTTCAGATATACCTTCCATTTCTCAGATATTTCTTGTGACACAGTTTGTCAAAAACTAATCGTGTCTCCAAGATATCTGGTCAAGGTATCTGGAAAACTGTTTCAGTAACCTTGTGCAGTTTCTTCAAGTCTTCAATGTCGTTGAACTTGTTCTGCTTGGATGTCTTCTTCTTGGTCTTCTCTTCATAAATAAAAATTACATTTGAGACCTAACATCCTATACAAGATTAGCTAGACTATCATACTTAGTGGGTTTCCTCTTTTACAATGTTCAAGTGAACCAAGAGTACTAATCACCTTTCTGAGACTAAGATAAGTCATCATGTTGCTGATCAAAATCTAAACAGATATTTCTAACAAAATATCTAAACAAATTTCCTAACAAATTTCCTAACACTACCTCTCGCCAGAAAAAATGTAGTTTTTACTAACTTAATCATCATAAAATGTTGCGGTCAGGTGTTGTAACAAAGGTATGTAAAGGGTTCGAGTATATGCCAGACCGAACATGAACATCATTATTTCGAACGGGGTTGAATTCGGGTGGATAGAACCAGTACTTCCAGCTAGAGATCGTAGATAAGATAACCCTTATACCTCATCCTACTGATCGAATCTTATACATAAAGAAAAGGAAATTGAAAGTCTTCAGATGTAAAATGTTGTTGATAGACATGTAAAGATCAAGACACCACCAATTAGCTCACGTGTGTCTCTTTTATCTTCTGGAACTGAAAAGAGCACATCTAGTATACGATTCATAGAACATTCTTAGAAGATCAGTTGAATGGACTATGTCAAGCATAGATCCAAAGGTCCTCCTAACTGGATTCATGCCCATTAAGAAAATGCATATTCAACAGTAAATCATACAAATATGAAGGTATAATTTAAGCTTCATTGAACAATGTAATATTCATTACTTGAATCCGATAAAATGATTGGATTCATTTCACTATATTAAATTTAAAATTAACAATTTGGAATCATATACTATCAAATATATAACCTTAATTGGATTTCATAAAGACCTTTAAACGTAAAAAAAATACAAATTTGTCATGCCTCAACAAATTGGGAAGCATACAGAAGACGGACATCATAATTACCTCAAGTATTTAAAACATCCAAACACATTCTTATATATAGGAGTTTGTTGATCTTCAATTTGGGTGTGTATATGTTCAACAAATTTTTTAATACCATTCTTATACGCATTATGTAAATTCACTATATGTGCCTAAATTCAGTATGCGGTTGGCGATTTTAATGGAATTATTGGATTTAGAAGATTTGATAGATCACAATTATAAATAGTTACAAAGGTTAAATATAATTGGCAGAATTATGTAACCAAAATTATATTTCAATTGTAAAGGTAACAGAACCAAATATGCATTAACTTGGCATCAAACATAAATTTACCTTGATTATAATTGTTTTGTGATTTTTTAATCCAAAAAAATGAAAGAATTCCTCACATTGATTTGAGGCCAAAGTACTATAGCTAGAATTGATGAAAAAAAAAAATTGGTCTTTATAATATATGGATATATCTCATCTCACATGCCTTAAAATTGAAAATTATTTGTTTACTTTATTCTTTACCTTCTCACCTCTGTAAAAAGAAACGTAGAGTTAACAAAACTTTAAATTATACACTGCCATTTAAAATAAATTTCTTTTTACATTAATTTTGTATTAGAAAATGTCCAAGTAATTAGATGGCGGTCCAAGTATCATCTATGCACATGCGGATCATGTGTGTTTCAAAGTAAACCATCAACAGTAATTAGAATATAGTAGAAAAATATACGAAAGTATCCAGAATAACCGAAAGTGCACAAAATGGTATGGTTGTATGAATATATATGAGTCTAATCAAAATAATCGTATATTTTAATTTGTCCAGAATGTTTGATGCTAAACTATGTAAAATGAGTCTATTTTTGAACGCTTGATGCTACGTTAATGATTTATAATGTGTTTTAATGAGTCGATTTTAATTTTTTAAATTCTATTATTTCATTTTATCTTATTTAATAAATTTATATTTTATTTTAATGAAGAAAGCAATTTATCTAATTAATCTATATATATGATAAAAGTGATGGCCTAGATGAAAGAAGGGCTATGCCACGTATGCAAAAAGCTGATGTGGCAAATCCAAGCAAAAAAACAATTCATTTATAAATCAAGTTAATTCTCATGCTAATTAAGTATATCACATAGATTCAAAAAAATTCTTTCTGGACGCGTTATTAACAGAATTCATCAATTTTGTTGTTAATCTTCCCTACTTTTATGGATTGACTAAATGTTTGTTATTCATATCCGCCACATTAACAATTCCTAACAAACCATGTTATACTTGAAATGCATATCTTCCATCTTCTGCGAAGCTGTTTGTTGCGATTTGATAATCATATTTTAAATTCCTAACAAATCGCGGATGACGTTTGTTTACGTGCTTCCTATATATGTTCCTTTCAATATCCAGCTATGAGCTATCCCGCTCATTCCGAAAAAAACCATTTATGATACAATACTTTCGGTAGAGTCATTGCCAGCTTAGCAAGTACGATGCATTCTCCCATTCAAAATTTGCCGGACGATTTGTTAATTACCACTCTCGAAAGCATTTCGAGACAATCGACGGATTTATGGGCAAGAACAACTTCCAGGTTTGTTTCAGTATGCTTTGCTCTACTTAAAATTAACATTTCAACAATCCCTAGATTCTAATTTAATCCATATTTATATGCATTAGCTTCTGATGGTATTTTATTCAAATTCGATTCAGATTTTCTGCAGATTATTCATATTAATGGTTAATATTTGATTGAAACATTCTGATCATATGCGTTTATGTATTCTATATAGCTAAATTATAACAATATTCTCTTTTGTGTTTATTGTTGTCTATCTTATTGTGGGATTGATTGATAATGGATTTTGCGACATGGTACAAATTTATTTTCCAACGATGTTCTTTCACAATCAAATTGACAATTAACCCTTTTGTTAGGAACAATCCATTTGGCCATGGAGAAAGCTGCACTTCGTGGTGTGGGGAGATGCAGCAAATTGTTTTCCATTTTATGGCGTTTCAGAGATTGATGTTGAATTAACACAAAAATTGTGCAAGCATTTATTGCTCTGTAAGGCTTTGAATTGGCTATGGAGAAAGGTTGGTCGGAGTTAATCTTGGAGGGAGATTGCTCAGTTGTGATGAAGGACTAAGGCTCTTAATTTACAATTATTATGCCTCTCATAAGCTGGAGATGTTTATGAAGGAATTGAGGTTCTACTGCATGATTTATTTTATTCTTTTTTTGGGACTTTAAGTGTGTTTGTAGGACGGGTGATCTTGATCATCATTTATCTAGACACATGTTCTGGCTATTAGCGAGGAAGGGTATTAATGATCAGAGTGATTGAGTTACAACATTGATTTTAATTATGTTGAAAGTTTATGCTCCCAAGTCCCCTGACAATTTATCATGTGATGGAAAGTTTATGCTCCTGAGTCCCCTTGCAATTAATCATGTGATGGAGATGATTACTTTCACATTTATACACTAATTTATTGAATTAGTACATTAATTACAAAGTAATTATTACTGGAAGTAAACTGATTATATTTCATACAATACATCAAATATAGGTGAATTAAAACTCATTTATTTTTTGCTTGAATTTGCCAACTCAGCTTTTTGCCTATGTGGCACCTCTCTTCTTTCATTTTCATCATCACTTTTATCATATATATAGATAATTCACTTTTTTTAATTACACAAGTCCACTTATTTTTATACTCTTTCCTCCAAGATCTTTTCTGTACTTTCTATTATTAGGTTTTCTCATAGAAATTCATATTTTGTACATTGTCAAAATCGAAACTATACGAAATTTAAACATATAATAAAAGTGGTGACCTATGCGAGCAAAGAGACATGCCACATAGGCAAAATATGATGTGGCATGTCTCTTTGAATTTCATGGAGTTTCATTTATATATATTATAAAGCTCAGTTTTTATTCTAAAGGATTTTTATAGCACTTTTGCCAAGATTGAATGTGAGAGTTTCTTTCATTTTTTTGTATTTATTTGCATTAGAAATTACAAACAATTACATATAAGGTAAGAATCAATTTTGATTTCTTCCTCCATTCATTTTGGCGCCTCCAATCGGATTTATAGCAAGACCTCTCTATTTTTGGTAAACTTGAATCTTTGTATAACAAATGAATTGACTATTGACACCTAAAATCCCTCCTATAAAATAGAACTAATTTGTTTTTTGTATTTGTAAGACTACAAAGCTTAATCAGTCTACTATAATCCCTCATTGAACTTATAACAATTACAATATTTTGATAAAAATGTAAAATTATGCATCCATAAATATGAACAAGGAGATTTTTTTAAATCCAGAATGCCTTTTGGTTTTTGATTCTCTTTTTCATGCAACAGTGTACTCAATTTTTGTATTTCTTATGTAGCTTTTGAAGAGATCTCGATAGCCGCCACAGGAAGCAAGGTTGCTGGTACAGTTCTCTCTCTATATACCTTCATTCTCAAGTCATCCGTGTCTTATGGTTCCATAAGTCTATCTCTGTCTAACAAATAGGTCTGCATGTTAATGTTGTTAGAGTTTTAACTTAATAATATGTGAAGTTTATGGAATGATGGAATCGTAACAAATACATGAAAACATGATTGGAGGTCCCATGGTTGTTGCTAATTTCGTTCATCAGTACATCGATCGATTTAAATAAGCTCAACTCTTACGCGGCCAGAACATATGGTTGATGGGCAGTCTATGATAAGAACAACAATTCACATAAATTGAGATGCATATAAATGTGCTGGTGTGGCCGTGTGGGTATTGTTGCCAGAAATTTCATCTGGAGGGTGTTTGCATGGCGACGAAGATGGAACGTGCAGGCGGTTAAGATGGCATGCGAGCTGGAATACATGTCGATTCAATTATAAGGAAACCGTGTGATCGTGATGAATCTTCCAAGTGTTGGTCGGGCTACATGTACATTAGCCGTTGTATGGATTTATTTAGATGAAATTTTGCAATTGTGTTAAGTCTATCTATTTTAGATTGAAACTAGCACATTCGATCTTAAACATGTTTCAATTCCTGTTGATGGTGATGAATTGTTACTACCTAACATTGTCAATTGAGTTTTGCTTATACGTTATATTTTAATGTTTTATTTCTTTTTTAACCTAATTTTTAATTCATAAAAATATATGGACATTCAATGTAATCAAACCGAATAGTGTTAACTATAACATTATCATTTTTAGTTTTTATATGTACTGAAAAGAACAGTTGTAGAAAATAATAATTTTTTACAGTATAGGACCACATAATTGAAAAGAAAGAAATATTTTCAAAAAATATAAATGAAAGGATAAAATCATGTCATCGAGATCCAAGCCCTTGAACTTCTTTATACTTGAAAAGTTGTACATGTATGTACGCATCAAATTAAAATTGAATACATAAAGGGTTGGATTAAATTTAAATTATAGTAGTAGAATTTAGGTGTCAATGATGTGGTTATAGTATTATACTTCATGTTTAAAAAAAAAATCTTTTTTTATGGAATATGAGTACAAATAAATAATATCTCTCCTATTTATTTGGTGAACAATGGTTATACAAATTTTATGATATCATTGTACCACCATCTATTTGAATGCACCAAACTCCAGTTTTTAACATGTTATTCCTCCGTCCCGTACCATATTTTTTATATTGACTTTTTACGATCACCTGTCTCTAACTTTGATTGCGAATTAATTTTAAACGACAAATGCAAAATGTTCAATTAAATTATATTATAAACCGTTAGTCGCTAAAGTTTCATAATTTAATTTAATTGAACATTTCAGATTCGTTTTCTTTTTTTTACGCTAGAGTATTATATATGACAACAGCCATATTAACGGGTCATATAAGTGCAAGATTGGAAGAACGACGATATCATACAAATGGTCATTTAATATAAGTTTGCTAGGTTGGCATCTTTTTAATAATATAAAGTAATATCATATCAATCACACCCTAAATTTATGTCACATTCAATTTATTCTTTTAAGTAGGTGTGATTTTTTATTATTTAGTAAAATCAAGTCTATAATATAACATTATAACTTTTCTAAAAAAAAAAGAAAAAGAAGAAAAACTATGACAAAACTTATTTAACAACATGATGCAGCGTACGTGGCTAGGAAGAACTCTTTATCAAAGTTCGTTGATTACGTAGAATACCGAAAATTGATAGATTTTGAGGAAACCTCATTTTTTTATTAATCAATCAAAACTGTATCACAAAAACGTCTAAGAATGCTTAAATACTGAAAACCTAACTTGCTGGAAAGGAAACCTAATACAAAACGAATTCTAACTGTTGTTACGGACATGTGTCCAATCCGTTAAGGGGGCCATAGAGCGTGTCCTAAAGCGCATCACGGCTCAATTAGCCAATTCAGTACTGGTCCGACCTCACATGGTCCGCCCAAGGTGAATCGACCAGTACGCTAAAGTCACTACACCCTAACAGCTAGTCCGAGCTAGCTGGGAGAAGGACTTCCAAACCTGGCTACGTCAGTACAGGGATGCCAAACGGACCGGACGAGAGAATCTCGGACGCCACCATCATAATAAGACCAAAAGTATATATAACAGAACCACTGAGATACTTCCGTGAAACTCTAGGCTCGGACATCCAGAGTTACCCAAGGGCAGATCAACCAAGCAGACAGATCTGTCCGAGGGACTAACACGGACCCAACAGGCGGAACAGTACTCTCAGAGGGAAAATGACCAAACTACCCTCCCAGGCCCACTTATCGGTATTGGTTTACTGTTCACTAATGGTCCATGGGCTGAAGGTAGCATTGGTGTCCAGATCTGAATCATACACTTGGCATCATCTTGTGAACCTCTTCATAAGTACACGATAACTATAAATATAGCTCAAGGTCCAAGACCTTAAGGTAAGTGATAAGTGACAAGTGATAAGCAATATCAAAGTGTTAATACCTTCCTCATAACTATTACATTGGGAGCTTCCAACTCTCTTTCGAGTAAAGTCTCCAACCGGATTGACATAAGCAATCCGGATATCCCATTCTAACCCCCCCCCCCCACTTAGTCCTTTCAGGTGCTGTAGCTCGGACAAGCGCTGCTTTGGGCTCCAAGCAAAAGGCGGGTCCTAGATCAGGATACTTGTAGTAGTTTAGTCAGTTAGTGTTGAGAGGATTTACCCCTCAACATTTTGGCGCCGTCTGTGGGAACTTGCAAGAAGTTTTCGTGTTTTGATTCAACGGATGGCAAGAACGAGACGAACAGCGCGGGCTGGAGCTGCAGGAGTGGGAACTCCACCACCGCGCCCACGGGGACGTCCGCCCATCCGGGGACGTAGAGCCGCAGTGTCAGGAAGAAGATATCCGAGCGAGGGATTCACGGCCAGCCCGTCCTCGGATGAAAGGGAAGTACGGGCTTCTCCGGCAGAAGCTCATGGCCCTGCAGTAGGCCAACATTTCGCTATGCCTGATGGACGCACTGTTCGCACTAACGATCTCGGACTCAGCGAGACGCAGTTCGACAGATTGCTCACAATCATTCAAGGATGCCAGGGATCCAACAATGCTCCTCCACAGCAAGCCACTCCGCCAGTGGTTACCCCTCCTCAGGCAGAGTCCACATTATCCAGGAACAGGCAACGCCCAATCCAGCAGAGGTTAGTGGATCAGCCCCCTCAGGAGGATTTGCGAGATCTTTTGGATCGGCGGGCCTCAGCTTCTCAGGTCAGAGGTGAGGGAAGCCAACATGGAAGGAGAGAATGTCATGATGGGAATAATAGATACCCAGAAATCCCACAGCAAGTACCTCCAAGAGACAGGGATCAAGTAGCAGAGACTATTCCGATGGTCCGCATAAATGAACTCCCCGCGGATGTAGCAATCCATCCGAGGACAGGGGAGATCATGACGGCTGACGAGATTTATGCCCAGCAGAAGGCTCTAGAAGCCCAGATTCTGAATCTCGGACGCCTTGTGAAAGACCACGAGCAAATAACTACTAGTGCACCCAATCCCCTGTGCGACAGCATCATGAGAGAGAAAGAGCGAAACCGAAACTCGGATCACGTGATCCCAAATCTGGAATACTACTATGGGGATGCTTGTCCCGTGGGTCACCTGACAAGGTACAACAGCAAAATGGATTCCAAAGGGATGAGTGACAACATAAAAGCCCTTACTTTCTCGTCCACTCTCTTTGGAACTGCCATGGATTGGTACACCTCTCTGCCGAATAAGTCGGTCAAGTCGTACGCGGACCTTTCTTCCAAGTTCCTGGCGCGATTTGGGAAATCTAAGAGGAGAAAGCGTACCGTGGAACACCTGGCAGGAGTTATACAGGGAGACCAAGAGGATCTAAGGACCTTCCTAGATCGATTTCACACGGAGGCTCTTCGAGTTGAGTCACACAGTATTAAAGAACGGGTCCGACACCTGTATGCTAATACTCTCAAATCAGAACTCCGAAGAAAACTCTCAAGTCAGGAAGTGAGGAGCGAAAAACATTTAGAGGACATCTGTGAAGAAGTAATGTATGGAGAAGAATACAGGAGGAACGTTCCAGTAAGAGATAGCTCCAAGAAAGGAAAGGATCCGTTGAAGCAAGACCAACGCCCGGGAAAGTTTGAGTCTAGGAAAGATCACAAAGATAGAGGTTTTCCCAGGGAGAGAAGCCCGCCAAGGAGATACGCGGACTATACCCGTCTCAATAGGCCAAGATCCGACATCTTGGCGACTATCGTTGAGAAAAATCTGGATGTCCAATGGCCGAAGCCGTCTTACAACAATCGTAAGAGTAAAAATGCAAAGGGCTACTGCAAGTTCCACAAGTGTCGCGGACACGAGACCGACGATTGCATTCAGTTGAAGACGGAGGTGGAGCACCTAATAAGAGATGGTAAGTTGAAGGAACATGTTCTTGAGTATGAACCTTCCCGACATGATAGAACGGAGCGAAAGAGGGAGGAGAAGGTGACGGAACCACCACCCCATTCGCTGCCTTTACCTCCTCCGCCGGTTGACTATCCGCCCCGTCCGGACCGACGCTCTTACATATATGCTGATGATATCGAAATGGAAAATGCTCCATACAGCGGGGTGATCAACACTATCGCTGGCGGGCCAACTGGAGGCGATAGCAGGAATGCAAGAGAGCGGACCGCGCAGAATCTTCGGAACAATGACAGAGCATATGCTAATCCAGCAATTCCGGGCACTAACGCCATATCTTTTGATGATAGTGAAATCCCTCCTCCTACAGCAGGAGGAGGAGACATCGAGAATCCAGACGTTCCGCTGGTGGTCTCATTGACCATTGCAACCTATCGAGTGAATAAGATTTTGGTTGACACGGGGAGTTCCTCGAACATTATCTCTAAAAGAACACTGGATCAGATGGAATTGGGAAGAATTCGGTATGGCAGGGTGCACACCTCCATATTAGGATTCCGAGGAGGAACCGTACGACCCCTCGGAAGTGTCATGCTGCATGTTTCGCTCGGGACTTTTCCGGCAGGGGTGACACAAGAAGTCCGTTTCATAGTGGTCGACCAAACTTTTGACTACAACGCCATCTTCGGACGTCCAGGACTCAATCAGTTCCGAGCCATTTCCTCCACTCTCCATAATAGAAGGAAGTTCCCGACTGCCTTTGGAGTTGGAGAAGAAGTGGGAAACGTCCGAGAAGCTTGGGAATGCTATATTATGTCCACAAGGAGAGCCTCTGCGCCCGTGCTGGTAGTCACCCTGACTTCTGATCCACCCGTTATTCTTCCGCCCAAGAAGGAAGACCCGCAGATCGGAGTAGGGAGCCAGAGGGAAAAATTTCCTAGAACGGTACGAATCGAGCCTCACGAGACCCTCAAGGAAATCGAGATTATTGCGGGAAATCCGGATAAGAAGACAAGGATCGGAACCGAAATGAATGTGGAAGTAGAGATGAAGCTCATCGCTTGTCTCCGAGACAACAACGATGTGTTTGCTTGTAGTACCGATGATCTGAAAGGAATAGACCCGAGGATCACTGTTCACCGGCTGAACATGGACCCTTCGATTAAATATATCCGACAGAAGAGAAAAGACTTTGGACCGGTCAAAGATGCCATCATATCTGCTGAAGTTGATCGACTTCTAAAGGCGGGACACATTGAAGAAGTCCGCTATTCTGATTAGGTTTGCAACGTGGTCCTGGTCGAAAAATCGCCCAGCAAGTGGAGAATGTGTAATGACTTCACCAGGCTAAACAAGTTCTGCCCAAAAGATCCGTATCCACTACCACGGATTGATCAACTGGTGGATTCCACGTCCGGCTGTGCATTACTAAGTTTCATGGATGCGTACCAAGGTTTTTACCAAATTCGGATGGCCAAAGAAGACGTTAAGAAAACAGCTTTCTTCGCGGCCGGAGGAGTATACTGCTTCAAGGTAATGCCTTTCGGATTGAAGAACGCGGGAGCCACTTACCAACGCCTGGTGAACCAGATGTTCAAGGACGAGATTGGGAAGACAATGGAAGTGTATGTGGACGACATGCTCGTGAAAAGTAAGATAGAAGAACAGCATGTGCACCATTTGAACAAGTGCTTCGCTATTCTTAGGAAGTATGGAATGAAATTGAATCCGGAGAAGTGCACCTTCGGAGTAAAAGGAGGCAAGTTCCTCGGGTACATGGTCACAGAGAGAGGAATAAGTGCAAACCCTGAGAAAATCAAGGCAATCCTGGATCTGCCACATCCGAAAACCCTCAATGAGGTACAACGACTCATAGGAAGTCTCATGTCCTTAAGTTGTTTTATTTCACGATCAGCGGAGAAAAATCTTCCGTTCTTTAAAATCCTCCGGAAAGGAGAGCACTTCGTGTGGACAGCGGAATGTTCCGAGGCTTTCGAAAAATTGAAAGAAGCTTGCATATGCTTTGGTTTACACCGCCAGACGGAGACAAGATATGTGAAGATTGAGAAGCTTGCATATGCTTTGGTTTACACCGCCAGACGGTTAAAACCTTACTTCAAATCTCATAGGATTGTGGTACTAACTGCGGAACCTTTGAAACAGGTCCTGGGGAAGCCCGATCAGTCTGGACGACTCTCTAAGTGGGCGATCGAGCTAAGCAAATACGACATTTGCTATCAGGCGCCGTCAGCCAAGAAAGCTCAAGTCCTCGCCGATTTCCTAGCAGAATATCCTGAGGCGGATTCTGAGAAAGTCCCCGACAGACAAGCACTGGAATGTCTAATCACCAAAAACATCGTGCAAAGGCCAATCCCGCCGAAGTTACAACCAGAAAACTTTGAGGACGCTCAGTTCATTAATCAGCCCTTGCTTGCATCATGCGAGGAAACTCGGATCAACCAGATGTTATTTCCCGACAATATCGTGAATAGATCTGATGTTAATAACTCCGGACCAGAAATCCAAGGAGAGGAAGAAAAGCCGTTGAAAGCTCAGGAGCTGTGTTGGTCCAGATAACGGCAAAGTAAAAGACTAGAGGGGGGGGGTGAATAGTCTTTTAAAACTTTTGTCGATAACAACTATTTCTCAGATATCTGAATAGATATCTGATACTTAGAATCAGAGTGCGGAAGACTTAATAAAGATAAGTGCAGAAACAGTTAATAAGTGTGTGTGTGTTGCTGAAGTATAAATACAGAAAGGTAAATGACACAGCAAGTATAGTGGTATCTGGAGGTGGCGTAATCCTCCAACTAATCCACTTCGGTCTATCAGAGACCTAGAATTCACTAGAACAGATAATTGAGTTCTCCTTACAATAATCCTATTCTAAGATTCTTAACAGTTGCTTCCCAACCAAATGTTCCCCCTGAGTTGTTCCCCGGCTTTCACAGCCAAGTACTTCCTATACTTAGAAACCTTTGAGTTATTCCCTAGCTTCCCAAGCTAAGTACTTCCTATACTCAATAACCTTGGAGTTATTCCTTAGTTTCCCAAATCAAGTACTTCCTATACTCCGGTAACCTTGGAGTTATTCCCTGATTTTTCAAACTAAGTACTTCAGTACTCCACGCCAGTTATGGTGTTGGTTTTGGTTTAAGTTGTCAGATGAGCTTCTTAATAACTTTTCAGTTAATCAGATAGCTCTGTGAATCAAGTTACTTAATACACTTTACAGCGTATGGTATCTTGTTCGATTTTACTGACCCAAGTCTTATGATATCTGTTCAAGAGAATGAATCTCAGATAGTTGATCTTTTGATTCAACTCCTTCACAGATAGCTTTGCTTGTTTAGGATCAGGACACTTAGAACTTCAGTGTTTACTCAAGATCAAAAGCTTTGGTCGCATGTAAAGCTTTGAGAATAAGTAAGATGCTTTGAGAGAGAGTAAGACGATCAGCGTTTATATGCAGTTCAAGGTGTTCAGTGTGTTCTCTCAAGCTGTCTAAGTGTTGATATTCATAGATGAATTTGAGTGCCGTTTGAATAGTATCCGTTAGGCTCAAATTCAAACTATCGATATCTGTGTAGTATCTTAGCGAGTTTTGTCTTCTTCTCGAAGTTGTTGCTTTTATTCGAGACATCTATCCGTGCATTAAATGCATTGTACTATACTTTTTGTCCTGTAGTGTCAACGGAACTATGCTTTGTATCAGAGACTAGTGTTATCTGATTCTTTGCACGTCCTTATCTTCATTCTTCAGATACCACTTGTATTTATTGAAACAACTTTGTTTGCAATATATATTTCTCTTTCAGAAACGTGGTTAAAGCTCAAGGTATCTGAGAATAGATATATGTGGACACTTTCCTTGTTTTCAGATATGTATCTTATTTCTCAGATATCTCTTGTGACACAGTTTGTTTGAAACTATTCGTGTCTTTAAGATATCTGGCTAAGATATCTGAACAACAGATTCAGCAATCTTGTGCAGTTTTCTTCAAGTCTTCAATGTCGTTGAGCTTTCTGCTTGGATGTCTTCTTCTTGGTCTTCTCTTCATAAAATAAAAATTACATTTTGAGACCTAACATCCTATACAAGATTAGCTAGACTATCATACTTAGTGGGTTTCCTCTTTTACAATGTTCAAGTGAACCAAGAGTACTAATCACCTTTCTGAGACTAAGATAAGTCATCATGTTGCTGATCAAAATCTAAACAGATATTTCTAACAAAATATCTAACAAATTTCCCCCATTTTGATCAGTCAACGATGACTATCTTCCCTATTACAAATCTGGATGAGTGAAAAATCCAACACTTAATCTTTTCTTAAGATCTTCAAATTCATTTAATTAAGTTCAGAAAGTAGACATCAACCAAATCACAAGGTGTAATCTTTGCTGACAAGTTATCTTTTATAGAATACTATCTGAGAGTATGTTCTTCAGATAAGTTACAAATAAAAATTACAGATAACTTCAATACATGATACAGTTAAGCTCAGTCAGCAAAAATACAAAAGCTACATAGTAAATTAGGACAACAGGAGTAACCAAGCTCCAAGTAAACATCCTAATAGACTAGTCTTCAAGTCTTCAATCTTCAAGTCTTCAACAGTATTTCTATGGATCAGTCTGCAAATTTCCTATTTTCTATGGATCAGTCTGCATCTCTGTGTCTCTGGCAAATCCACAGACCTCTTTGTAGGTTTTGGTAGGATTTTTCTTGACAAAATGCTTGACCCACAGGTACTTTCCCCACTTCCAGACATGCTCTATTCTGATATCTGAAAGCTTGAAGTATTCGTAGATAATCTTCAGATATCTGATGTCACCCTTGTATTGATCTTCTGTCAGATAGAACGACTCATAGGGTTCCACAGCAAGTCTTGTTCTTGTGCCTCTTCCTGTGATATTCAGAATTTTGTGCACATCATCTGGCTTTCCATATGGACATTCATCAGAGAGGTCCTTTTTCATGGCTTCAGTTCTCTTGACAACTTCAAAATCCAACCATGCTTTGATGTGATTGGTGTTGATCAAGGTAGGTTTATCCTTTCTCCATGCCATGAGTTGTTTATGGATTGGTTCTGGAAATCTTGAATTTACCAATAGATGCTTCAGTTCCAGAATCCAATAGCCATTCTTTTGATTGATGCACCTGTAGACAGAGGAATCATTGTCATACTTCACATACTCTATTTTGGCTTCTTCTGGCCTGAGTGGAAGTTGACTTTGTCTTTGCTCAGCTCTCAGTCTGTTCCTTCTCTGTCTTGAATTCTCTTTGGGGTTGTTGCTTGAAGAACCACCACCCTGGATAGACTTGGTATTTCCAGAGGGTGTTTTAGCTGCCAAAGGCTTTGCAGCTATGGGCTCAGTTAGGCTTTCAATTTTCCTTTTTCTGTGAAGAGGAGCTTCATCTTCATCAGTCTCTTCATCATCATCAAGATTAGATCTTGTGAGAGTTTCACAGCCTTCTTCATTGCCCAGGGACTTGATTTGACCTTCTTCTTCTTCAGAAGATTCATCAATCCCTCTAACTTGTCTTCTCCTTGGAGCCTTGGTACTCCTTGGAGGTTTCTGTGCCACGGCCCTTGTTATCATTGTAGTTCCTTCAGTAGGTTTCTGGGAAGCAGCTACTATTTGCAAAGCAGCTTGGCTTGAGGAGTGTTCATTGATTCTGAGTGGTGGCTGGGAAGTTTTCATGTTTCTTCTTCCTCTCTGAGCCGCACCAGCTCCAGATTTGTTCTTGTTTTCTTCTCCTTTTTCCCATTCCCCCTGACTTTGAGGTCCAGATTTGTACTTTCTTTCCCCCTTAGTCATTGTTGGCTGACTCAGTCTCATAAAGGAATCTGAGAGAGAGTCAAACTGCCCTTGTAAATAGTTGTAGGCAGTGACCAACTTCTAAAGTTCGGCTTTGAGCTCCTAATTTTGTTTGATAAGTCCATTGTCCTTATCAGTGAGCTCTGCCAATGGGCCTAGGATGGCATCTGCTTTTCCAGCAGTGTAACTTGCCTCTTGGAAAGCTTTTTCAGCTAAAGACGCATCATCGTCCCGTATCATTCCCAGATCTTTCTGAGCAATGACTATGCTAGTTGTTCTCTGAGTGATGAGCTCAGTGAACTTTCTCATTTCAGAGGGGACGGAGGTAATTACTTCCTTGTTCTGTGAAGACATCTCCTTGTTCAGAGTAGCCAGTACTTGGTACCTGTTCATGTATTCATGGGAGTGGACGTTTGGCAGTTTGTTGAATATTGTAGGAGCAATCAACTTCCTTTTCAAGTGAGAAACCGCTAAATGTTCATGGCGGTGCTCTGCCAAAGTCTTGTCTTCTTCATCACCTGAGTGATTAGCCCAGTGATCTTCATCCTCTTGGACATTTTCATCGATCGTATCGAGTCCAGCAACCATCTCAGAGATTGGTTTCTTTCCTTTCTGGGAGGAGGATGGTACTTCTTTCAAAAATGATGCAGCCTTAGCATCCTGCTTGACTTCAGATACTTCTTCAGTATCGAGTTCTTTGGTGATCTCTTGCACATCATCCCGTAGATCTTTAACCTCAGAGTAAGCAATCATTTCTTCTAAGTATAGATCTTGTAGTTGATCAATCTTATCTCTGTATTTAGCTATTTGATCTTCCAGTTGAAGATGGAGCTGTTGTTCTTCTTCCAACAGTTGTCTGAGTTGAGCAGATCTGGTTTGAGTGTTTAAGATTTTCTGATTGGTTTCTTCAGAATGCTCAACTACTTGCTCAGTAGTAACTGCGTGTTGGTTAGAACATGGATGAGTAGATTTCTGAGGTGATGAAGACGGAGATTTCTGTGAAGTCTTCTCAGTTTGCTTTTCAGCAGCTGAGGCATTGTTTCTCTGTGAAATTCCTCCGGTCCCTGGTGCAGGGGCATCATCATCATCCTTTTTGTCATTATCATCCTCTTGGTGATGGTCAGTGGGAGGTTCATCAAAGTAATTTTCATTCATTTCTTCCTCCTCATCATCTTCAGATACAAGATTGATCACTTCCGGGATAGTGATCTTCTGCCCATTAACTTCTTCTTGTTCAGAAGGTATAAAGCTGCAGGTCAGGCGGGCGGCTTGAATGCCATCTGTAATCTTGTCGACCATCTGCTGCTCAAAGGCATGTATCAAACTATGCACCACTTTTGGAAAAGTCCTTATGTAGTAGTAGTCGAACTGTATTGTTCTGTAGGAACATTGCTTGGACATATGTTTCGTGTCAAGAGCTCGTGCTCGTCTGGTTGGTTGATCAGTGATTCTCAATATTTCAGAGAGATCAGAGCACCTTAACTTCTGCCATTTCTTGAAGCATTGAATATGCTTTGGCAGGGTGTGAGCTTTGAAGAAGTGAAGTAGGTCCCTTGTTTCTTTAATGGGAACCTTCTTTGCATCTGTTTGAGCCTGAAAGGGAGAGTTTTGAGTGAGTTTCAAAACTTTTGTAGATATCTGAGTAGAAGTGTAGTTTAGTTTCTGAGTTACCTGAGTATGAACATCAGGCTCAGATACTTGTTCTACTGAGACAATTGGTGTCTCAGATATCTTGTTGTGAGGTGGAGACTTGGAAGTCTGGTCCTCATCAACCTTTCTTTCTTGAACCTGAGAGAAATACAATACTTAGGAAATAGTTTGAAAGAATCTATGCATAAATATGCTTTTAATGAATTCTGATTTGTGCTACTTACTTCCTCAACAGGAAGCTCAGATTCATTTTTCTCAGAAACTTGTGCAGTTTCTGGTGTTCTTTCGAGTGATGCTGCCTTGGGGGCTTCATCAATTTCCATTGATGCAGGGGAAGTCGCAACTTTATCCCCTTGCATTTCTACTTCTGAAATAGCCTGTAAGTAGAAAGTATTGAATATTAGAAGAGATAAAGGATGGCCCAAGATGAAGAATACTTGTCACTTGATTGTCATATACCTTCAAGTTTGAAGGCTCAGTGATGTGTTCTTCAGAAACCTTGTTGGTTTCTGGGTTTGTCTCTGGCATTTCTGCCTTATCTTCTTCCATCTCAGTTGGAGCCTGTTAGAAACATTTATCATGAATGAGCACATAAACATTTTTACTGAAAAATTAGTTCTCTTTAAGAATCATTTACCTGTGGCACAGGCTCAGATTTCTCAAGAGTTGAGGTTGAAGGGACCTCTTTTTCAGTATCTGAGGCAAGCTTCTCAGCTTCCTCTTATTTCTGCGTTTCTAACTCAGCCTGTAACAAAGAAATTCTTATAAGGTAACAAGATTTATAAGTATAGAATTTTATTTTTCACAAGGTAAGAGTTAAACCAGTCATTTACCCGAGCAGTTTCAGGCTGATTGGTCTCTGGAACTTGTGACCTTTCTATACATTGGTCGTCTTGTCCCAGTGCAGTTTCTTTGTTTGAAGTTTCTGGTACTTCACACCTTTCCTGAGTGTGCAACTCAGTTGCCTCCCCTGGTTGATCATTCTGAGTAGATGTCTCAGTTTGATCCCTCTCATTGAGTTGGGGAACCTGCTCAATTACAGGATTTTCTTCAGCATACTGTATTGCTGGTAATTCGAAGTGGAGTTCATTTACCATTTCATCAACCACTTGTGGTTGTTGTGATTGTTGTGTTTGTGGTTGTTGTGGTTGTCTGGAAGCAGAAGATTGATCAGTAGAATGTTCTTCCAAATTTTTAGATGTGGCATTTCCATTAGCATCTGCCAGCACTAAAATACCACTCATCAGGGCTTTGTGAAGTTGTGCAAGAGAGACATTCCCTGATGATGTGTTTGCACCAACAACCTTTGCTATAGGTTTAGCAACCTGTGGTGTAGGTTCTTCTTCAGATACCTTATCACTAGTTACTTTGTCAGTAACCTTAGCCCTCTTTGTTCTTTCTAGGACTTGAGAGATGACTAGTTCATCATCTTCATCATCAGAGCTCTCATCAGCATTAGGAACTGATTGGTCCATAACTCCTGCGGTTTCTGCAGATGGGGCTTGGTGCTTTTCACCACTCTTGGCAGCATTTATGAGTTCATCGGAGGCTTTACGCATTAGTCGCAACATTTCGAAAGCACTTTCTCTTCGAGTCTACTTGTTCGAGTTGATAACTCTTTTGCGGCATTGATGAGTTCATCCGCCATTATCGGTTCATCGGCAATGCCCGCAGATATCCGAGAATTGACAACCTCTTTGGTGTGTCTTCGATTTGCCAGACTTCTTTCTTGAAGTTCAGGCTTCTTGGTCATAACCTTTTCTTGAGATATCTTTTGATTTTCGCTTCTTAGGACCTTTACGAGACCCGGTAACCTTTTTCATCGATTTGTATACTCATATTTGTAGAGTAAATTCTTTGTTGGCTATTTCGGCCGTCTCTCGAGCTCAATGCCAAGCTTTTCCACCAAGTAGCATATCTTCGACCATCACCTCTCGTGGCCTTTGGCTCAGCTAGTCCTTTGACAATCTTAGGCTCGAAGCCTTGAATCTTCTTCACGAATTTCATGAAGGCGTACTTTCCCCAGTTAAAAGGGTTTTCCAGCCTTTTGTCTTGTTGATTCAGCAAGAACATCATGATCCATCGTTCTTGGCTTATCTGTTCAGCACCTCCTTGTAGACCATCAAAGCATTTGTGAAGAATGCAAGCCAGTACATCCCAGTGAACCAACAGATGTCTGGTTCGGATGTCAGCAAGTTTGAACTCAGTGGGTGTATCTGATTTTTCAAGATCACACACGTCACTGTACAACTGTTTAACACCTTCAAGGAGATCGTCATCCTTGGTGTTTATTTCAAAATCCTTTCCAAGATTTTGAACCTCAAACAACTTACAGAAAGTTGTTAAGTCCAGAAGGATTTCCTTTCCTTGGACTGAGGTTTTGATAGACACTATTTCAAAGGTTGCCTTGATACGTGAAATAATCCAGAGTTGTTGTAAAATTCCAACACATCGAGTGATGAAATTCCACTTGGGCGAGCAGATAGAAAACCCTTGATTTGTGCCTTTTCAAGCATGTCAAGAATCAATTTTCTGTCAGTTTGGTTTTCTATTGCAGCAGTGAGGTATTCCTCAATCATGGCACCACCCCAAATCATTCTGTGACTTGAAGTCCAATGGTCAGGATTAAAAACTCCTACCAGTCGATTGTTTACAATAACCAACTCTGGTGCTTGCTTTTCAGCAGTACCAGTGGAGGATTGGGATTTATGTGTTGAAGTGTTCTTGGAGGCCATCTCTTTATATAGTGTAGGGAATTGAAATTGGTGTTTGAAAGAGATGTGATTCAGTTATTCTTTGCAGAAAAACTTAATCTTGATTTGCAGAGATTGTAGAGGGTTTGCAGAGAATCAAGAGAGAATTTGCTATGTTTGTGCAAGATGAAATTTCGGATTAGGCAAAAGTGATTTCATTTGCCAAAATCCTATGTATATAGCAGTTGAATCCCAACAGACAAATACATACAAATTGATTTTGTGTGTACGTATCTGTAATTTGCAAACAGGCATGAGCAAAAGCTAGTTCGGCATTAAATGCTTAGTGGGCCATGTCTGAATTTCAACAGTCCACTATGTTGGTCCAGGTAACGGCAAGGTAAAAGACTAGAGGGGGGGGGGGGTGAATAGTCTTTTAAAAACTTTTGTCGATAACAAATATTTCTCAGATATCTGAATGGATATCTGATACTTAGAATCAGAGTGCGGAAGACTTTAATAAAGATAAGTGTAGAAACAGTTAATAAGTGTGTGTGTTGCTGAAGTATAATTAAATACAGAAATGTAAATGACACAGCAAGTATAGTGGTATCTGGAGGTGGCGTAATCCTCCAACTAATCCACTTCGGTCTATCAGAGACCTAGAATTCACTAGAACATATAATTTAGATAACCTTACAAAAATCCTATTCTAAGATTCTGAACAATTGGTTCCCAACCAAAAGTTCCCCCTGAGTTGTTCCCTAGCTTCTTCAGCCAAGTACTTCCTATACTCAGAAACCTTTGAGTTGTTCCCTAGCTTCCCAAGCTAAGTACTTCCTATACTCAAAAACCTTGGAGTTCTTCCTTAGTTTCCCAAATCAAGTACTTCCTATACTCCGGTAACCTTGGAGTTATTCCCTGATTTTTTCAACCTAAGTACTTCCTGTACTCCACGCCGGTTTTGGTGTTGGTTTCGGTTTGAGTTGTCAGATGAGCGTCTTAATAACTTTTCAGTTATTCAGATAGCTCTGTGAACTAAGTTACTTAATACACTTTACAGCGTATGGTATCTAGTTCGATTTTACTGACCCAAGTCTTATGATATCTGTTCAAGAGAATGAATCTCAGATAGTTGATCTTTTGATTCAACTCCTTCACAGATAGCTTTGCTTGTTTAGGATCAGGACACTTAGAACTTCAGTGTTTACTCAAGATCACAAGCTTTAGTCGCAACAGAAAGCTTTGATAATAAGTAAGATGCTTTGAGAGAGTAGGATGTTCAGAGTTCTATGTTTCAGCGTATGCAATGTGTGTTCTCTCAAGCTGTCTAAGTGTTGATATTTATAGATGAATTTGAGTACCGTTTGAATAGTATCCGTTAGGCTCAAATTCGAACTATCGATATCTGTGTATAGTACTGTAGCAGGTTTTGTCTTCTTCTCAGAAGTTGCCGTTGCTTTTACTCAGACATCTCTGTCCGTGCATTAAATGCATTGTACTATACTTTTTGTCCTGTAGTGTCAACGGAAATATGCTTTGTATCAGAGACTAGACTTGTTATCTGATTCTTTGCACATCCTTGTCTTCATTCTTCAGATACCACTTGTTATTTATTGAAACAACTTTGTTTGCAATATATGTTTCTTTTTCAGAAACGAGTTTAACGCTCAAGGTATCTGAGAATAGACATCTGTGGACACTTTCCTTGTCTTCAGATATGTATCTCATTTCTCAGATATCTGTTGTGACACAGTTTGTTTGAAGCATTCGTCTAAGATATCTGGCTAAGATATCTGAACAACAAATTCGATAATCTTATGATTTCTTCAAGTCTTCAATTCTTGTTGAGCTTTACCTTGGATGTCTTCTTCTTGGTCTTCTCTTCATAAAATAAAAATTACATTTTGAGACCTAACATCCTATACAAGATTAGCTAGACTATCATACTAAGTGAGTTTCCTCTTTTACAATGTTCAAGTGAACCAAGAGTACTAATCACCTTTCTGAGACTAAGATAAGTCATTATGTTGCTGAACAAAATCTAAACAGATATTCTAACAAAATATCTAACAAATTTCCCCCATTTTGATCAGTCAACGATGACTATCTTCCCTATTACAAATCTGGATGAGGAAACAATCCACCACTTAATCATTTCTTAAGATCTTTCAAATCATATAATTAAGTGCAGAAAGTAGACATCAACCAAATCACAAGGTGTGATCTTTGCTGACAAGTTATCTTTTATAAAATACTATCTGAGAGTAAGTTCTTCAGATAAGTCGCAACTAAAGATTACAGATAACTTAAATACATGATACAGTTAAGCTCAGTCAGCAAGATGCAGCAAAAATTACATAGTAAATTAGGACAACAGGAGTAACCAAGCTCCAAGTAAACATCCTAAAGAACTAGTCTTCAAGTCTTCAATCTTCAAGTCTTCAACAAAATTTCTATGGATCAGTCTGCAAATTTCCTATCTCCAAACCTTTTGATGTCATCAGAATAATCATAGAGAAGAGTTCTGACAAGCATCTCTGTGTCTCTGGCAAATCCACAGACTTCTTTGTAGGTTTTGGTAGGATTTTTCTTTGAAAAATGCTTGACCCATAGGTACTTTCCCCACTTCCAGGCATGCTCTATTCTGATATTTGAAAGTTTGAAGTATCCATAGATAATCTTCAGATATCTGATGTCACCCTTGTATTGATCTTCATCGGATAGAGCGACTCATGGGTTCCACAAGTCTTGGTCTTGTGCCTGTTCCTGTGATATTCAGAATCTTGTGCACATCATCTGGCTTTCCATATGGACAATCATCAGAGAGGTCCTTCTTCATGGCTTCAGTTCTCTTGACAACTTCAAAATCCAACCATGCTTTGATGTGATTGGTGTTGATCAAGGTAGGTTTGTTCTTTCTCCATGCCATAAGCTGTTTGAGGATTGGTTCTGGAAATCTTGAATTTACCAATAGATGCTTCAGTTCCAGAATCCAATAGCCATTTTTCTGATTGATGCACCTGTAGACAGAGGAATCATTGTCTTACTTTACATACTCAATTTTGCCTTCTTCTGGCCTGAGTGGAAGTTGACTTTGTCTTTGGTCAGCTCTCAGTCTGTTCCTTTTCTGTCTTGAATTCTCTTTGGGGTTGTTGCTTGAAGAACTACCACCCTGGATAGACTTGGTATTTCCAGAGGGTGTTTTAGCTGCTAGGGGCTTTGCAGCTATGGGCTCAGTTAGGCTTTCAATTTTCCTTTTTCTGTGAAGAGGAGCTTCATCTTCATCAGTTTCTTCATCATCATCAAGATCAATTCTTGTGAGATCTTTGCATCCTTCTTCATTGCCCAGGGACTTGATTTGACCTTCTTCTTCTTCTTCAGAAGATTCATCAATCCCTCTAACTTGTCTTCTCCTTGGAGCCTTGGTACTCCTTGGAGGTTTCTGTGCCATGGCCCTTGTTACCATTTTGGTTCCTTCAGTAGGTCTCTGGGAAACAACTTGGCTTGAGGAGGATTCATAGATTCTGAGTGGTGGCTGGGAAGTTTTTCTTCTTCCTTTCTGAGCAGCACCAGCTCCAGATTTTTTCTTGTTTTCATCTCCTTCTTCCCATTCCCCCTGACTTTGAGGTCCAGATTTGTACTTTCTTACCCCCTTAGTCATTGTTGGCTGACTCAGTCTCATAAAGGAATCTGAGAGAGAGTCAAAATGCCCTTGTAAATAGTTGTAGGCAGTGACCAACTTCTGAAGTTCGGCTTTGAGCTCCTGATTTTGCTTGATAAGTCCATTGTCCTTATCAGTGAGCTCTGCCAATGGGCCTAGGATGGCATTTGCTTTTCCAGCAGTGTAACTTGCCTCTTGAAAAGCTTTTTCAGCTAAAGACACATCATCGTCCCTTGTCATTCCCAGATCCTTCTGAGCAATGATCATGCTAGTTGTTCTCTGAGTGATGAGCTCAGTGAGCTTTCTCATTTCAGAGGCTGAGGATTACTTCCTTGTTTTGTGAAGACATCTCCTTATTCAGAGTAGCTAGTACTTGGTACCTGCTCATGTACTCTTGAGAGTGGACGTTTGGCAGTCTGTTGAAGATTGTAGGAGCAATCAACTTTCTTTTTAAGTGAGAAACCGCTAGTTGTTCATGGCGGTGTTCTGCCAAAGTCTTGTCTTCTTCATCATCTGAGGGATTAGCCCAGTGATCTTCATCCTCTTGGACATTTTCATCAATTTTATCAAGTCCAGCAACCATCTCAGAGATTGGTTTCTTTCCTTTCTGGGAGGAGGATGGTACTTCTTTCGAAGATGATGCAGCCTTAGCATCATGCTTGACTTCAGATACTTCTTCAGTATCGAGTTCTTTGGTGATCTCTTGAACATCATCCCGTAGCTCTTTAACCTCAGAGTAAGCAATCATTTCTTCTAAGTATAGATCTTGTAGTTGATCAATCTTATCTCTGGATTTAGCTATTTGATCTTCCAGTTGAAGATGGAGATTGTTTTCTTCCAACGGTTATGCGAGTTGAGCACTTCAGTGCGAGTGTTTAATATTTTACGATTGGTTTCTTGAGCTCAACTACTTGCTCAGTAGGAACTGCGTGTTGGTGAGAAGATGGATGAGTAGATTTCTGAGGTGATGAAGACGAAGATTTCTGTGAAGTCTTCTCAGTTTGCTTTTCAGCAGCTGAGGCATTGTTTCTATGTGAAATTCCTCCGGTTCCTGGTGCAGGAGCATCATCATCATCCTTTTTATCATTATCATCCTTTTGGTGATGATCAGTGGGAGGTTCATCAAAGAAATTTTCATTCATTTCTTCCTCCTCATCATCTTCAGATACAAGATTGATCACTTCCGGGATAGTGATCTTCTGCCCATTCACTTCTTCTTGTTCAGAAGGTATGAATTGTAGAGTCTGGGGTAGAACTGGCTTGAATGCCATCTGTAATCTTGTCTGACCATCTGCCTGTTCAAAGGCATGTATCAAACTATGCGCCACTTCTCTGGAAAAGTCCTTGTGTAGTAGAGTCATGGCTGTATGTTGTCAGAGCGAACATTGCTTGGACATATGTTTCCAGGTCAAGAGCTCGTGCCCGTCTGGTTGGTTGAACAGTTATTCTCAATATTTCAGAGAGATCAGAGCACCTTAACTTCTGCCATTTTTTGAAGCATTGAATGTGCTTTGGCAAAGTGTGAGCTTTGAAGAAGTGAAGTAGGTCCCTTGTTTCTTCAATGGGAACCTGCTTTGCATCTGTTTGAGCCTGAAAGAAAGAGTTTTGAGTGAGTTTCAAAACTTTGGTAGATATCTGAGTAAAAGTGTAGTTTAGTTTCTGAGTTACCTGAGTAAGAACATCAAGCTCAGATACTTGTTCTACTGGGTCAATTGGTGTCTCAGATATCTTGTGGTGAGGTGGAGACTTTGAAGTCTGGTCCTCATCAACCTTTCTTTCTTGAACCTGAGAATTAACATTATTACAATACTTAGGAATTTTTATCAAGAAAAACTTTAAGTGACAAGTTAGATATCTGAGAGGTCAATTACCTCCATGGGAGGCTCAGATACTTGTCTCTCAGAGACTTGTGCAGTCTCTGGAATCTTTTCTTGTGATGAAGCCTTTGATGCCTCATCAATTTCCATAGGTGCAGGGGATGTCGCAACTTTGTCCCCTTGCACTTCTACTTCTGATTGAGCCTGTAAGTAGATAGTATTGAATAATTTAGAAGAAGTTTTAAGATAACCCAGGCTGAAGAGTACTTATCACTGATTTTCATATACCTTCAAGTTTGAAAGCTCAGTGATGTGTGCTTCAGAAACCTTGTTGGTTTCTGGGTTTGTCTCTGGCATTTCTGCCTTATCTTCTTCCATCTCAGTTGGAGCCTGTTAGAAACATTTATCATTAATGATCATACAAACATTTTTACTGAAAAGTTAGTTCTCTTTAAGAATCATTTACCTGTGGCACAGGCTCAGATTTCTCAAGAGTTGAGGTTGAAGGAACCTCTTTTTCAGTATCTGAGGTAAGCTTTTCAGCTTCCTCTTGTTTTTCCGTTTCTAACTCAGCCTGTAACAAAGAGATTCTTATAAGGTAACAAGATTTATAAGTATAAAATTTTTCACAAGGTGAGAGTTAAACCAGTCATTTACCTGAGCGGTTTCAGGCTGATTGGTCTCTGGAACTTGTGACCTTTCTATACATTGGTCGTCTTGTCCCAGTTCAGTTTCTTTGTTTGAAGTTTCTGGTACTTCACACCTTCCCTAAGTATGCAACTCAGTTGCCTCCCCTGGTTGATCATTCTGAGTATGTTGAGGGGAAAAGTCCCCCTAACACTTAGTGAATTTTCCTTGCTTTCCTCCACTCTAAGTACCTAGACCACCTTTGAGTAAGAACCACCTTGCTTGTAAGAACCAAAGAGTAAGAGCCCGTAAGAACCGTCGTACTGGTAAGAGGCGATGTGGGACACCTGAGTGACTTGGAGGGGGGGGGGGTAGGATCCGGTTTGCTAAGTGTCAAACCGGATTTGAGACTTTACTCAAGAGCGACTGAAGATCGACTCTGTGTAATAGTTGAGAAGATAAGAGTCTAGGAAGAAGACTTCACTTACTTTGCATTGTGAGGATATGTCCATATTTATAGGTTTCCCTTGAGAAAGGGAGGGCTCACAAGATCGCGCCAAGTGTCCGTCCCAGATTGTGCCAACAATGCTCTAGGCCCATGGCTCAAATGGAAGAAAGGTTGGTCCGGACGCTTGGTCCGGACCGTAATGGGTTGTCGGATGAGGAAGCCCATCTAAGCCTGCCCGACTTCTTCCGACTCGGAACTCAGGGTTCGGAGCCCCTACTCTTTGGTGCCTGTCTGCTTGGTTACTTGAGATTGTCATGCTGGATCTGAGTTGTCATCCGGACCGGAGGCCTTGGGTCGGAGAGGGTACTGACTTAGCACTATGCTCCTTTCCCAGAGAGGCTCGGACCAAGGTGGGTCGGACCCACGGTTCCGGGTCGGGCCTTGTAGGTCCCAAATCCTTCGTTCCTTTCTTTCAATGTGGGTCGGGCAATGAATGGTCTGCCCGGATCGGGCCGTTGGCTCGGACCAAAGTGTCTCGGATCCATTGGATGACTTAGGATGCCTTAGGATTCGTTCCTAGGTCCTTTATGACGGATTGGACATATTTCCGTATCAACATATGTCACCCTAGTTTCCAAGTATCTTTGTAGAAGATAGTTGAGGAACTATAGTGTCCATGGAGCTTCGGATGTCTTTGACGTCTTGGACATATTTTTGTATCAACATATGTCCCCCTAGTTTCCAAGTATCTTTGTAGAAGATAGTTGAGGAACTATAGCGTCCGGGGAGCTTCTTTGTGCGATCGATCTTGTGAGCTTCTAAGGGAGATTTTCCTTATCCGTGTCCTCTTGTCTTTCCTCTATCTCTCTTCCCCCCCCCCCCCCCCTCTTTTCTTACAGTCCGAGAGGGAGACGTCCCGTCTCGGACTGTAGGAAAAGAGGTATTTGTAGCGAGATAGGGTCAAACGTGAAGGCTTAGGACTTTGGAAAATTTGGTCGCTTGGATGTCGGATTCGAGGAGTCAAGTCCAGGTAGACTTTTTCGCTTGGATGTCGGATCCGAGGAGTCAAGTCCGGGTAGACTTTGTCGCTTGGATGTCGGATCCGAGGAGTCAAGTCCGGGTAGACTTTGTCGCTTGGATGTCGGATCCGAGGAGTCAAGTCCGGGTAGACTTTGTCGCTTGGATGTCGGATCCGAATTTGGAAAGAGTACATACATATAACTTCTTCCCTTTGCCACACTCCTTAGAGAGAAGAATTTTCTCAAGTAGATAGTTGAAGATGGCATGTATCTGGTCTTGGTTGGACTTGGAATTAAATCCAAATCCAATAATAGATTAATTTTGATCTAGTATTTTTGAGCCCATCGGGTCCGGACCGGATCGGCCCATCAATCCATGGATCCTTTCTATTTAAATGTATTCTTCCATTTGCATAGAGTATATGAGATAATCTCGATATGGGCCGATGAGTGGACCAAGGCCAATCATGCCTAGTGAGCTTGCACTGTAGCTGCAGAATCACGTAGGTGAGAAGAAAGGAAGGCAGTAGCTATTAAGCTATTTATTGTTCTTTCTTCTGCTTCTTCTCACCAAACCCACCATACAGTTCACGCCATTCTCTTCTCTTCTTACTTTCACAGCGCCGTTGCTCTTCTTCATCTTAAGCTGCTCTTTTTTTTTTTTTTTACGCTTTCCTTCTTCTTTCTTGGTCCGAAGAAGTTAGTTCCGTAGTGGTTAGTTTTAGTCTGCTTTGCTGCTTTTTCTTCACAGCCCGAAGCTCAAGTTGAAAGCTAGTATGTGCTCCGGTCCGAAGCAACAGTAACTCCAGTTCGGAGCTCGCTTGTGCTTCCATTCCAATGTTCAGAGCGCGACTGGTCAGAGGCGCGTGTGCGGGCGTCCGAAGATCATCTCCGTTGTGCATCAGTCCACCGTTCAGTTCTGTTAGAGATCTGTTTGGGGCAGATCGGTTCCGATCTCTTTTTCGGCTTCGAGTTCTGCTCGGGCTCGATTCTGGTCCGAGGTTTGAGTCTGAATTGGCGTTCTGGGTTTGTTCCAACTGTTATCCAATTCTCTGATCTGAGTTTTGCTGTACCCGATCCGCTATTGTAATTCTGAAGCTCTGTTGTTTGTAAGTCCATCCGGATCTGGTCGGAGTGATTCTGTTTTGGTACCGAAGTTCAGTCCGGAGCTTTGTTCTATCAAAGCTTGCTTGGATCCGGGTTTTGCATCCGAATTCGAGATTTGAGTTCTGTTCCGAATTGTGTTCTTTTTCGTTCGGAGTGCTCAGAGATTTTATGGGACATCAAGCTCAGAGCTTGTGCAGTTGTGCTGCCGGGGCTTCTCTGTGTCCTTGCAGTCCTAAGGCGCTAAGTCCGAGCGATTGGGAGTGAGTGAGTTGGTCTGGAGCTTAGGAGTACTTCCATTCTAATTCACCTCTGTTTCTTCTCCGATCAACCAATAATATTTTAAAATCCCCGGATTGATTGGTTTGATGAAGGGATGGTCGGAGCTAAATCTCGAGGTGGAGCAAGAGGTCAGAGCAGAGGTGAGAGGTGGAGAAGGGGACAAGCTATTTAGATTCATAGTTGTCTTCTCCGACCTGTTTTGTTGAGTTCTGAGGCGAGTCTTAAAACTGCCGGCTCCACTTCCCGGATCGATTGGCTTGACTGAGAGGGAGGTGGGAGCTGAGACTCGAGGTGTAGCAGGAGGTGAGAGGCAGAGAAGGAGAAGCTTTTGAGATATTCATGGGTGCTGCGTGTTGGTGGGAAGGGAGAGAATCGCGTCGGATCTCCTCCATCCAGCTGCTGCGCTTTTGTTCCGGCTTGCTCTCAGTTCGCAACCAGATTCATTCGAGTCTGTCAATGGGTGATTTGTGCTGAAGGCGCTTAAGGATGAATCTGGATAATTCCTTGACTATGGAAATATGCGATGACCTGAGCAAATTGCAAATCTCTTCAATCCTGTACACCGGAGAAACCTTATACTCATCCATGGTGGCAGCGTCGATCATCCTCAATCCGAAAGTTTGATTTGATTACAGCGGAATTGAGAAGAGGTATTTATTTCTGGGTTTTTGTGTAGTCCGGAGCTTTTCTGGATCTGGGTTTTGCTCCTGTCTGAGGTGCTCTGTTCTATCTCCTTAGTCAGAAGTGCAGCTTTATGCTTCCATTGCAGCTTTGCTCCGAATTTTAGATGGGGTTCGGATCTGGTCATCTTGTCCGAGCAACTGAAGTTCTGGGAACGACAAAAGCCACATCTTCGTCTTCTTTTCCGATATAGTACACACATCTCGCAATTTTTGCTCCGAAGCTTCTTGTACCGGTTCGGAGATGAGATGTTGAAATGATGACATTTTTGTGGTGGCCGTCTTTGATAGAGAAGAGAAGCAGCTGTAGCTTCTTCTTCGTCTTCCGCAGCTGGTTTCAGTGAAGTGGGAGTTATGGTTTGCTGTGTGCGAAACTCACCATTCTATGCTTTACTCTTGTGACGGTCCGAAGCAAGCTCTCCTTTTTGTTGCTTCTGCCCGAAGCTCAGTTGTGCCCGGAATGAGTTCTTTCTTCTTTGTGCTCTTCTCCGCTGTTCGAAGTTTAGTCCGAAGTACTGATTTGAATCCGTTAGTTGTTGCCATTGAAGTTTTAGTCCGAAGCTGAAGTGCATAGGTCTGTCTGAAGTGCACAGATCGAGCTTGTACAAACTGATTCTCGGAGCTTCAAAGGCGCATTTTGCTGTTGCTCGAGTTTTTAAATTTCGAGGCGAGATTCCACATATCCGGATCTACTGTCCGAATCTTGTGCTTCGGATCTGCTTCTTCGGATTGCTACAGTAAGTCCGTAGCTACAGTAACTTCTTTTTTTTTTTTTTTTCAGATCTTGCTCCGAAGATAACTTTTTGTTCAACACTTCTAATGTTCAAGGTTGTTGCTGTTGTTGTATTGTCCTTCGGATATGTGTAGAACTCAACGTGATGCTTGAATTCCGTCTTTACTTCATACAAAAAGAGTGAAGCTGTCTGAAGCTTTGTTTGAAAATGTCTTCTTTTTGTCTATCTTTGTAGCTCCTGTAAACTTTTTAAAACTTTTCTTTTGAAGCTTTGGACTTGGTGTCCGCAAAAATTATCGACATTCACATATGATGTCTTTGGACAACTTTTCCATCAGTAAGAGCGATGGCTTGTGATATCTAAAACGACGTGTTGATGGATGGTCCAATAGAGGTCGTCCAAACGGTTGAGAGTTCATGTGAGTGGATAACTCATCCATCCGTAAGAGGGATGGAGTGTTTATCTTTTCATGACAACCGGTTTTTCAGGATGGTTCTAAGGAGGACATCCGAACAGACGATAGTCCGTGTCATGCTGAGACGGTCGGGCTTATATAAGTTCGTGGGTGTTGGACCCCCTTATTAATTGGAAACATGTCCTTGACAAATCATGCACGCTTGTAGTAAATGAAGCATTGATAAATGATGTGTGCGTGCATGATGAATGAATATGGATGAATGAATGATGCAATGGATGCGAATGTATGGCAAATGATGATTTCAAGTTAAGTCAGAATACTTACTTTTTCATCGAAAACTGTAGAGCATTGTTTTCGGTTCTCCGTTTTAAGAGAAGCAAGCGAAAATGGAGATCGGGATTTGAAATAAACAAATCCCAATCTTTGAAAGTATCTCCTAGCTCTTAAGCTCATTGAGTTGGTGAGGACCGACTTCGAGGAGATGGTGAGAACCAAGTCCGAAGCGACGGTGAGGACCGAGTTCGAGGAGATGGTGAGAACCAAGTCCGAAGCGACGGTGAGGACCGAGTTCGAGGAGATGGTGAGAACCAAGTCCGAAGCGACGGTGAGGACCGACTTCGAGGAGATGGTGAGAACCAAGTCCGAAGCGACGGTGAGGACCGACTTCAAGGAGATGGTGAGGACCGACTCCGAGGAGATGGTGAGGACCAACTCCGAGACGGCGGTGAGGACCTGCTCCGAGGAGATGGTAAGGACCTCATCCGGCCTTAGGTAGCCTAGGATAAGGTGCTTAGGACGTGTCCGAGGATTGTCCCTAGGGTGTGGTCCTATCTTGCCTTCCTTAGATGATTTTTGCTAAGTGCTCCACTGACCTCACCTTCTTTTGCCTTCTCAAGCCTTTTTAGGAAGAGCGTGATGATGTTCATCTAAGACTTGATGGAGTCATCGGGTAAGAGTGGTTGAGAAGGTAAGAGCCTTCATGTTATAATTCAGACTATTGGACTCCAGCCGGCTCTCATACTTAGTCAGATGAGCCTCGGGACAAGTATCACCGTAGTATTTCTCATGAGCCTTTACCATTTTTTACCAAACTGGTTCTCGCTCATCCCTAACTTACTTGGGCGAGTGACATGCCCGTTTGGAAGGGTAAAGTTTCTTTCGGGAGGAGGACCATGTGTTCCTGACGGAGGAACTTGTCCTTCAACTCCGGATGCTAGAGTTCTCATTGAAGGATCAACGGCTCTTTCCTCTTCTGAAGAAAGACTAGCAGTGCGACCATCACTTGGATAATCCCCTGTGTTTTTTGAAGTGGCTCTTGCCACTCTTCCCCTCCGAGTGGGAGGTCTGCCTCTTTGCCTTGGTGAGGGCATCCTAACCGCAGTAGTGTTGGTTCTTACGGACCTTCTTGTTCTTGCCATTACTGAAGAGAACGGGACTTTTTGTAAAGATTCCCACAGACGACGCCAAAATGTTGAGAGGAAAAGTCCCCCTAACACTTAGTGAATTTTCCTTGCTTTCCTCCACTCTAAGTACCTAGACCACCTTTGAGTAAGAACCACCTTGCTTGTAAGAACCAAAGAGTAAGAGCCCGTAAGAACCGTCGTACTGGTAAGAGGCGATGCGTAAGGACCTGCACAAGTGACTTGGAGGGGGGGGGGGGGGTTAGGATTCGGTTTGCTAAGTGTCAAACCGGATTTGAGACTTTACTCAAGAGCGACTGAAGATCGACTCTGTGTAATAGTTGAGAAGGTAAGAGTCTAGGAAGAAGACTTCACTTACTTTGCATTGTGAGGATATGTCCATATTTATAGGTTTCCCTTGAGAAAGGGAGGGCTCACAAGATCGCGCCAAGTGTCCGTCCCAGATTGTGCCAACAATGCTCTAGGCCCATGGCCCAAATGGAAGAAAGGTTGGTCCGGACGCTTGGTCCGGACCGTAATGGGTTGTCGGATGAGGAAGCCCATCTAAGCCTGCCCGACTTCTTCCGACTCGGAACTCAGGGTTCGGAGCCCCTACTCTTTGGTGCCTGTCTGCTTGGTTACTTGAGATTGTCATGCTGGATCTGAGTTGTCATCCGGACCGGAGGCCTTGGGTCGGAGAGGGTACTGACTTAGCACTATGCTCCTTTCCCAGAGAGGCTCGGACCAAGGTGGGTCGGACCCACGGTTCCGGGTCGGGCCTTGTAGGTCCCAAATCCTTCGTTCCTTTCTTTCAATGTGGGTCGGGCCATGAATGGTCTGCCCGGATCGGGCCGTTGGCTCGGACCAAAGTGTCTCGGATCCATTGGATGACTTAGGATGCCTTAGGATTCGTTCCTAGGTCCTTTATGACGGATTGGACATATTTCCGTATCAACATATGTCACCTTAGTTTCCAAGTATCTTTGTAGAAGATAGTTGAGGAACTATAGTGTCCAGGGAGCTTCGGATGTCTTTGACGTCTTGGACATATTTTTGTATCAACAGAGTAGATGTCTCAGTTTGATCCCTCTCATTGAGTTGGGGAACCTGCTCAATTACAGGATTTTCTTCAGCATACTATATTGCTGGTATTTCAAAATGGAGTTCATTTACCATTTCATCAACCACTTGTGGCTGTTGTGGTTGTTGTGTTTGTGGTTGTTGTGGTTGTCTGGAAGCAGAAGATTGATCAGTTGAATGTTCTTCCAGATTCTTAGATGTGGCATTTCCATCAGCATCTGTTAAAACTAAGATACCACTCATCAGGGCTTTATGAAGTTGTGTAAGAGAGTCGTTCCCTGATGATGTGTTTGCACCAACAACCTTTGCTATAGGTGCAGCAACCTGTGGTGTAAGTTCTTCTTCAGATACCTTATCACCAGTTACTTGTTCAGTAACTTTAGCCCTCTTTGATTTTTCTAGGACTTGAGAGATGACTAGTTCATCATCTTCATCGTCAGAGCTCTCATCAGCATTGGGAACTGATTGGTCCATTATTCCTGCGGTTTCTGCAGATGGGGCTTGATGTTTTTCACCACTTTTGGCAGCATTCATGAGTTCATCAGCAAGGCTTTCTTCATTTGTCGCAACATTTCTGAAAGCACTTTCTCTTGCTGAGTCTACTTGTTCAGTAGGTGATAACTCTTTTGCAGCATTAATGAGTTCATCTGCCATGTATGTAGATTTCTGAGAATTGACAACCTCTTTGGGTGTGTCTTCTGATTTGCCAGCAGACTTCTTTCTTGAAGTTAGGCTTCGTCGTAACCTTTTCTTGAGATATCTTTTGATTTTCTCTTCTTAGGACCTTTCGAGACCCGGTAACCTTTTTCATCGATTTGTATACTCATACTTGTAGAGTAAATTCTTTGTTGGCTATTTCATGCCTCTCTACGAGCTCAATGCCAAGCTTTTCCAAGTAGCATATCTTGGACCATATCCTCCGTGGCCTTTGGCTCCTAGTCCTTTAACAATCTTAGGCTCAAGCCTTGAATCTTCTTCACAAATTTCATGAAGGCGTACTTTCCCCGGTTGAAAGGGTTTTCCACCTTTTGTCTTGTTGATTCAGAAGAACATCATGATCCATCGTTCTTGGCTTATCCGGTCAAGACCTCCTTGTAGACCATCAAAGCATTTGTGAAGAATGCAAGCTAGTACATCGGTGAACTAACGGATGTACGGTTCGAATGTCGAAGCTTGAACTCTGGGTGTATCGATTTCTCAAGATCACACACATCATCAGAAAGTTCTTTAACACCTTCAAGGAGTTCCTCATCCTTGGTGTTTATTTCAAAATCCTTTCCAAGATTTTGAACCTCAAACAACTTCTGAAAGTTGTTAAGTCAGAAGGATTTCCTTTCCTTGGGTGAGGTTTTGATAGACACTATTTCAAAGGCCTTCGATACACATGAAATAATCACAGGTTGTTGTAAAATTCCAACACATCAAGTGATGAAATTCCACTAGGGCGGCAGATACAAAGCCCTTGATTTGTGCCTTTTCAAGCATGTCAAGAATTAGCTTTACGGCTTGGTTCTCTATTGCGTGAGGTATTTATCAACCATGGCACCACCCCAAATCATTACGTGACTTGAAGTCCAATGGTCGATTGAAAGCTCCTACCATCGATTGTTAATAACCAACTCGGTGCTTGCTTTTCAGTAGCAGTGGAGGATTGGGATTTACGTAGAAGTGTTCTTGGAGGCCATCTCTTTATATGGTAAGGATTTGAAGCTTGTGTTTGAAAGAGATTCGATTGAGTGATTCTTTTCGAAAAAACTTAATCAAGAAATGCGAGATTTTAGAGAAGTTGCGAGGATTAGGAGAAGGTTTTTTGTTTTTGATGCAAGTTGAAATTTCGGATTAGGCAAAAGTGATTTCATTTGCCAAAATCCTATATATATAGCAAGTGAATCTCAACACAAATACATACAAATTGATTTTGTGTATACGTGTCATGATTTGCAAGCAGGCGTGAGCAAAAGCTAGTTGCATTAAATGCTTAGTGGGCCATATACGAATGTCGGCAGTCCACTATTCGTGAATTAATTTACGCGTTAAGATCAAGCGCTTGAATTCATCAAGGGTCACCATTGCTTCTCCAATGATGATCACAATCAACAAATGTAATTGTGCCCATTTAATGAATTTTGGCTAATAGCTCTGAATCACAATTACATTGGAGCAAGGACAACATTAGCTCTGAATTTGTCTTATACTTAGGATTTTCCCAAGTTTTCATCAAAATAGAAATAGTCGAGATTCAAGAGAGTTATTGCAGATAGTTATGCTATTCTCTTTTGTGTTCCCGTTCATAGAATGATTGATTATCGAGTTCCGTCTCGGAGATCTTAAGCTATCTTTTGCTCTTTAGCCTTTTTGACTTACGGGTTCCGTTCGGATACCTCTTCTCTCTTTTACGGATACCCGTTCGGATACCTCTTATCTGGATGCCCGTTCGGATACTGAACTTTTCGGTTCATTGGTAGTTCCATTAGTCCAAGACTATGTCTTAAGGCTAAGAATCGCTTTCTTGTAGTGGCTTAGTGAAGATATACGCAAGTTGGTCTTGATCCCAATCTTGAGTATCTCTAAATTGCCTTTTTCAACATGGTCTCGATGAAGTGATGTCTAACATCAATGTGCTTTGTTACGGCATGAAATTTAGGATTACGTAATGTAATAGCACTTGTGTTGTCACGAGAAAATGGGAGTTTTCTTCTCATCGAGTCCATAGTCTTTAAGTTGTTGTTGTATCCGAGAATTTGTGTTGCACAACAACCGGCTGACAATATATTGACCTCTGTGGCGAAGTTGCAATTGAGTTTTGCTTCTTGCTAAACCATGAGATAAGTCTAGTGCCCGGACAAGTTCACGAGGTGCTTTTCCTATCAAGCAATGATCCAGCATAATCAGCATCTGAGTACCCAGCTAAACTCAATTCACTTTCTCTAGGATACCACAGTCCTACATCTACTGTACCCTTCACATACCTTAATATTTTCATCGCAATGTTGTAGTGTGTTTGCATTGGATTTGTCTGAAATCTAGCACATACTCAATGACATATTGAATATCAGGTCTACTTGCAGTGAGGTAAAGTAGTGAACCTATCAACTTCCTATACTTATGTTCTTCAACACTCTTATCTGATTCAGTATAGGTCATTTTGGTTCCAATGCTCATAGGTATCTTAGCATTCTTTTTAGAAGGCTTAAGATTGAATTTTGTGAGCATGTCTTTTGCATACTTTATTTGACTAATGAATATTCCATCATTGAGTTGCTTGACTTGCAATCCTAGGAAATAATTCATTTCTCCCATCATGCTCATCTCAAACTTGCTTTTCATGAGATTTGCAAAGTCATTACAAAGTTGCTTGTCCTTAGATCCAAATATGATGTCATCAACATATACTTGAACTAAGTAGTTTCCCATGATTTAAGGTAAATAAAGTTTTAACTTCACCTTTCTTGAAACCACTTTCCGGAAGGTATTTGGCCAAAGTGTCATACCATGCTCTTGGAGCTGTTTGATCCATCTGAGCTTTACATGGTTTATAGACCATTCTACTTTACGAGGAAACTTCAAAGCGGTGGTTGCTCAACATAAACTTCTTACGCAAGTTCCTTTGTTTAGGAATGCGCTTTTGACATCCATCTGATAAACTTTGAAATTTGTATGAGCTGCAAAGGCTATAAAGAGTCTTATTGCATCCAATCTGGCAACTGGTGCATATGACTCATCAAAATCTAAGCCTTCAGTCTGAGTGAATCCCTTGGCAACCAATCTTGCTTTGTTTACGGTTATTTCACGGTTTCATTCATTTTGTTTCGAAAACCCTTAGTTCCAATCAGGATATTCCTTGATAAATGGAACTAGTTTCGGACTTTGTTTCTCTCAAATTGATCCAACTCTTCTTGCATTGGAGATCCGATCTTGGTCTCCTAATGCTTCTTCTATACTTTTAGGTTCGATATTGAGATGAAACATCGAAGAGAATCGACATTTTCAGCTATTGCTCTCCTAGTCCTAACACACTGATTAATTGGTCCAATTATATCCTTTGTAGGGTGATCTTTCATCCATTTCATCAAAGGTTTAGTGCTAGTAGGATCAGTATCCAGGTGATCTGAATGTGAATCACTAGGATTTTGATTTGATACTTTTCAAGATATCTAAGATATCGACATATGAGAAATGTCATGGATATCGACACTTTTCGATGTTAGAGATATCGAGACATGCATTTCGACATTCTTATTTTGATACCTCTCCATGATGAAGGTTCTCGATAACTGTTCCATTTACGAAAACTCATAGGAAATTCCTCATCATGTTTGTGAGTCATCTTGTTGTTACTAGGCTTTCCAAGCTTTTCTACGTCAGAGTCATCCTCACTTTCCATAACGATGTTTTTCCTTTCTGAGGGTTCTTCTTTAGTATCCCTCAGTAATAGTTCTTTGAACTTTTCTGAGAGTTCATCAGTAGGAGGTGTTTTCTTGCTTCCTTCATAGAATACAACATGAACTGATTCTTCAATTTTCTTTGTTCTTTTGTTGTAAACTCTGTAAGCTTTGCTGTTTGTGGAATAGCCAAGAAAAACACCTTCATCTGCCTTTAGTTGAAATGTTCTCAGATAATCTTTCCCATTGTTTAGAACAAAACATCTACTGACAAATACTTTGGATGTTTGATATTAGGAGGTCTTCCACCAAAATTTCATAGGGGTCCTATCATGGTGTTTGTTTATCAAGCATACATTACGAGTGTAGCAGTGTGTTCTGACTTCAACCCAATAAATTTCACTTATTTGGTGTCATTAGCATTGTCCTTGCGGCTTCTTTAAGGGTCTGTTTTCCTTTACGCAACACCATTTTGTTGAGGTGTTCTTCTGAGAGGAAAGTTGGTGTTGTATACCTTTACAAAACTCCTTTATGTCTTGGTTGACAAACTTAGTACCATAGTGCATTACGATTCTTGATACCGTGTCATTTATCATGACTTCAAGCTTTTTCAGAAGTTTGGTATCTCCACCTAGCATCGATTTGTGTTTGAGGAAGACTGACCCAAGTGAATCTTGAGAAGTCATCTACAACAACGGACCATACTTCTTTCCGGCATAACTAATTCAGATGATTCAAATTGATCCATGTGTAAAAGTTGCGTTGGTCTAACACTAGAGTGTCGATTTTGGACTTGAAAGAGATTTTAGATTGTTTCCCCATCGTGAGCAGATACCATCCTTACGAAGATGTTACGGGAAGGCCAACCACTAACTCTTTCTTGGCAAGTCTATTGAGTTTTGAAGTTCAAGTGACTCATTCTTTTGTGCCATAACGGTGCTCTTACATGTGATTGACTCACCATGAGACATTCTTGATTGTGGCGGATGCCCAATCGGCAACATAAAGGCGCCTTTCCGACCAACTAAGACATGCTTTGACTCATTGTCAATTAGTTTGCGATGTTAGCTTTGAATTTTATAGTAAAACCCTTATGCAAGCTGGCTCATGCTAAATAGATCATATTTCAAATCCTTAACATGTAATGTCGGTGATTGTTAAAGTCCCCAATTTGGCGTTGCCAAATCCGGAGAGGATTTAATTCTCCTCAACAAATCGATATACGGTCACGTGTTGCAAGCTTTGTAATCAACAGATTTGCTTTGTCTCTGTCATGTGCTTTCGCATCCACTATCAAATAGCCATTGTGCTTTGGTCCAGAGGCATTACGCACCTGACAGAAGCAGGAGATTAGGTTCTCATATCTTTGATGGAACCGTCGAATTAAAAGTTCTTCGATGGAATCCATTTTGAATGAATTTCTTTGAAATATGCTTTTGTCGGCGAGCGTAAGGAGAATTCTTTTGAATGAATGTTATCATTAGTAAGAATTATTTTCTTCCTTGGTGTGTTCCTAGGTGCTCCATATGATGCTTTGATTCTGTCGGGTTTACGAGTTTGCTTTTCGACAAACTTAGCCTTCCTTGGATTTCTTCTAGCCACGGCATTGATTTTCGGTGGCTTGATTTAACTTCCACTTGATAATTGCTTTGAGCAATTCTAGCTTTGACCATCGTTCTTGCTCCCTTGTACTCATGAGCAAGTTGTTTTCGATGCCTTTGTAGCCAATACCGTTTGAGCACTTGAAGCTATCGAGATCTTTTCTCGTGACTTTGCTAGTCTCTGGTTGATCCAATTTCTTTCGAGAAAAAAGTGACATGGGAGAATTTGCGGCTCTGCAATTCTACCTTTTTGAGAGACATAACTTGTGGGTGTTTACACTTCTCGGTGTTGTGTTTCTTTTCGAGCGTACCAACAGTTTTGTTTTTGACTTGTTTTTCACAAAGGTTTAGTCATATTGCCTTTCCTTTGTCAACAATCTTTGTCTTTTCACCGATACTATAGATTGCATGGGAACCGTCTTCTTTGAGTACTTACAAATGTTCTTTTCTCCTTACTCTTATTCAGAGTGATAGAACAATCTGTATGTATTGACCAAAGTCCTTTCTTTTACGAAGGATCTCTTAAGTAAGATTGTACTTGATAAAGTGTCACTAGCTTTGGCATAAGATTGAAAAGATAGTTCTTTCTTCTTGAGTTCCTTGTTTCGGAAAGAAGATCTTCATAATTCTTTCGTAACTTCATTGCTTCTTCATGTGACTTTTCGGTCTCGAGATATCGAGCTTTGAGAGATGGATTTTCAGCATCCTTTCTCTCGATTCTTTAACTAATTGAGAATTTTCCTTTTCAAGAGAATTCTTTTCTTCTTTAAGGTTTTCGCTCTAGCTTCGGATCATTAGAAATTCTCTTTCATAGATGTCAAGTTCTTTCACGAGATTTTCTAGATTTTTATTTCCTCTTCATCACTTTCATAAGTGTAGCAAGAAGTATGTGTTACCTCATCGACCATAAGGCGGTTTTCTATGTTGGAGATGTTTGGTCGTCAATTTCGGAACCCCACATTTCATTCTTCTTGAGGCGAAGTCGATTATATCATGAGTAACTCCACATAATTACGGTGATGGTAAGGTTGAGTCATCTGAATTGTCATCTTGAATCATCTCAACGTCTAGAGCATCCGGTTGAATTTGGATTTTCTTTCTTTCTTGATTAACAAAGCTTTACGGCTTCTTGAAGATTCTTCTATCATTCTTGTCTTTGTCCTTAGTTTATTGAGGCGAGGACAATCCTTCTTGAAGTGGCGGGTTTACGACAATAGAAAGCAGATATCGTTTCAATTTACGCTTCCTCGATACATGATGCTTTACTTTGGCTTGTTCGTGAGCTTTGCATATTTTTGTCTTGGTGATAGTTTGAAACTAGATGCTTTTGACTTTTCTTTGGCTTTTCTTCTCTCAATTTCTCGTGACAAATTTACTCATTTGCTTTGCAAGAGCATCCTCGATCTCCTCCTTGCTTTTCTTCTTTTGAAGTTCCTTGAGTAACTAGAGCAACATTACGCAACTTTTGTTGTTTGTTCTCTACGAGTTGTCTCATAGTCATGATGCAAGATGAGAGAAAAGTTCCTTTGGAGTGATATTTGGCATACCTTGGTTAAAATAAAAGAATTTAGTATGCTCCGGTTGTGGTTAAGACTTGACAATAGTCTTAATCTTCTCGGTGAGTATCTATTCTTTCCCAATCTTGCCATATCACTCATGAGAGTGGTAAACACGAAATCAAGTTCTTCGAGTTTCGTGGGACCTTGTTTGAAATTTTGAAATTTCAACTTTAGAACTTCGAACTTGTTTTCCTTGGTTTTCTCGGTTCCGCCTGATTTCTTCAATCGGTTGTGATGACTTTCGCCATTTTAGCACCCCACAGTTTACACTGTATGTGCTCTGGTGTCGATCTGATGATGATGTTACGAGCTTGACCGTCCAGACGATTCCTCTTGGCATCTTCCGATGTCCGGAGTTCTCTGGGCTTTGGTTCGTAAATGACTTGACCCGTAGATCTTTCACTAGTTGACGCATCTGTTTGTGAAGATCCTTCGCTTTGATCTCTATCTCTTCCACTCGAAACCTCCATGACTTGCTTAAGTTGTTGAATGACTATTGGGCCATTCTTTATTACTTCGATCATCTCGTCACTTATGGCTTCAAGGTGGAGCATCATGTTATTTTTCCATTTCTCGTAGTTCTCTGGTTTGAGAACGGGTGCATCACTTAGAGACATACCTGCACACTTAACACACAAATTAAATAGTCCTCAAAAGTGGACAAAGTTCCTTCATCTATCTGGGGATCTAGGTTCAGTGCAGAAGGCTGTTGAACCTCCTGCTCTGATACCACTTGTTGGTCCAGATAACGGCAAAGTAAAAGACTAGAGGGGGGGGGTGAATAGTCTTTTAAAACTTTTGTCGATAACAACTATTTCTCAGATATCTGAATAGATATCTGATACTTAGAATCAGAGTGCGGAAGACTTAATAAAGATAAGTGCAGAAACAGTTAATAAGTGTGTGTGTTGCTGAAGTATAAATACAGAAAGGTAAATGACACAGCAAGTATAGTGGTATCTGGAGGTGGCGTAATCCTCCAACTAATCCACTTCGGTCTATCAGAGACCTAGAATTCACTAGAACAGATAATTGAGTTCTCCTTACAATAATCCTATTCTAAGATTCTTAACGGTTGGTTCCCAACCAAATGTTCCCCCTGAGTTGTTCCCCGGCTTTCCACGACCAGTACTTCCTATACTCGAAACCTTTGAGTTATTCCTAGCTTCCCAAGCTAAGTACTTCCTATACTCAATAACCTTGGAGTTATTCCTTAGTTTCCCAAATCAAGTACTTCCTATACTCGGTAACCTTGGAGTTATTCACGATTTTTAAACTAAGTACTTCACGTACTCCACTTGATTATGGTGTTGGTTTTGGTTTGAGTTGTCAGATGAGTTTCTTAATAACTTTTCAGTTAATCAGATAGCTCTGTGAATCAAGTTACTTAATACACTTTACAGTGTATGGTATCTTGTTCGATTTTACTGACCCAAGTCTTATGATATCTGTTCAAGAGAATGAATCTCAGATAGTTGATCTTTTGATTCAACTCCTTCACAGATAGCTTTGCTTGTTTAGGATCAGGACACTTAGAACTTGATGTTTACTCAAGATCAAAAGCTTTGGTGCATGTGAAGCTTTGAGAATAAGTAAGATGCTTTGAGAGAGAGTAAGACGATCAGTGTTTGTATGCATTTCAAGGTGTTCAGTGTGTTCTCTCAAGCTGTCTAAGTGTTGATATTTATAGATGAATTTGAGTGCCGTTTGAATAGTATCCGTTAGGATCAAATTCAAACTATCGATATCTGTGTATAATCTTTATGTGAGTTTTGTCTTCTTCTCGAAGTTCTTTGTTTTTTTATTGAGACATCTCATCCGTGCATTAAATGCATTGTACTATACTTTTGTCTGTAGTGTCAGCGGAACTATGCTTTATGTCGAGAGACTAGTGTTATCTGATTCTTTGCACGTCCTTATCTTCATTCTTCAGATACCACTTGTATTTATTGAAACAACTTTGTTTGCAATATATATTTCTCTTTCAGAAACGTGGTTAAAGCTCAAGGTATCTGAGAATAGATATCTGTGGACACTTTCCTTGTTTTCAGATATGTATCTTATTTCTCAGATATCTCTTGTGACACAGTTTGTTTGAAACTATTCGTGTCTTTAAGATATCTGAACAACAGATTCAGCAATCTTGTGCAGTTTTCTTCAAGTCTTCAATGTCGTTGAGCTTTCTGCTCTGATGTCTTCTTCTTGGTCTTCTCTTCATAAAATAAAAATTACATTTTGAGACCTAACATCCTATACAAGATTAGCTAGACTATCATACTTAGTGGGTTTCCTCTTTTACAATGTTCAAGTGAACCAAGAGTACTAATCACCTTTCTGAGACTAAGATAAGTCATCATGTTGCTGATCAAAATCTAAACAGATATTTCTAACAAAATATCTAACAAGCTGCACGAAGGTTTCCAAGCTAAAAAGCACCCTTCGAATGTTTGGGTACTAGAAGTGGATGGATCCTCCATTGGAAGGGTGGGAGGAATTGGAATTTTTCTTAAAAGCCCTGACGGCGCGGAACTCGACTATGCGATATCCTTGGAGTTCAAAGTAACCAATAATGAGGCTGAGTATGAAGCGTTGTTGGTCGGGCTACGCCTGGCCAAATCCCTCCAAGTCCGAAAGCTAAAAGCTTACACAGACTCACAGCTAGTTGCAGCTCAGCTTTCAGGAACCTTTGCCACCAAGGGTCCTTCGATGATCAAATATCTCGAACTGCTCAAGCGGGAAGCCAGCTTTTTTGAAGAATTTACCCTGGAGAAGTTTGACAGAGCCTATAATGAAAGAGTGGACGCTTTAGCAAAATACGCATCCACGACAGCGGCTCTAGACACAAGGAGAGTCATCCTGCTCACGGTCACTCACTCATCCGTCATGAGTCCGGACCCAATGGTCATGATAACAAATACGGAAAGAAATTGGATGACTGACATCTGGAACTATCTCCAGGACGGATCTCTTCCAGCAGATCCGAAAGAATCAAGGAGTGTGAAGTGCCGAGCTAACAGATACTTTATACTAGGCGAAGACTTGTACAAGAGATCTTTTGTCGGAACTCACTTGAGATGCTTGAACCCGCAAGAGGCTAAAGCGTCTTGGAGCAGATACACAGCAGGCTGCGACAGTCATTCCGGGGGAAGAACTCTTTCCCAGAAAATCATACGATAAGGATATTACTGGCCTAGCATCGACAAAGACTCCGCCAACCACGCTCGGAAGTGCCCTGATTGCCAGTACTGTGCGAACGTTCCACATCGTCCGATGCGACCTATGATTCCGTCAATCATAGCGTGTCCTTTCGACCAATGGGGAATCGACATTGTCGGACCGTTCCCAAGGTACCAATGAAGAAGTTTATGATTGTCGCGGTGGAATACTTCACTAAATGGGTAGAAGCGGAAGCTGTCGCGACCATCACAGAAAGTAGAGTACGGACCTTCATCTGGAAGAACATCATTTGCCGTTTTGGCCTGCCAAGAGTTCTTGTCTCAGACAATGGTTCGCAATTTTCAGGACATAGACTCAAGGAATGGCTGGAGTCCTTTAAAATCGAACAACGATTCACATCTGTTGGACATCCGCAGGCAAATGGACAAGCTGAGTCCACCAACAAAACGATAGTCAAGATCCTGGAAAAGCGGTTGCGGACTTCTCAAGAGAACTGGGCGGACGACTTAGACGGTGTCCTATGGGCTCATCGCACCACCACACGGACAGCGACCAAGGAAACTCCATTTGCCTTGGTGTATGGCTCGGAAGCAGTTATACCGGCAGAAATCGCTGTTGAGACAATGAGAGTCCAAGAATTTGAAGAGTCCGCCAATCGCGAAGCACGAATATTTGATCTGGACATCTTGGAACAGAAAAGAACTGACGCGTTGGCCAATATCCATAGGTATCGAGCAACGGCTGCTCGAGCGTACAACAAGAACGTCCGAGCGAAAAACCTGCAGGTCGAGGATCTAGTACTTCGCCGGGCGGACATTCTAGCAAATGTTGGCAAACTCAAACCTAACTGGGAAGGACCCTACAAGATTATTGGAGCAAGAGCAAATGGGAGTTATGAATTGGAAAATGAGCACGGACATCCACTCAAACGAACATGGAATGCTAGAAACCTCCAGAAGTTTTACGCATAGTAATGATTACTCGAATCTCCGTCAGATCGACTAGTCACTTTTCAGATTCCAAATTATCTTTTACATGGAACTCCGTCAGTTCTATTTTTGCTTACCCTCCAATTATTGGCCATGTAGCCCGAATGTTGTAATTGAATTTCCGGCAAATCAATACAACCTCTATCCTTCAATTTTTTAGTTTATGCCTTTGAGATTTCACGATCATTTCATGACAAAACAATAGCAGAGAAATTTTATTCATACAAAGACGGATTATACATACTCCTGTCTGTGCGACTTACAGTCTCGGACAGTTATCCGGGCTTAAGAACGCAATATGAAGAAATACGGGAAATATCTCGGGGGATACGTCATCCCCCTGCATGCATCTTTCCTTCGTCGGGAAAGCCTTCAACTCTTATACATCGACAAGTTTGGTTTCCGCGGAAACACGGAATTCCATCTACCTGCATAAAGGAACACAGTTAAACATGGCGGAATCCGTCAGGATGACAACAACGCGTGGCAATGCCAAATTCCTTGTCCGGGGACACAGCGATAGATTTCTGCCTAACCGGCTTTAGAGATTCAAACTCTCTTGGAATTAGGAAACCTTTTCCAATTTAAGAGAGATTTGATCCACTAAAGTAGGGTTGGAAGAAAGGTGAAGAGATCCGGCCTTGATGATTTACAAGCCCCAGTCACATCGACAAGAAGAAACGAATTTGAGATCAATTTACTTAGGTTTGGTACTGGGGTTGTGCCTTCTTATAGGACACTCCAACCAATCACCGTCAGCCACGCAAAGAGCTTGATGTCGGTTTGATTGCTCCGTCTGACAAGGATGGGTCAAGTTTGTGTTTGACCACATTCAAACGGGCCAAATGCTAACACCCGGGATTCGAATTTGTTTAACCGCCTTACGCCAGTTATGAGTACGGGAAAAGTGGCGATCTTATATGATGAAATAGTTCGAATTTTATAAGAAATTTTTTGGAACATTTACGTATGGAGGCTACAGTCCGACAAAAGCCAAAAGAAAAGTACATACTACTACGGGGCATACCCCGCCTTGATCCTTCACCACTGTCCAGAAGTCGAGCCCTGGGATTCCGCGCCACAACCTCGGGCCTAGCGAGCTTGCTGCTGCATCCGGATCCTCCTGCGGATCAACCTCAGCGTCCGCTCCCTCTCCTCTTCAGCTAATCTCCTAGCTATGCCTGGGCATAGAGGGGGATCGCCTTAGAAATCCAGGATGATCGGGTCACCCTCGGTCCCTCTACACGGATAAATCGGCAGATGCATGTGCCCACAGGCGCAGTTCACCCAATGACTATACTCTTCATCATCCGACTCTGACATTCTCAAACACACAGACTTTCACGGAAGAATAAGGTGGGTGAAACAAAGGAGAGTGGGGAAGGATACAGCAGTGAAAAAAAGGAAGAATTACCACACCCTTATTTATAGTCGCGGCGTGTCCTTAAGATCTCGCCATTTGTCAATCATCCGATGACTGGGAAGATGAAAAGATGCAGTCATTATGACTATTTCACTGTTTCACCTTCCTCCTTCTAGAAGAATTACGCATTCCCAAGAACGCACGCTCCGAGGATCTAAAAGATGAGGGTATGTTTTTTACAACATATACCAGCTCCAGCGATCCGAGCTCTTAAGAGATGTCATTTGCGAAGTAATTCAGCATATGAACGACAGATAATACGGAAATAAGGAAGCCAGCAAACAATCATTCGGAAGCATAGGAGGATTCACTCCTCGGAATAATTAAGAATTCAGTAAGAGTACATAACAATATGTTCCGAATCAAACAGACATTCAAAAGTTCTGAAATTTTAGCAGGCATACCGGACTTCTCCTCGAGTCCGACTTGGCTTGCACCAGCTTCTTCAGCTTCAGGCTGATTGACAGGAGGATCGTCGGAGAAAGCTTCCGCCGCAAGGGCCTCGGCATGATCGAACAAGTTAAAATCAGCGGGGAGGCCAAGAACGCGGGCAGGCAGGGAAAACCACTTCTGCAGGAAAGCTCGGTAATCGTTGAAGGGTACAAGGCCCACCTTCAGGAGGGCCTCTGGGATCCACCTCGGGAGGAAGGGTCCGCCGTTTTGGATTTCAATCTCACCTTCCTCGGTGACCAGTTCCACGAACTCACATGCCGCTAACTGCTCGTCCGAGACACTGTCGACAGGCACTTCCACACCGTCCGCATCCGCAGAAGGGATTAACCCCTCCGCCTTCCAGTCAAAGTCCGGTGGAAGAAGTCCCTTGGACTGCAGCTGCCCAATCGCAGACACGAACCCGTCTAGATGGGAGGCATCCGATTTGTCCGTCATCAGGAACTTGAAAGAGTCAGACCTCAGGAAGTCACGGCCAGCGTAAAGACGAACATAATGGAGGCCTCCGAGCAGGAAATCCTTGAAGTCCAGGAAAGCCTTCATAGCATTATCGGCAAATCTTTCCTGCCAGTTGAGATCCGCCTTTATTTTTTCCCAGCTGGTCCTCAACTTGTGGAACTTCACCTCTTCCTCCTTCAGCTTCATCTCCAGCTGCTTTACCTTTTCTGCATCATCCGCGGACGTGGCCACAGCCTTGTGCAGATCCTCCTCGATAGTAGCGCGTTCTCCATCCTTCCACTGCATGGCCCTGATGAAACACCCGAGCTGGGGAAATATCCGCGAGGATACAAGTTATATTTATATCACTTTAAGAACAAACCCAATAGGCCACGGACAGATTACTTACCCGCTGGTATAGCGCATCGACCCTCACCCGCTCCACTTGAAGTCATAGCGTGCTCATACTCCTTGTCCAAAGCAGCTTGGTCCACGGGAAGGACAGCGGACAACTGCTGTCTCTTTACGGCGGCAGTAGCCTCCGAGGTTGCTGCCCTTTTGCGCCCTGAGACAATAGAAACCGCATAAACACATCCCGTGGTGGGGCTTGCGTAGCGAAAGCTTGGGACCTAGAAGCAGTAGTGCTCCGAGTAGCAGGGGCTTTGACCTTGTCAGGCACCGCCAAGGCCTGAGAATCCTCACCCGCCTTGTTCCGCCTTTCTTCCTCAGCAGCGAACACGGCGGCATTCTTCGGATCCGGCATTGGCAGACCCGTGGAAGTATTTATGATTCTGATCCTCTGACCAGCAGCAACCTCCAAGGCTTGTCGCTCCCTTTGCAGCCTCTTCTTTTCTCAGAACGTCGACATGATGTAGTCGAACCAGTGAGCTGCACAACAAACCGAAGGAGTCAGATACAACTATGTTAACAAAGAATTACCAGAAGTGCAAAGACATGTAATCACAAAAAAGCATAAAGTCTCAAGTAACCAAGTCCTTACTGAAGTCCGTCTTCCCTCCCACTTCTACTATGCTCGTCAGTCCGCACAAGTAGGGAAGCGGCTGACAAATTAGTCTGTGGTACGGATAAGTCAGGGGATTGTGCTTTTTGTGGATTGCAGCAACCCACGGAGCCACATTCTTGGGAAGGGGGCGCCAGTCCGGGATGCTCTCCCTTAGAAACTTATTGGGCAGCCCCCATTGCTCCCGCTGTCTCTCGGACTCCCCCGGTTTCAGAGCCATCCGCACAAAAACGTACTTGTCCCACCATTTCGATCCCAGCGACGAAATGGAGTCCGAGATAAAGTTGTAGGGTTTCCTATTCATGAACGTGTAGAATAGTGGATTCCCCGGACTGAATGAAACGTAAAGAGCTGCCTGAAGTTTTCAAAATTTACGGACTGCCCTTTCTTCTTGCAAAAGACGACGAAGCAGATGAGATTACCCAAGGACTTCGGGATAACCTGACTCGGACCAATCCTAATATGATTAAGGATACGCTTCAGTTCCGTGGCAATGGGGATCTTCCACCCACACGCTAAAGCTACCTCGTGGACACACATGTACCCGGCTGGCGGATTATAAAATGCATGTCCGGGCTCCGGAATCATGATCTCCACGGAGTCCGGGATCTCCCACTTACGCCTCCATTTGGGAATGTCTTCCGCTTTCACTCTGGATGGGCATGTGGGCAGAAGTCCATCGACATTGAGTTCTCCAAATTAAATACGCTATCACAGCAGAGGGCGGGGCGGGAACTTGATTCAGGCAGCTTTTGCACCACGCCCTGCAACTAATCGAAGATTGGACTGCATGGGACCAGCAGGGTGTAGTGTGACCCGACGCCCGGCGTCTCAGAGGCGGCGCGAGATCTCCTCCTCCTCCTCCTCCTCGTCGTCTTCTTCCTCACCTTCTTCTTCATCATCATCGACGTCCTCAGGTCGCCCGGATGTACTTGGGTTGGACGGACCTGTCTCCGCTACGACACGGTCCTCCACCCCCGCCTCGAACATCTCGACTTCATCAGTTTCTCGGCCGCTATCGCCCTCCCGCTCCATCTGGGACTCATTCGGATCCCTGGATGATCCGACGCCTCCTATTGTCCGAGATTGGACCAATGATCTAGTCCTAGCAAGGTCGTCTTGTGCTGCGTCGGCTTGTGCCCCTACTGATTCATGGACTCTGTGTCCAGCATCGGAGTCTCTCGGCGACCCAAGATCTACGACGAAGAAATCTCCCACGGACAGGGTCATATCTATGGACCCAGTACCTAAGTCTACTGCATCGTTGTAACTTGGTGCCTCGGGTTGGTTCTGACTATCGCTCCCGGACATCCTAGGGTAGAAGGAAACGATTCAGAAATGATAATGATGATTGTCCGAGAGTTCGTTTAAGTATCTTCTTAAGTCAAGAACAGTCTGACACCATGTTTAACCAGGGTTGGCCTGCATGAGGACGCGCATCGGCACTCATGGCACCAACCTTGGTACACTGAGATGTGCCATCGGCACTAGCCTCTACACTACGCGGCACGCTAAATAGGGCCCGTTCTGAGAAATGGTGTGCGATTGGCACCACCACATTACCGAATCATGCATACTTGAATTTTGGTTGCGAAATATTGGCACTAAATTTGACATGCAGCGATGCGGAGGAGAATTATCTCGACTAAAGGCGGTGCTAAAGCCTAGCATTCACAACATCAGCAAAAACGGACTCGACAATATCATATTCAGGCAGAGTCAAATACACGACCAGGTAGGAAGCATATTCCGAAAAAGAGAATATTCAAGTGAAGTAAAGACATACTTACTTGATAAGAGTTGACTGAGAAGTTTGAGCGGACAACAACGCCTTGATGATCCTCCGAGGGTACGGATTTGAAGTAGAAATTTCCGAATTTATGCGAGTTCTACTTGCTCGGATGTGCCTTCAGTTGCTCCGATTGCTTTATGATGGTGTTGAGTTTCGATATTGCTAAAAGTGTGAAAGTGACCTATGAGCTGACTATTTATAAGGGCAATTTGGGGAAAACCAAGCGTCACGTCACTTGGATTTAAATTCTAGCCGTTAGATCTTTCCAATCCAAGATTTGCGCCGTATCGCGAGTGGATGACTGTCAGAACATCGCATTTAATGAGTACAGACGCGTCACATCAATCGGGCCTCCAACCCCAACCGTCGATGTCGTCCCGATCTAACAGTCGTGTCGCTTTACTCGGGATCTTTTCCGCGTGGGCCGACCGCACAACCTATTGGGCCTCTTGGGCTTACGGATCAGCGACCTAGACGGACCAGTTCGACAAAGCTGTCTAATGGATAGCCTCCAAAGGGCTACACTACATCCTAACCGTACTCGGATCTATATATATCTCGATTACAAATACCTTTTCATTCTGATCAAAGCACTACCGTTAACTTTCGGTGTAGAAGGAAAAAGAGAGATATATCAATTCTGAACACGGAACACGGATAGCGGATCTCAGCGAAGGATTTTTGCCTTTCTTCGGTTAACGATTCGGACACGCTCCACAACACACTTGTTCTTTTCATAGTTACCAACTATCTTCTACTAAGATACTTGGAAACTAGGGGGACATATGTTGTTACGGACATGTGTCCAATCCGTTAAGGCGCCGTAAGCGTGTCCTAAAGTGCATCAGCTCGATTAGCCAATTCGATCTTGGTCCCATGAGGTGAATCGATCGATGCGCTAAAGTCACTACACCACAACGGCTAGTCCGAGCTAGGTGGGAAGAACTTCAAACAGCACTACAAGAATTCTGTTGTAACGGGACATAAAGGAGCGACGGATTTTATCCGTCGCCCCTGTAGCGACGGATCGCTAATTGGGGCGACGGATTCTATCCGTCGCCCCGTTTGGCGACGGATAAAAGTTATCCGTCGCTACAGAGCGACGGATAATTTTATCCGTCGCTACAGAGCGTTGACCATAATTAAAAAAAAAAAAATTCGCGACGGATAGATCTATCCGTCGCTATATAGCCGGAAAATAAAAAAAATAAAAAAAGTTAGCGACGGATAGATCTAGATCTATCCAAATTCACTAAAAAAAAAAATAATATATCTCCTCCGCCACCTCCTTTCCTCCACCACTTCTCCTCCATTTCTCATCTCCTCCTCCTCCTCCTCCTCCCCCTCCACCACCATCTCCACCACCACCACCTTTCTCCTCCCACCACCACCCAACCACCACCACCACCACCATTCACCAACCACCACCACCCACCCCCCACCACCAACACCAACACCACCACCCAGCCACCACCACCACCTTTCCTCCACCCCCCACCACCCCACACCACCCTTCCACCACCACCCACACCCACCACCCACCATGACATCCACCCGCACCACCACCACCACCACCTGCCACCACCACCACCACCCACCTGCTTGCACCACCACACCCTGCCACCACCGCACCAGTATACAAATATAAAAATTGAATACAAATTGGATACAAATTAATCCGTATCTGAATACAAATCAATATCTAAATATCTGAATACAAATTGAATCTGAATTAATCCGTATCTGAATATAAAAATTGAATCTGATTTTTTTTAAATAGCAATGGGGCGATGGAGAGATTCTATCCGTCGCCAATAATCAGATTTAAAAAAAAAAAAAAGGTCAAAAATGATAATCCGTCGCGAATTGGACAACGGATGATTATCCGTCGCTGACTCGGTGGGGCGGAATATATCCATCGCCCGATCCGGTAGGGGTGACGGATGCATCTGAATGCTGACGGATCTATCCGTCGCTACAGAGCAGATTTTTTGTAGTGTGGCTACGTCAGTACAGGGATGCCAAACGGACCGGACGAGAGAATCTCGGACGCCACCATCATAATAAGACCAAAAGTATATAACAGAACCACTGAGATACTTCCGTGAAACTCTAGGCTCGGACATCCAGAGTTACCCAAGGGTAGATCAACCAAGCAGACAGATCTGTCCGAGGGACTAACACAGACCCAACAGGCGGAACAATACTCTCAGAGGGAAAAGGACCAAACTACCCTCCCAGGCCCACTTATCAGTATTAGTTTACTGTTCACTAATGGGCCATGGGTTGAAGGTTGCATTGGTGTCCAGATCTGAATCATACACTTGGCATCATCTTGTGAACCTCTTCATAAGTACACGATAACTATAAATATAGCTCAAGGTCAAAGACCTTAAGGTAAGTGATAAGTGACAAGTGATAAGCAATATCAAAGTGTTAATACCTTCCTCATAACTATTACATTGGGAGCTTCCAACTCTCTTTCGAGTAAAGTCTCCAACCGGATTGACATAAGCAATCCGGATATCCCGTTCTAACCCCCCCCCCCCCCCCCACTTAGTCCTTTCAGGTGATGTAGCTCGGACAAGCGCTGCTTTGGGCTCCAAGCAGAAGGCGGGTACTAGATCAGGATACTTGTAGTAGTTTAGTCAGTTAGTGTTGAGAGGATTTACCCCTCAACACTAACAACTATTAAAAATTGCAAAAAGTGCCCAAAGCTTATAAAAATGCGATTTTAACCCTCCAAACGGCCTCAGATGGCCGAAATCCATCGTACATCATGGCAAAGTGATGAATTTGACTCAGAACACCGTTTCTGCATGGAAAACACTAAGCCTTTGTCGAAATCTGACACTTCCGCAGCAACTTCGGATGCACCAATTTCTGCATATAAACCTCCTCGAATTGCACCGCATCATTCCCCCCTGGATAGAGAAGATTCGACCTCGAATCTGGAACCGCATCATCCTCATCAGAAGAAGAATCACCCATGAAAGGAACAAAATGCTTCACATTGAAGACATCAGAAGTATGAACATGGCTGGGAAGGCGCAAACGATAGGCATTTGGATTGATCTTCTCCACAATCTCGACAGGACAATTCTTCTTAGCAGCAAGCTTGCTATATTCATGAGCAGGAAAACGATCCTTAGTTAGTATAGACCAAACAAAGTCACCAACATCGAAATCAACAGCACGCCGTTTCTGATCAGCATGTGCCTTGTATTTTGCAGCAGAGCAACCAAGTGCGCATGCGTGGACTGATGAACTTGAGCCAACTGTCCAAAAAACTCTTCCGCAGTAGCATGTGGACGCAACTTGCTGGGCAGAGCTAGCAAATCAAGAGGTCCCCATGAAACCCGTAAACCACATGAAAAGGACTGAAACCAGTGGAACGGTTAACAACATGGTTTTGGGCAAACTTCGGCTGGCGATTTACGATCCGCCTTGGGATGATCTCCACTAAAATGCGCAAAAGATTTCCCAACGAAGCGATTCGACTTGATCGACCATCATCTGCGGATGATAAGCCTTTGCTAAAATTGGTGAGTATTAACCATCGCCATAAACTCCAAAAGTGACTCACAAAATGGGTGTCACGATCGAAATGATAGATCAGGAAGCCCGTGAAGGCGATACACATCACGAAATGCAATTGCTTCTGACAACGAGCGACATCGAAGTCTTCTTACATGGAATAAAGTGAGCCATCTTCGAAAATCGGTCAACAACCACATAAATAGAATCAGAATCACGCTGGGTACGTGGTAAGCTGGTGCAGCGTGCGTGGCTAAAGACAAGAACAATAAACTCAAAACTCGTTGATTCAAAAGAATCTGAGAATTGACTCAAACTTCGTTGATTGAGAATCCGAGAATTGATGGATCAAGATTCGTTGATTCACATGAATACCGAAAATTGACAGATTTGGAGGAACACCTCTATTTTTCATATAATATCTCAAAACTCTAACCTCCCTGATAAAACAATGAACAAGTACTTAAATAGTAAAAAACTCCTAACCAACTCCTAATCAACCACGAACTCCTAACCAATAATCCTAATCAAACTATACTTCTAATTACCAACATAATCCTATACATATTCTAACTAATATTTAAATAATCTAACACGGAGCCTAACATAAATCTGTTTGAACCGCATCATTCTCTCTAGGGCAGAAAAGATTCGTCCTCGAATCATAAGCCGCATCATCATCAGCTGAAGAATCACATACAAAAGCAAACCTTGTGGAAACACAGACTGGCCATGCACAAGTCTAATCAATTCCCCAGCCGATATCAAACAGATGACGGACAATGTCAATAAACTCTAACACGCATGGGTGTATGGAATGCTGGTAACTCTGGTCTCGCATGTTATCTATGTGGATCATGGCGAAGACATCTATCTCCCCCAGTGATGAAAACCAGAATGGGTCTTTCTCTAACACCCTATCTTCTAGAGGAAAGTGTCGATACACTTTTTGACCATCATTCGTTTCATCATACACCTCTAGTTTTGCACCAAAATATCTGGACAGCTTAGGTTTCTTCAATTTTACTTCACTAACTTGAATCCCATATGACAAAGTACAATTATCTCTTGCAGTGTAAACCACATCTCGGACGATGAATCTTTTTATATCCTCTAATACTTCCTCGTCCCAAATTATAACAATATAATTCTCTTCATCACTACCCTTTCCCTCCGGGTAGTCATCCCAGATAGGACACTCTTTCCAGTTCATCTCGTAGCAACGTTCCTCAGCGGTGAACAATTGCTCGATTCCATCTTGACAATTGACACACAAGAAAGTCATAATCGGATATTAGTTTCTAGCAATCTGCTTCTTGACGGCGAACGTAATTTGACCTGTCAAACCTGATTCGATTCCGATCTCCACCGTTCAGATTCTAGTTCAACGCGTTGTCTTGATGCTGTCACAATTTCGTGACGATCAAACGGCGGAATCAACAGGAAACTCCGTTTTACTCGGACTATGCAGTGCTGTCAATGCTATACGGAAATTGTCTTTTCTTCACAAAAATCGGCCCAGATCACCTGGAATATGATACCAAGGACAAATCCATACTAACATCAGACCATGGTTGTGTGGGAATAGGCAGGTCTAAGTATAACCCGGCATTAGTCGACGCTCCCTTTGCCAACTGATAAACACGACAGTGGGCAACAAAACGACCAACCTCCTTGCGCATAGAGGGCCAAAAATATGAACCCGCAAGAAGCTGGAAAATGCAGTCCGCCCACATGACCTTCGTTATGGAGTTCTGAATCATCTTCAAGCGGGCTGCGATCTGGAATGCCTGATTACTGCTGCGGAAAAGAAACCCATCTTCCAACACAAAAGTTGTCGATTCACCCTGTTGGATGCGAGCAAGGACCTGAGAAAAGGATGGAACATCAAGATACAGATCCGCGAACGAATCAAAGCCGGGGACATGGACACGCATCTCAGTCAGCAACCCATGACGACTACTCAAAGCATCTGCAACGCAATTAGAAACACCTGCTTTGTGTTTAACCACAAAAGTAAATTGCTGCAAATAAGAAATCCAAGAAGCATGACGATGAGATATCTTATCTTGGCTGCCAAGATGCTTGAGGGAATCATGATCCGTATATAGGACGAATTCCCGCTGAAACAGATAATGACGCCAATGCTTGATGGCTTGGACAATCGCATAAAACTTGATATCATAGGTACTAAAGCGAAGTTTAGCACCAGAAAGTTTCTCACTGAAATAAACAGCGGACGGCTGATTGGTAGTCTGACAACACCTGTTTTCGAAGCATCGCAATGGAGTTCAAAGGGCTAGGAGAAATCAGAAAGTACCAACATAGAGGCCAAAGTGAGCCGGCGCTTAATTTCAAGAAAGGCAGCCTCCACATCATTAGTCCAGTGGAACCTAGTCCCTTTCATGCAATCCGTGATAGGAGCCATAACACCAGTGGAGTGAGGTATAAAACGCCGATAGAAGGATGCCAACCAGTGAAAACTACGAACCTCAGTGATAGAGGAAGGTCGGGGCCATTGATCGACGGCCAGAACCTTACTAGGGTCGACTTTCAATCCCTCACGAGAAACCACATAACCGAAAAACTATATTGAAGCACACAAAAATGCGCACTTTGCGGTAGCAGCATAGAACTTATCATGACAGAGAACCAATAACACCTCACGCAGGTGGTCAAGGTGTACCACATCATTGTCACTATAAATCAAGATGTCATCGAAATAAACGATGACAAACTTCCCAATAAAAGGGCGAAGAGCTTGGTTCATCACACGCATAAAAGTGCTAGGGGCATTGGACAAACCGAACGGCATAACAAGCCACTCATATAAGCCCTCGCAATTCTTGAAAGTAGTTTTCCATTCATCTCCCATGCAAATATGAATCTGATGGTAGCCACTCTTGAGATCCAGTTTGCTAAACACAGAAGTACCACCCAATTGATCTAACAAGTCATCCAATCGGGGAATAGGAAACCGATAGCGCCCTGTAATCTTGTTGATGGCGCGACTATCAACACACATACGCCAAGAGCCATCCTTTTTCGGGGTAAGGAGGGCAGGGACAACACAGGAGCTAAAACTTTCGCGAATGTGTCCCTTAGCTAGCAGTTCCTCCACCTGTCGACGCAACTCTTCATGTTCCTTGGGACTCATACGGTAATGAGGTCGATTGGGCAGCGCAACACCCGGGACCAAGTCAATATGATGCTGGATATCACGTAAAGGAGGCAATGCACAAGGTAAATTCTCGGGAAAGACATTTGCAAACTCCTTTAATAGTGGTTGAACCGGAACAGGTACAGCGGAGGGGGTATCACTCGTAACCAGAGAACAAAACAAGATAAATACCACGCCAGATTCTTCCATGGCAGCCTAAAAAGGACCACGAGACAACAAGGTGGTAGGTGAAGGTGTGTGAGCTGTGGGGACAGCACCCCCTTTGGGCTGAGTAGGCATTAAGACAATTTTGGTACCACGAAATAAGAACGAATAGGTGTTAGCACGCCCATCATGGTGAACAGAATTTTCATATTGCCAAGGGCGACCAAGTAAAAGGTGACAAGCATCCATGGGAACCACATCACAGTATACAACATCACGATAAGTAGAACCGATGGAAAAATTAACAAGCACACGCTTGGAAACTGTAACATCTGTACCTTGACTAAGCAAGGAAAGACGATAAGGCTTGGGGTGAGGTTCAGGGGAAAGACTTAGTTTGGAAACTGCAACTTCAGAAATCACGTTCTCACAGCTTCCAGCATCAATGATGAAGGTGCAAACTTTCGCACCTATGGTGCAAGTGGAATGAAACAAATTATTGCGTAACTACTCGTTGACAGGAGCACGAAGTGTTAAGCAGGACCGACGGAGCACTAACAGAGGACCAACATCACCGGAAACATACTCCTCCACATCAGTGTCAACATAATCATCATAAGTCGAGGTCGAATATGCGAGAAGGACAGATTCTAGCTCATTAGCCTTGGTAAAAAGGCCACGATTGGCAGATTTTGGATTTCGACAGTCTGCTTGGCGATGACCCACTTCACCACAATTAAAGCATCGCAAACCACCAGCACGTCCCTATGGGGGGCTGCAGAACCACGAGCCGGTTGAGGGGTGGGGTGGGCAGAATTTTCCCAAGCAGGCTTTGACGAAGGACCTGTGCCACTGGTCGAGTTTGCTGGTTGCCTGAAGCTACCGGTGCCACGCCTGGCTAACTATTTTTCAGCCTGGGATGCACGCCGTTGTGCCTCGGCGACAGTTAAAGGGCCATACATATTCAGAACATCATGTAACTGGAGACGTAGTCCACCAATATATCGAGAAACCAACTGAAGAGGGGACTCGTTGAGATCAACACGAGCCAAAAAGGTGTAGAAATCGGTGGAATACTCATCCACAAAACGGGAACCCTGACGAAGATTTTGGAACCGCTGGTATAAATTCCTCTCGTAATTATAGGGTAAAAATGCAGCCCTAATATGCTTCCGGAATTTGACCCAGTTCGAAATTTTCTCCTTACCATGACGAACACGCGTCTGTTTCAATTGTTGCCACCATGCTTGCGCACGACCATGCAAGCGGATCGTAACAAGGGAAACACGATGGTCTGCTGGAACCTCCCTGAAATCCAGAATTTCTTCAACCTGTGATAGTGATCGATAAACTCTTCCGGCTTAAGACTGCCACGAATTTTGGAATTTCACCTTAAAACCCTGTTCCCACCATTGGTTGGGCGTTGAATTGAAACGATTTGGGGACCGAAAGGGTTTTGTCATGTGATAACATCATCATCTTGACGGCGTATATGCACGGATCCATCCATTCGTTGCGTCAATAATTCAACCTGCCGCCTCAGAACGTCGTTAGCACGTCGAAATTCAGCGTTTTCATGTCGTAACTCAGCAAGATCAGCATCATCAGCACCATGGGGAGCGTCTCGCGGCTGTCTACGGGGCGGCATACCTCAGGATCGACTGGAATTTGATACCAAACTGATGCAGCGTACGTGGCTAGGAAGAACTCTTTATCAAAGTTCGTTGATTACGTAGAATACCAAAAATTGATAGATTTTGAGGAAACCTTGTTTTTTTATTAATCAATCAAAACTGCATCACAAAAACGTCTAAGAATGCTTAAATACTGAAAACCTAACTTGTTGGAAAGGAAACCTAATACAAAATGAATTCTAACAACTGTTAAAATTTGCAAAAAGTGCCCAAAACTTATAAAAACTCGATTTTAACCCTCCAGACGACCTCCGATGGCCGAAATCCATCGTACATCATGGCAAAGTGATGACTTTGACTCAAAACACCGTTTCTGCATGGAAAACACTAAGCCTTTGTCAAAATCTGCCACTTCCGCAGCAACTTCGGATGTGCCAATTTCTGCATATAAACCTCCTCGAATTGCACCGCATCACAACATAACATGATCTATCTTTTAATTAACTATAATTGTATGTTTAGTTTATTATCCTACATGCTTCTTTAGTATTTATATTTCACAAAATCTCATTTCTTAAGTAAATTAGTTTAATTTGTTGTTAAAAATTGTTTTTCTTTTATTTATGGAAAGACCACCAATGTTCTCATGTAAACACCCTAAAATCTTGACAATATACTGCTCTAATTCTCCACAGGCAGCTCCACGACTCCACTGACTCTCATCGATCATAATCTATGGCTCAACTTCTGAAACCCAATCGCCAATTCGCCATGTCCATTCTCCATCGATCTGTCATCTGCGCCTCAACTTCTGAAACCCAATTGCCATCTCCATCGATCTGGGTTTGATGTATCTCCATCACCAATTCAGCATCTCCATCGATTTGTTCATTTGGTTACTGGGTTGTTGTATTTCCATCGATTTGGTTATCGGGTTCGTTGGTGTAGCGTTGAAGAATCGTTCAAACTTTCTTCATCTTTAATCGATTGACTTTTGTGATCGATTGTTCAACAATTGGCGCCGTCTGTGGGAAATCGAGACGATCGGCAATCAATGGCGTCCATGTCTAGGTTTGAGATGGAGAAATTGACAGAGAAGATCGACTTTACCTTGTGGAAAGCGAGAATGGAAGCTCATTTCTGAAGTAAATTAGTTTAATTTGTTTAGTTTATTATTAAGCTCATTTCTTAAGCTCATTTCTTAAGTAAATTAGTCTAAAAAAAAAAAAGAAAAGGAAGAAAAACTATAATGGTATGTTTAGTTTATTATCCTACATGCTTCTTTAGTATTTATATTTCACAAAATCTCATTTCTTAAGTAAATTAGTTTAATTTGTTGTTAAGAATTGTTTTTCTTTTATTTATGAAAGTTCTCATGTAAACACCCTAAAATCTTGACAATATACTGCTCTAATTCTCCACGGCTCCACGACTCACTTGACTCATCGATCATCATCTATGGCTCAACTTCTGAAACCCAATCACCAATTCGCCATGTCCATTCTCCATCGATCTATCATCTGCGCCTCAACTTCTGAAACCCAATTGCCATCTCCATCGATCTGGGTTTGTTGTATCTCCATCACCAATTCACCATCTCCATCGATTTGTTCATTTGGTTACTGGGTTTGTTGTATTTCCATCGATTTGGTTATCGGGTTCGTTGGTGTAGCCACTACAAAGAAACATGGTATGTGACGAGCAAATATGAGGAAATCAATCATTCGTCTCAATTGATGGGCAAATCCCCAAAACAACATGTAATTTTCTAGGAGCAATTGTGAGGGAGAATGCTCATTACATTTTTCATCATTTTATCAAATTCGGCGGTATTTTTACAATTAAAACACACTTAAGGGACTTGTTTGTAAATATGACAAACTAAAGAATGAAAAATTCCCAAATCTGCCAAACATCTCCATTTCGGCAAATCCTTAGATCCTTTCACGCAAACAACAATGGCGGCCTATCCCTAAATCAATCGTTCTCGATTCATATCAGCTGTTTGTGCTCGGATCGATTGTTCGTAACCTCTATTCCTCACCAATTGAACAACGTGCATTCAAAACCGGATCGATTGGATTCGAAACCTCTGTTCCTCGCGCATTCGAAACTGAATCAATTGGAATTGATGATCGACAACTAACATCGGTGGTTTGAATAGTTGAATCGCGGAGTATATCGATCGGTTAGTTGCTCGTTCTTCTACTTTTTTTTGTCTTCAAACTGTCTAGTTCTATATGTAATTTTTGGTTTTGTTGAAGCTTACTGGTGATTACAATTTACAATCATTAGGTATTGTTCGTAGTTTTATAGTGTTTTTGTTCATTTTTATATTTGGTATTTTGTTTGTGTTTTGTAGGATTTTTGTAATCCGAAGGTGAAAATTGGAGTGAAAACTATGGTTCTAGAGCTTTGAATTTGGAGTAACTGGACGAAGACTGAAGTGGGTTCGGAGTTCGGACGAAGATTTGAGAGCCGTTTTAGCGAGACTTCTGGAAAATTCTGTCCGTAGGAAAAGTTACAAAGATTTTAAGCTTGCCGCGGCGAATGAGATTCTCGCTGCGGCGAAATTTCTCGAAGCAAAAAAGAAGCTTATGGGTCATATTTAAGACTGCAAAACCGACACTACCAAAAAATTGAGACAAAATAAGCATATGTGTCATATTTAAGACTGCAAAAAAAGGAGTATGCAAAAAATGAAAAAATGAAAAAAAAGAGAGAGAGAGAACGATTGCCCTTGTATAAATCTACTGCTAATTGTTTATAAGTCCCTTCTGACTTAACTGACTGAGTGCATTGCATCAGGTATTTGAGGCAACTTTGTGACGCAATTGACCTTTTACTCTTATTCATGAGTGTCTACCCCTACTGGATACTTCCAGAGTGTGAAAGTTAGTTGCATAGGATTTACTTGTGATGGATTGGTGAGCTAGACTTAAATATTTTTTTAAGGGCAAATTACATATGACACCCCTCTTAGATTTCATTATTACATCTGGATCCCTGTTAGATAAAGAATAACATTTAAATCCATAGCGATATAAATCAATTACATCTAGGTCCACGAATTTGACTTTTGGCGAATTAAATCGTGGAAAAGTCTATTTTGCCCTCATTCAATTATCAGCTTTTGGAAATCACCAAACGGCCTTAGCTTATCCGTGTCACGTGACCGGCACGTGAGGACCTAAATGTAATTGAATCTAAACTAATATGTAGTCCAATGTAATTGAAATATGACCGTTATTTTTGAAAAAACTAGCCGTTGGAAGTTAGTTGTAGTCTATTTAAACCTCATTTTTCCTCCATAATTCAGTTTTTTGCTCACAACAAATTGTTCAATTGAAGTATGAGTTCCAACTTTGATCCGAGTATCGGTATTATTAAATCTATTTGCAAGAAGTCAAATTGTCGCAAGAAGACCGTTCTTTCTGTGAAAAAATGCCAACCACACGAGGGGAGATTTTATTGGAGCTGTCCAATTCATGGATGGTCGGAATGGTTGCATGAGTCGGAAGAAAATGTTCAAGTACGGGGAGGTAATATGCATGCCCAACTGCTTTCTGAATTTGTTCAACCAAGGGTGCACAATGTTCAAAAACAAGCAACAAGAGTTCAAACTGTGGAAGGGCATGGCCATATTATACAAGATCAACGTGATGGTTTGAGGCAGAGAAGTCAAAAGAAGAGAGTTCATCTTGCGATGAACAAATATGTTAGGATAAGGCAACTTGTATGCCTAAATCTCTTCTTACTTGCATTGTATCTAATAGTGCAAATTGTACAAGCAATGAAGTAGATAGCCATTAGTAAGGTGTAAGAGAAGAACATATATGTATTGACCTCAATTTTCAATTGTAAGGTTTCAATACAAATTCACTGGCAAAATACTAAGCACTTGACAAAAACCAACCAAAACATATCATATTTTGAGTACTGTCAAACTAGTGATAATAACCAACCAAAACATATCAACAAAAAGGTTTGAATTTCCAAAACATAACCAACCAAAACATATCATATTCCTCTTCTTCCTCTTGCCCTTCCAGTTGGCCTGCCCCTACCCCTAGATGAATTTCCTCTTCCTCTTCCTGTGCCACTCCCACTGCCACTGCCACTAGCTTCATACTGCCTAGTTCTTTTATTCCCAACTCTCTCAGCTGCAGCACTTGAAGTCTACATTCACATAACCATTACAAACTTCAACAAACTAACACAAGCAAACACTTGCACAAACTAACACAATCACACACTTGCACAAACTAGAATTTGCATCTAACAAAATGCAACAAACTAACACTGTTGCAACAAACTAAGATTGAATTAGCCAAACTTACTCCAGTTTGTTGGTCATTGGCATTATTACGCACCTCGTTGGCTCCTCTTCATTAGGCATTTCTTTGCAAAACAATAATACAATTGAATGGTTAATATGAGTAACTCCAAAATAAACAAGGTTTAAAGACAATGAAAATGATAGTCAAGCTCACCAAACCAGGACATTTCCTACAATTATGGCCTCTTACACCACACAAACTGCACTTAGGTTGTCTTCTAGTTTTGCTTATAGGAACCTTTCTCCTTTTTGAACCTTCACTAGGATGTTTAATCCTTGATACAGGGGGCCTTCCAGGAGCTCTCAACACCTCAGGTGGTGAGCATTCATCATTAGTCAAATCATCAGGCCATAATCTATGTTGTGGCACAGGTAGAATAAGCATATCATATGCTCTCATATAGGCAGCCTTTGTATGATTTTCACTTATGAAATTCTCTCCATTTTGTCTGTTGTGATTGATAACAACCCATGCATGCCTACATGGGATTCCACCAATGTCCCATTTTCTACAATCACATGACCAATCCTCCATGTTCACAACAAAAGTGTATGAGTGGTCAAGAACCTCATACATATGCCCTGCTCCTGAAACCAGCCTACACCTTCTTGATTGATCATGACTTTCATTCAATTTCTTCAACACCCTAGGCATTACAACTGATTGGCAAGACAGTCCCTTCTTTCTTCTATATGTTATCCTTTGCATCACTTGAGTTCTCAATCCCTGTACAACACAAGTAAGAGTAACTACCATGTTCAGCAAATTAAACCTCAAGATAATTCAGTTTTGATCTTTTACCTCCATGATATTAAGGATAGAGAATCCTCTAACAGGCTCTACCCAATTATTGAAGCTCTCCTTTGCAATTGTTTGTGCAATGATCAATCTTGGGAGTTGTATCAAATGCATGTCTTGCCCAATATGCAAGAGGGATGTTTGTAAAGTCTTGCCATCTTTGGTACACTTGCAGCTCTCATCTTTTCCATTGCCTTCTTGTAGCCATATGAAGTGTAGGCACTTGCTGCTTGCCAGAAATACTTTCTTAGGTCAACACTACCCCATCTCAGCTTGAAATTGTCATAAATGTGTTTTGCACATTTTCTATTTATGACATGGGGACATTGTTCCTCAATTAGGCACCAAACCTGCAAATTCATTTAGATCAAGTTAGTGCATATGAAATCATTAACTGTTGAACAATTACCAAATGTGTAGCTCTTATACCTTACTCCTATCGCCATGAAATGCGGTGTTTCTGCATCAAAGGGCGATAAAGCTGCTCGAGGCATTGAATGAAAAATCCCCATGAATCTTTGCACTCAGATTCACAATGGCCCAAACAACGGGATAGATTCCATAATGCGCATCATTCCTACTGCACTAAGCAAGTGTCCTCCATATGGCCCCCTCAGATGACAACCATGAAAAAAGAGGAATGGACTGCAGCCATTCAAAAACCCTCTCCTTAGCCATCTATAACCTCAATTGTTTCAAAGCAAAACTCAACATAAGCCACCATGCTAAAACAGAGTGTACCATCACTGTTTTGCACATAACCATTGACATCATGTAAAAGCTTGGAGAATGAGTACCTTGAACAATCGACGTCGACCAACAAATATTGTTCCTTGCCACTAATAATCCTAATGTCGAACTTAGCTCCCATCACTGAAGCAAGCAAAATAACCATAAATCAAAATGCAGACATACAGAAAAAAAACCCTAGGCGCACAATGTACATACATGTCTGTCTTTCTCGATAACAATCAAACCTCCATGACATGAAATTATGAAGTTCTAGGTGATTGAATACATGGAAAACAAAAAAAAAAACCAAAAGATTGAATTTTTAAAACCAAAACAAAAAAAACTAACCTTACTGCTGATGGAGTTTCTTCCCGATTAGGCAGAGCGACGGGCAATTATGGCAAATCACGTGAAATTATAGCCGTTAACAGTAAGAATCGAGCTTCCTTAATGGCGGAATTCGGTTAATTGAAAGGAAGAGGCGTGAAGAAGACGAAGAGGTTTTTGGCGGGTGGATGTGTTGGGTTTTTTTGGAAAAATGATAATTAACCTAAGGGTTTTACAAAGAATAGAGCTAAGGCCTTGTTTGGTGAGTGAATTAGTTATTGTAGCTTATAAGTTGGTCAACGGATTTTCAGCTTTTTGGACCTAAATGTAATTGTTCAACTAACAGGGATCTAGATGAGCGAGAGGTGTCTAACAGGGGTGCCATATGTAATTGATTCTTTTTTTAATTGAGTTACATTCTTGTTTGATTTTATGTGCACTATTCTGCCAAGGTTAGTTGAGTACATAACTTTTGCATCTTGTGAATTTATTGTTTTTAATGGTAGATTCGGTCACTTGAAAGTTCAACTCTCTTATTTGTTTTCTTTTTATTTTTGTCTTGAGTCTAGTTTTTGTCTAGGTTGTTTGTTTGCTTGAGAACGACCAAAGGTTCGGTTTTGGAGATTTTGATGACACTATAATTTAGAGTCTCATTTGGTCCTTTTTAGTGGTCTTTGTTAGTCTTTGTTTGTAGTTTTATAGTGTTTTTGTGCGTTTTTATGTTTGGTATTTTAATTGTGTTTTGTAGGATTTTTGTGTTCCAAAGGTGAAAATCGGAGTGAAAACTATGGTTCTAGAGCTTTGAATTTGGAGTAACTGGACAAAGACGGAAGTGGATTCGGAGTTCGGACGAAAACTTGAGAGCCGTTTTAGCGAGACTTGCAAAAGTGAAGATTTACGGAGCAGTCTAGCCATTTTGGACATAACTCTCTCATATGATGTTCAATTGAATGATCTCGGTGGCCATGAAAAGATAATTCAAAGGTCTACAACTGTCGCTCTGGAAGTATTGGAAAAGTCTGTATGTAGGAAAAGTTACGAAGGTTTAAGTTCGCCGCGTGAAATTTCCCAAAGCAAAAAGAAGGCTTAACGGTGTTTCTCGCCGCGGCGAGATTTCGATTTAATCAAATTATTTTGCTGGATCCAGACTAATCCCGATCTATTCCTTTTTTGATCTCTATACGTGCAATTCCCTCGGTCAAATGGATTTGTTTGGCTCGGTTACAGGCTATTGTCGCGGGAAAGGCCTTTGCTTCTTCTTGTCATACGTTAAGTTTATTCTGGACGGATTTTCTTTGTTTTTCCTCCTATAAATAGATTTCTTTCACCATAACTTCAATCATAACTTATTATAAACCCTATTTGGGACCTAAGAACCCTAGTTTATCATTGATTGATCTTTGGAGCTTGGTTTTCATCTTGTAAGAATCATCGACATCGAATTCTTGGTAATTTATTGATAACTCTCTATTGCTTATCTACAATTCTTTATTTTCTTCTGTTTATCGAATTGTATGATCTTACATGCGATTATCACCATGTTTATGCTCTGCGTATTCAATACCATGCCTTCTTTCGTCTTCGATTCCATCATGAGTAGTTAAACCTCTCCAGAACTCGGTAGTTATGTGATGGTTATGCAGATTCAAATCTAGGGTTTATGCGTGTTCATATAGGTTCGTCTAGTTTTAAATCTTCGTAAAAACCTTCAATTCAATAGGCTAGTTTTAAACCTTCAAAGTTGTTTTGGTTAAGGATCGTGGCATGACAACCCACGATTACTCTAGTTTTAAATATTCAAATACAATCGGTTGAATTGAATTGATTGCTTTCTGTACGCTGACCATGTGGTAAATATGAACAATTACCTAGTATTGAATTAGCATAACCGAATCATCGCTAACATGTTCGCTCTTCTTTCCATTGATTTTCACCAACTAATTTTCTTCTATTTCCTGTGTTAGGTTTAGTTTAGGTAAAAATACAAATTTCCAATTCTTCTTTTCTGCAAACATCTCTATATTTGCTCAGCATCACTATAGTGGCTTAGTTAGCTTCTTAGTGAACGATCATGTGGTTTAGCTTTGTCTGTCTATAACAACTGCTTACTACTTGGTTTTCTAAGTAATAATTTGAGCACATCAAATTTGGCGCCGCTGCCGGAGAATTAACTCCCTCTGTAGTGTTTAGGAGTTTTTACATTTTTGTTTGTTCGTTTGTTTGTTTTTCTGTTTTAGATTAGTTTTTGTTATTTTTGTGGATCTGCTCTTTGGTTTTGTTTTTCTATGTGCAGATACTAGTAATTCAGGAAGGGCTCAAAGATGGCTATGACGTTTGGAAATTACTATTGTTTGTATGTCATGCCTAAAAAACCATGTATAAAGTTGGATGTCGATGCCAGGAATTATTGGACGAACACTGCTTACTACTTCATTCTTACCAAGTTCGATGGATATGGTGATGTTCGAAAATTCTTAGAGGCATTCGAGGATGGTGTGCTGAGGATTCCGCATGAGAATGAAGTGGGGATTTGACTTTCAGAAGAGCAGCTTTGCATGAGGATGTTTGATGGAGCCTTGGAAGGGTCTGCTAGAAATTGGCTTACGTCGGCACCTGAGGGATCGATTGACTCTTGGAGTGAGGTAGCTAATTCTTTTGTAAAGAGGTATTCTCCTGGTACTGGGGGATGGAAATCTCGATACACAGTCTCTCCACATGAGGTCTCTACTAAATCTGAAGCACCCGAGAAGTGTTCTGATGATGAGCTAGTTGTGGAGCTTGACTTGTCTTGCTCTACGATGACACCCGAATTAGACTCTTCCACTCTTGCGGTCGACAGAGGAGGTATGGATGAAGTATCTAATGATGATATTTTAGAGGATGCTCTTTCATTCCCTTCATTAGCTGTTACACATGATGCCATCTTGGCTCAGGATATCTTCGTCCTTGAGAGCCACTGCACAGATAATTACCAAGGGAGTTTTGATCATTTATTTTCTATTTATTTGTCCCCTAATTCCCTTCGGTTATTTTTTAGTTTGTGATTCTGCTTATTTGTTTAATTCTAGTTTGCAGGGAATTAGGGACATACTGGAGAACTTTAGGAGAGGAGCTAAGGATGGCTCCCAAAATACAGTGTATACCGGGAAGGATGCAAGGGATTCGTTCCTGTTTGATAATGGATAGCAGCATTCCCCGACAGTCGAGCCAAAAGATTATAATAAAAGGCACTTCCCGGGAGGCAACCCGGGGTAAGTTTCCTTTATTTTTCCTATTCTATTCCTTCGCTTGCTTAAACTTGAAACTCGAAGATGAGCTAAAGTTTAGGTTTGGGGAGGGATTTCATGTTTTGTGTTGTCTACGTGGGGTGGTATGTTAGCCACTTTTATGGTCAGTTCTAGTTCAATTTAGGTTGTTAGTTTTTTATTTTTTATTTATGGTGAGTCGGAGTTGTTCTTCCAAGTCGAACGTCTATTGTAGATGATAAATTTGCTTGCTGCTTATGTTCTGTATGATATTTAGCTGGAAGTAGTGTAATGGATTTAAAATCCTACAAGTTCGTTTCTCTTTCAAATAATAAGTTTGTGTAGCTCTTTAATCCAAAAGCCTGTGCGCAAGCCTTGAGCCGATGAAAAAATATTGTACCGGCACCTGTGTGAATTTTTTCGGGAAGTGCAAACTCCCTTGTTTGCGCCTCATCATTCTTATGTGTACTTTGTGTAAGTTAAGTATGACGAACGGCATAATTTTCATTCTAATTTGCTTGTGCTAAACCCGTTCAAATAACAGGTTTGGGGAGGAAGTTTTTGTGAGCCGTGTATATTTAATGAATGTGTTGTGGCTTTTGTTCTCTCAAAAATATTGGAATAAGTCTCTGCATCACTATAGTGGCTTAGTTCATTAGCTCCTTAGCGAACGATCATGTGGTTTAGCTTTGTCTGTCTATAACAACTGCTTACTACTTGGTTTTCTATGTAATAATTTGAGCACATCAGAAACTATAAATACAAGAGATGGTTCATCATTCCACTTACACAAGTTCGGAGCTGTTTGAGTATCATAAGATTTATTCTCTCCGACTTGTCGTCTGACGCAAGATTAGAGTTATATTGCATTCATAATATCTATTGTCTCTGTCTTGTAGTCTTTACCAAGCTTCAAGTAGCTTTTTATGTCTAGTGTTAATCCAGGTAGTCAGTGTTAGGCCTGCAAACGAGCCGAGCCGAGCCGAGCTGAGCCGAGCTAAGCTATGCTCGAGCTTGGCTCGTTTATCATTTTTATGCTGGAGCTCAAGCTCGAGCTCGACCGAGTTGCAAAATTTGAGCTCGAGCTTGAGCTCGGCTCTTGAGCTCGATTTTTTTTCAAATCGAACCTTTAAAGCTCGATTTAGCTCGGCTCGTGAGCTCGAAAACTTACAAAGCTCGAAATAAGCTCGGCTCGAAAGCTCAAAAATTCCCAAAAATGAAGTAAGGTTTTTTTTTATTTTTAAATATATAATAAATATTATATAATTAATAGGGAATTTTACACACAACAACCTTTTTAGATGCACCTTGAACGTTTGGGTCCCTATCGTTTCAAAATTTACATTGAGGTCCATTTTTTCAGCCAAAATGTTGACTTTGTGTAGAATGTCCCATTTACCCATGAATAAAACATCTTCATCTTCTTCTCTTTTCTTTTCTGTTATTCTTCATCTTCTCTTCTCTTTTCTTTTCTTCTTCTTGTCTTCTTTCTTGCTGTTGCTACAAATTTAACATATGAAGATACTTATCATAAATATGCAGAGAATTGGAACTGTCGAGTCATCACACTATTTCTGTACTCCTCTCTCTTGACTTCTTTCACGGTTTCTCCCGATTGTCTCAAGACATTTTCGAATTTCTATGAGAATTACCAAATCAAGCTATTTATTTCAGGAAGATGCTCTGATAAGATTTTTCAACTATACAGTATACATTACTCCCGGATCCATAAAATATATATAGAGGCAGAATAAAGTCTTCCTCTGTCGGTAATAATAAAAGAAAAGGCAGTAAAAAGAGAATAGATCTCTGGGGCATTTTTGGCAAGGAAAATGATTTTTTCACTCTCTCTCATCAGCAAAGTTGACTTTTGGACTTTAATGTAAATAAAATTTTGATGCAGTTCACTGTTTGTCCTTCTCCGTAAATTGTGAAACGTTAGGGACCCAAACGTTTATTCACTATCTAAAAAGGTGGTCAGATGTAAATCGCCCTAATTAATAATAATTACAACCGAGCTAATCGACGAGCTTTCGAGCCGAGCTTTACAAAGTTCGAGCTCGGCTCGAAAACTCAATCGAGCTACAAAAAAAGCTCGAGCTCCCGAGCTTTTATCGAGCTCGAGCTCGAGCTACTCGATAAAAGCTCGATTCGCTTGCAGGCCTACTCAGTGTTGAGTAAGTTATTGTTGGACTAGATTTAGTCATACTTTGATTACTTAGTTATTGCTAGTAGAAGTATTTCTTTAGCATAACTAAGAGTTTTGTAAATCCTCATAACATTATTAGTGGATATTTGGCCTAGTGCACAGCAGGTATATTCATATACCTGTTAAGTTTATTATGTTCTCTTAAGAACTATTTTTCGATGTGTTCTGATTAAGTTTTGTGCTGCATTGCTTATATTTTAGGACAACATTAGTCATATGATACAAGTTATCTTGTCTGAATATTGCACATCTATCACTGTTTGCATATCATTGTTCTTCATAGAAGTACAAAGTTCCGGTCCTACAATACTTTCACATATCACTGAACCACTCTTTAATTGGAGATATATGAAATGAACAACCAGAATCTAGAACCCACAGACTGCTATTAGTAGAACTAGAAACAACAAGAGCTTCTGCATTTGCATAGGAAGTACCTTCAGCTATATCTGCTGTGTGGTTGACATTCTTGAATGTTGTCTTGTTCTTGAGCATGGGACAGTCTTTCTTCAAATGACCAGGTTTCTTGCAGTTGTAACACTTTCTTTTCTCAATGAATTTAGTGTTGCTTGCTCTTGATTCTTCTGGTACTTTGGCTTGCTATACACTTTGTTCTTGGTTGCCTGATTCCTTCCCCAGGTTGGTTTGACAGATAGGCTCTCATCAGCAATTGTATCAGTGTTGCTTCCAACACTCTTCTGATCCAGCTTGTTCCTCAATGCAGCCTCTACATCTTTAACTGTCAAATCATCAGGTTTAGACATAACAATTACATCAATAAAATGCTCATAACTCTTTGGTAAAGAGCTAAGAAGTATGACAACTTTGTCATATTCTCCTACAGTCATCTCTCTTGATTCCATATCAGATCATAACTTGTTGAAATCATCCAAGTGCTCAATAATGGACTGATCGGGTTTCATCTTGTAATTGAAAAACATTTGCTTGAGCTTAATCTTGCTGGCAACTGTCTTGACATGATATAGCACCTCAAGTTTATCCCAAACATCCTTCACAGTTTTCAATTTGATCACTTCTGTTAATGTCTTGTCTACCAAAGACATAACCAGATTGCTTTTAGCTTTTCCAATGATTTGTTTCTTCTCAGCTTCATCAAAGCCTTTTGTGAAACCGTCATCATCAAGAAAAGCTTGCTCTACGACTTGTTGAAAAGGGAGAGCTTCCATTCTCGCTTTCCACAAGGTAAAGTCGATCTTCTCTGTCAATTTCTCCGTCCCAAACCTAGACATGGACGCCATTGATTCCCGATCGTCTCGATTTCCCACAGACGGCGCCAATTGTTGAACAATCGATCACAAAACTCAATCGATCGAATGAAAATGACGATCACATAAATCAACAATCAAACAAGAACGTAAACAAAAATTGAGACGACATTTACGTGGTTCGGCTATACCTACATCCACGGAGAACACCAAGAACAATTCACTATCAATCAGAAAGATTACAAGAATCGAAACCTCAAGCAATTCAACAATGGCGAATTGTGGTTTCTCCAATTCTCTCTCTCACTAGTGTTTTCTCTCACTATAACCGACAATTATGAGATGATGGTTCTCTACCCTCTCAATTACAAGTATAAACGTATATATATATATATATATATATATATATATATATATATATATATATATATATATATATATATATATATATATATATATATATATATATATATATATAGCTTGATTACAACATAAATGAGAGTAATTAGCTAGCTAAGAAAACGGCTCTTTTCTTCTTCCATCAACTAACTTTCCCTCTTTCAAGCATTTAATCTCAGCCGTAGGATGACATTGATCAATGGTTGTTGTGCAATCCGGAAAATACACGAATTAACTCCTCCAACTGAGCTAGAAACGAACTAACACCTCACATGAACAATACTGAAGCAGGACCCATACTCTGTGATGAGAAAGTTTATGAAATGTGAAAGCTCCGTACTCGATCATATGTCGGGTTTCCTTGTGCAAGGGTATGTAATAACCTAATGGTTATGTGGATAATAGAAGAAATTTGCAGCACCGAAAACAATCATAACATGTGCAAGTTTCTCTTATTCATAGGGGATCAAATGTAGCTGCTTTTGCTGGATTAATCCAAGCAAGAAATTCATCCATAGATGATCATCAAACTTTGAAACTGTTGGTCCAGATAACGGCAAAGTAAAAGACTAGAGGGGGGGGGGGGTGAATAGTCTTTTAAAACTTTTGTCGATAAACACTATTTCTCAGATATCTGTGAAGATATCTGGTACTTAGATTCAGAGCGCGGAAGACTTAATATAGATAAGTGCAGAAACAATTAAAGTGTGTGTGTGTGTGTTGCTGAAATGTAAATACAGAAAGGTAAATAACACAGCAAGTATAGTGGTATCTGGAGGTGGTGTAATCCTCCAACTAATCCACTTCGGTCTTTCAGAGACCTAGAATTCACTAGAATAGATAATTGAGGTAACCTTACAAAGATCCTATTCTAAGATTTCTTAAACAAATGGTTCTGACCAAATGTTCCCCCTGAGTTGTTCCCCAGCTATCTCAGCCAAGTACTTCCTATACTCAGAAACCTTTGAGTTATTCCCTAGCTTCCCAAGCTAAGTACTTCCTATACTCAATAACCTTGGAGTTATTCCTTAGTTTCTCAAATCAAGTACTCCTATACTCAATAACCTTGGAGTTATTCCTTAGTTTCTCAAATCAAGTACTTCCTATACTCCGATAACCTTGGAGTTATTCCCTGATTTTCAAACTAAGTACTTCCTGTACTCCACGCCTGTTGAGGTGTTGGTTTTTGGTTTGAGTTTGTCAGATGAGATTCTTATATTAACTTTTCAGTTAATCAGAATGCTCAGTGAATCAAGTATACTTAATACACTTTTCAATGTATGGTATCTTGTTCTTTTTACTGACCCAAGTCTTATGATAACTGTTCAAGAGAATGAATCTCAGATACTTGATCTTTCGATTCAACTCCTTCACAGATAGCTTTGCTTGTTTAGGATCAGGACACTTAGAACTTCAGTGCTACTTAAGATCAAAAGCTATGGTCGCAACAGTAAGCTTAAGAGTAAGTAGTTTGCTTTGAGAGAGTAAGATATTCAGAGTAAGTTCTTGAGGTGTCTAAGGTTTTTTCTCAAGCAGTCTAAGTGTTGATATTTATAGATGAATTTGAGTGCCGTTTGAATAGTATCCGTTAGGCTCAAATTCAAACTATTGATATCTGTATAATCTTATGTGAGTTTGTCTTCTTCTTCAGAAGCAACCGTTGCTTTTATTCAGACATCTCTGTCCGTGCATTAAATGCATTGTACTATACTTTTGTCCTGTAGTGTCAACGGAACTATGCTTTATCTCAGAGATTTGACTTAAGCAGTTTTCTCTCTGAATTTTGCATGTCCTTGTCTTCAATCTTCAGATACCACTTGAATAGAAAACAACTTTGTTTGTAATCTATATTTCTCTTTTCAGAGATGTGATATAAAGCTCAAGGTATCTGTAAGAAGATATCTGTGGACACTTTCCTTGTTTTTCAGATAGACCCTTCTGGTTCTCAGATATCTGTTGTGACTTAGTTTGTCCAAAACTATTCGTGTCTTCAAGAAATCTGATCAAGGTATCTGAAAAACTCTTTCAGTAATCTTGTGCAGTTCTTCAAGTCTTCAATGTCGTTGAACTCATTCTGCATGGATGTCTTCTTCTTGGTCTTCTCTTCATAAAATAAAAATTACATTTGAGACCTAACATCCTATACAAGATTAGCTAAACTATCATACTAAGTGGGTTTCCTCTTTTACAATGTTCAAGTGAACCAAGAGTACTAGTCACCTTTCTGAGACTAAGATAGATCATCATGTTGCTGATCAAAACTTATACAATATTTCTAATAAAATATCTAACAAATTTCCTAACAAATTTCCCCCTTTTTGATCAGTCAACGATGACTATCTAACCTATTACAAATCTGGATGAGTGAACAATCCATCACTTAATCATTTCTTATGATTTTTCAATTCATTCAATTAAGTGCAGAAAGTAAACATCAACCAAATCACAAGGTGTGATCTTTGCTGACAAGTTATCTTTTTATAGAATGATATCTGAGAGTAAGTTCATCAGATAAATTACATTGGAGAATTACAGATAACTTTAAAACATAATACAGTTAAGCTCAGTCAGCAAAAATACAAAAAGTTACATAGTAAATTAGGACAACAGGAGTGACCAAGCTCCAAGTAAACATCCTAAATACTAGTCTTCAATTCTTCAAGTCTTCAACAGTAACTCTGTGGATTAGTCTGTAAATTTCCTATCTCCAAACCTTTTGATGTCATCAGAATAATCATAGAGAAGAGTTCTGCGAGCATCTCTGTGTCTCTGGCAAATCCACAGACCTCTTTGTAGGTTTTGGTAGGATTTTTCTTGACAAAGTGCTTGACCCACAGATACTTTCCCCACTTCCAGGCATGCTCTATTCTGATATCTGAGAGTTTGAAATATTCGTAGATAATCTTCAGATATCTGATGTCACCCTTGTATTGATCTTCTGTTAGATAGAACGATTCATAGGGTTCCACATCGAGTTTTGCTCTTGTGCCTGTTCCAGTAATGTTCAGAATTATGTGCACATCATCTGGCTTTCCATATGGACATTCATCAGAGAGGTCCTTCTTCATGGCTTCAGTTCTCTTGACAACTTCAAAATCCAACCATGCTTTGAGTTGTTTATGGATGGGTTCTGGAAATCTTGAATTTACAAGTAGATGCTTGATTCGAATCGAATAGCCATTCTTGATTGATGCACTGTGAGCGGAAGAACTATTGTCATACTTCACATACTCAATCTTGGCTTCTTCTGGCCTGAGTGGAAGTTGACTTAATCTTTGCTCAGCTCTCAGTCTGTTCCTTTTCTGTCTTGAATTCTCCTTGGGGTTGTTTGAAGAATCACCACCCTGGATAGACTTGGTATTTCCAGAGGGTGTTTTAGCTGCTAGTGGCTTTGCAGCTATGGGCTCAGTTAGGCTTTCTAATTTCCTTTTTCTGTGAAGAGGAGCTTCATCTTCATCAGATTCTTCATCATCATCAAGAATAGTTCTTGTGAGAGTTTTGCAGCCTTCTTCATTGCCCTGGGACTTGATTTGTCCTTCTTCTTCTTCTTCTTCAGAAGAGACATCAATCCCTTTGACTTGTCTTCTCCTTGGAGCCTTGGTACTCCTTGGAGGTTTCTGTGCCCTTGCCCTTGTAACCATTGTGGTACCTTCAGTGGGACTCTGGGAAGCAGCTACTATTTGCAAAGCAGCTTGGCTTGAGGAGGGTTCTTGTATTCTGAGTGGTGGCTGGGAAGTTTTCTTTGATTTACTTCCTCTCTGAGCACCAGCTCCAGATTTCTTCTTGTTTTCTACTCCTTCTTCCCATTCCCCCTGACTTTGAGGTCCAGATTTGTATACTCTTTCCCCCTTAGTCATTGTTGGCTGACTCAGTCTCATGAAAGAATCTGAGAGAGAGTCAAAGTGCCCTTGCAAGTAGTTGTAGGCACTGACCAACCGAAGTTGACTTTGAGCTCCTGATTTTGTTTGATAAATCCATTGTCCTTATCAGTGAGCTCTGCCAGTGGGCCTAGGATAGCATCTGCTTTTCCAGCAGTGTAACTTGCCTCTTGGAAAGATTTTTCAGCTAAAGACGCGTCATCGTCCCTTATCATTCCCAGATCTTTCTGAGCAATGACTATGCTTGTGGTTCTCTGAGTGATGAGCTCAGTGAAATTCTCAGTTCAGAGGGGACGGAGGCAGTTACTTCCTTGTTTTGAAGAGACAACTCCTTTCTCAGTTGAGACAGAACTTGGTATCTGCTCATGTACTCGTTGGAGTGGACGTTTGGCAGTTTGTTGAAGATTTTAGGAGCTAGTAGCTTCCTTTTTAAGTGAGAAACCGCCAGATGTTCATTGCGGTGTTATGCTAAAGTCTTGTCTTCTTCATCATCTGAGTAATCAGCCCAGTGATCTTCATCCTCTTGGACATTCTCATCAATCGTGTCAAGTCCAGCAACCATCTCTGAGAGTGGTTTCTTTCCTTTCTGGGAGGAGGATGGTACATCTTTTGAAGTTGATGCAGCCTTAGCATCATGCTTGACTCTGAATACTTCTTGATGTCGAGTTCTTTGTTGGCCTTGATGTGACATCTGTAGCTCTTTGACCTCAGAGTAAGCAATCATCTCTTGCAGATATTGATCTTCTAGTTGATCAAGCTTGTCTCTGGATTTAGCTATATGATCTTCCAGTTGAAGATGGAGCTGTTGTTCTTCTTCCAACAATTGTCTGAGTTGAGCACTTCTGGATTGAGTATTCAATATTTTCTGAGACGTTTCTTCAGAAAGCTCAACTACTTGTTCAGTAGTAACTTGTTGTTGTTGAGAAGATGGATGTTTCGACTTTTGAGGAGATGGAGGCGGAGATTTACATGTTTGCCTCTCGGTTTGCTTTTCGTGAGATGAGGTAGGATTTCTTCGTGAAATTCCTCCGGTCCACAGTGCGGGGCATCATCATCATCCTTTTGTCGTCATCCTTGTGGTGATGGTCGTGGGAGGTTGAAGTCATTTCGTTTATCTCTTCCTCCTCATCATCTTGGATACAAGATTAATCACTTAGGGATAGTGATCTTACGCCCATTACTTCTTCTTGTTGAAGGTATGAATTGCAGTGCAGGCAAAGGCTTGAATGCCATTTGTAATCTTGTCTGACCATCTGCTTGCTCAAAGGCTTGTAGCAAACTGTGCGCCACTTCTCTGGAAAAGTCCTTGTCTTGATGAGTAAATAGCTTGTGTATTATTACATGGGAACATTGCTTGGACATAAGTTTCTAGGTCAAGAGCTCGTGCTCGTCTGTTTGGTTGATCAGTGATTCTCAATATTTCAGAGAGATCAGAGCACCTTAATCTCTGCCATTTCTTGAAGCATTGGATGTGCTTCGGCAGTGTTTGAGCCTTGAAGAAGGGAAGGAGGTCCATTTTATCATCAATGGGAACCTTCTTTGCACCTGTTTGAGCCTGAAAGAAAGAGCTTTGAATGAGTTTCAAAACTTTGGTAGATATCTGAGTGTTAAGTGTAGTTCAGTTTCTGGTTTACATGAGTAAGTACTTCAGGCTCAGAGACTTGGACTACTGAGACAATTGGTGTCTCAGATATCTCGTTGTGAGGTGGAGACTTTGAAATCTGGTCCTCAGCAACCTTTCTTTCTTGAACCTGAGAGAAATACAATACTTTAGGAAATAGTTTGAAAGAATCTATGCATAAACATGCTTTTAATGAATTCTGAGTTGTGCTACTTACTTCCTCAAAAGGAAGCTCAGATTTATTTTTCTCAGAAACTTGTGCAGTTTCTGGTGTTCTTTCGAGTGATGTTGCCTTGGGGGCTTCATCAATTTCCTTTGATCTTGAAGTGCAACTTTGTCCCGTGCATTTCTACTTCGATTGAGCTTTGTGAGTAGAAAGTATTGAATATTAGAAGAAATAAGAGATAACCCAAGGTGAAGAATACTTGACACTGAATTTGTCATATACCTTCAAGTTAGAAGGCTCAGGGATGTATTCTTCAGAAACCTTGTTGGTCTCTGGGTTTGTCTCTGGCATTTCTGCCTTATCTTCTTCCATCTCAGTTGGAGCCTGTTAGAAACATTTATCATGAATGAGCATGTAAACATTTTTACTGAAAACTTAGTTCTCTTTTAAGAATCATTTACCTGTGGCACAGGCTCAGATTTTTCAAGAGATGAGGTTGAAGGAACCTCTTTTTCAGTATCTGAGGCAAGCTTTTCAGCTTCCTCTTGTTTTTGCATTTCTAACTCAACCTGTTACAAAGAAAGTTTTATGAGAAAAGATATGTAAGCATAAAATGTTCACAAGGTAAGAGTTAAACCAATCATCTACCTGAGCAGTTTCAGGCTGAATGGTCTCTGGAACTTGTGACCTTTCCATACTTAGGTCCTCTTGTCCCAGTGGATTTTCTTTGCTTGAAGTTTCTGGTACTTCACACCTTTCCTGAGTATGCAACTCAGTTGCCTCCCCTATTTGATCATTCTGAGTAGAAGACTCAATTTGATCCCTCTCAGTGAGTTAGGGAACCTGCTCTTTTGCAGGATTTTCTTCAGCTTGTTGAAAAGCTGGTATTTCGAAATGTAGTTCGTCTACCATTTCATCAACCACTTGTGGCTGTTGTGGTTGTTGTCGTTGTGGTTGTCTGGAAGCAAAAGATTGATCAGAGGAGCGTTCTTCCAGACTTTTAGACATGGCATTTCCATCATTATCAGCCAGTACTAAATTACCACTCATCAGGGCTTCTTGAAGTTGAGCATAAGAAACATTCCCTGATGATGTATTTACACCAACAACCTTTGCTATAGGTTCAGCAATCTGAGGTGTAGGTTCTTCTTTAGATACCTTATCACCAGTTACTTGTTCAGTAACCTTGGCCCTCTTGTTTTTCTTTAGGACTTGAGAGATAACTAGATCATCATCTTCATCATCAGAGCTCTCATCAGCATTGGGTACTGATTGGTCCATTACTCCTGCGATTTCTGCAGTTGGGGCTTGGTGCTGTTCACCTATCTTGGCAGCATTTATCAGTTCATCAGCAAGGCATTCTGTGATAGTCGTCACATTTCTGAACACACTTTCTCTTGCTGTATCTACTTGTTCAGTAGATATGAACTCTTTGTCAGCATTAATGAGTTCATCTGCATTGATCAGTTCATCGGCAATGCCTGCAGATATCTGGGAATCGACAACCTCAATGGGTGTGTCTTCTGTCTTGCCAGCAGACTTCTTCCTTGAAGTTCTGGGCTTCTTGGTCGCAACCTTTTCCTCAGATATCTTCTCAGACTTGCGCTTCTTCGAACCTTTCTGAGACCCAACAACCTTTTACATCATGTTTGTGTGCTCATACTTGTAGAGCAGGTTGCTGTTGGCTATTTCAGCCGTCTCTCTGAGCTCAATGCCAAGCTTCTCCAGCAAGTGGCATATCTTCAGACCATAGTTAACTGTGGCCTTGGGCTCAGCTAGTCCTTTGGCAATCTTAGGCTCGAAGCCTTGTACCTTCTTCACAAATTTCATGAAGGCGTACTTTCCCCAGTTGAAGGGGTTTTCCGATATACATCTTGATTCGGCAAGAACATCATCATCAACGTTCTTGGCTTATTTGGTGACACCTCCTTGTAGACCATCAAATCATCATGAAGGATACATGCGATACATCGGTGAACCATCAAATATACGGTTCGGATGTCGACAAGCTTGAACTTCGGTGGGTGTATCGATTTTCAAGATCACACATCATCATTGTTTAACACCTTGAGGAGATCTTCATCCTTCTTTAATTTCAAAATCCTTTCCAAGATTTTGAAGTTCAAACAACTTGCAGAAAGTCTTCAAGTCCAGCAGGATTTCCTTTCCTTGGACTGAAGTCTTGATAGACACTTGTTCAGTGCCTTCAGAAACACAGGATATTATCCTGGAGTTGTTGTAGAATTCCAACACATCAAGTGATGAAATTCCACTTGGGCGAGCAGATAGAAAACCCTTGATTTTTGCCTTTTCAAGCATGTCAAGAATTAGCTTTCTGTCAGCTTGGTTTTCTATTGCGGCCGTAAGATATTCCTCAACCATGGCACCACCCAAATCATTACGTGATTTGAAGTCCGATGCAGATTAAACTTTCCAACTAGTCGATTGTTGACTATAACCAACTCTGGTGCTTGCTTTTCAGCAGTACCAGTGGAGGATTGCGATTTCTGGGTAGAAGTGTTCTTGGGAGCCATCTCTTTATATAGTAGGGATTTGAAGCTTGTGTTTGAAAGAGATTCGATTGAGTGATTCTTTTCAAAAAAACTTAATCAAAAACTTGCAGAGTTTTTAGAGAGTTTGCAGAGGATTAGAAGAGGGTTTTTGCTGTTTTGATGCAAGTTGAAATTTCGGATTAGGCAAAAGTGATTTTCTTTGCCAAAATCCTATATATATAGCAAGTGAATCTTAACAGACAAATACATACAAATTGATTTTGTGTGTACGTATCTGTGATTTGCAAGCCGGCATGAGCAAAAGTAACTTCGGCAATAAATGCAAAGTGGGCTTTTGTCGGAATTTTTACAGTCCACTATTTACTGCGAATTAATTTCCGCCGTTCAAGTCAAACGCTTTGTTTCATCAATGGTCTTCATTGCTTCTACAGCAATGATCACAATCAACAAGTGTAATTGTGCCCATTCAATGAATTTTGGCTATTAGCTATCTGAATCACATTTTTGTTTGACCAAGGACCTTTGTGTGCATCTGGTACATCTTATACTTAGAATTTTTCCAAGTTTTTCACAAAGATAGAAATAATGCGCATTTCAAGAGAGTAGTTGACTGCAGATAGTTGTACTATTCTCCTCAGTGTTCTCCGTAAATAGAGTGATTCAAATATCTGAGTTCCTGTCTCAGAGATCTTTAAGCTTTCTTTTTGCCCTTTAGCCCTTTTATTTTCTCCTTTCTGGATTCCAGTTCCAGATACCTCTTTTCTGGATTCCCGTTCCAGATTTCTCTTTTCTCTTTTCTGGATTCCCGTTCCAGGTTTCTCTTCTCTGGATACCCGTTCCAGATATGTGAACTTTTTCAGTTCAAAGGTAGTTCTATTAGTCCAAGACTATGTCTTAAGGCTAAGAATCTACTTTCTTGTAGTGGCTTAGTGAAGATATCTGCAAGTTGGTCTTCAGTGCCAATCTTGAGTATCTCTATATTGCCTTTTTCAACATGATCTCTAATGAAGTGGTGTCTAACATCAATGTGCTTTGTTCTGGCATGAAACTTAGGATTCTGTGTAATCGCAATAGCACTTGTGTTGTCACAGAAAATGGGAGTTTTCTCTTCATTGAGTCCATAGTCTTTGAGTTGTTGTTGAATCCACAGTATTTGCGTTGCACAACAACCAGCAGCAATATATTCAGCCTCTGTGGTAGAAGTTGCAATTGAGTTTTGCTACTTGCTAAACCATGAGATAAGTCTAGTACCCAGAAACTGACATGTCCCTGAGGTACTTTTCCTATCAAGCATTGATCCAGCATAATCAGCATCTGAATAACCAGCTAAACTCAATCCACTTTCTTTGGGATACCACAGTCCGACATCTACTGTACCTTTTACATACCTTAATATTTTCATAGCAATGTTGTAGTATGTTTGCATTGGATTTGTCTGGAATCTAGCACACACTCCAACAGCATATTGAATATCAGGTCTACTTGCAGTAAGGTAGAGTAGTGTTAGATATTTTGTTAGAATATCTGTTTAGATTTTGTTCAGCAACTTAATGACTTATCTTAGTCTCAGAAATGTGATTAGTACTCTTGGTTCACTTGAACATTGTAAAAGAGGAAACTCACTTAGTATGATAGTCTAGCTAATCTTGTATAGGATGTTAGGTCTCAAAATGTAATTTTTATTTTATGAAGAGAAGACCAAGAAGACATCAATGAAGCTCAACAAAATTGAAGACTTGAAGAAAAGCTGCGCAAGATTCTTGAATTTGTTGTTGGATATCTTAGCGGATATCTTATGAGCATGACAGTTTCAAACAAAGCGTGTCACAAGAGATATCGAGAAATGAGATACATATCGAAGACAAGGAAAGTGTCCCAGATGTCTATTCTCGAGATACCTTGGCGTTAAACTTCGTTTACGAAAAAGAAACATATATTGCAAACAAAGTTGTTTCAATAAATAACAAGTGGTATCTGAAGAATGAAGACAAGGATGTGCAAAGAATCAGATAACAAGTCTAGTCTCTGATACAAAGCATATTTCCGTTGATACTACAGGACAAAAAGTATAGTACAATGCAGTTAATGCAGACGGAGATATACGAGTAAAAGCGGCAACTTCTAAGAAGAAAATAAAACACCTTTCTGATCTTATATACGAGATATCGATAGTTGAATTTGAGCCTACGGATACTATTCAAGCGGTACTCAAATTCATCTATAAATATCAACACTTAGGCGACTTGAGAGAACACACATTGCAAATTTGAAACATAGAACTCGAACATCCTACTCTCTCAAAGCATCTTACTTATTATCAAAGCTTTACATTGCGACTAAAGCTTGTGATCTTAAGTAAACTCTTGAAGTTCTAAGTGTCACGATCCTAAACAAGCAAAGCTATACGTGAAGGAGTTGAATCAAAAGATCAACTATAAAGATTCATTCTCTTGAGCAGATATCATAAGACTTAGGTCGATAAATCGAACTAGATACCATACGATGTAAAGTGTATTAAGTAACTTAGTTCACGAGCTAGCTATCTGAATAGCGAAAAGTTATTAAGGCGCTCATCGACAACTCGAGCGAAACCAACACCAAAACCGGCGTGGAGTGCTGAAGTACTTAGGTTAAAAAATGGGGAATAACTCCAAGGTTGCGGGTATAGGAAGTACTTGATTTGGGAAACTAAGGAAGAACTCCAAGGTTTTTGAGTATAGGAAGTACTTAGCTTGGGAAGCTAGGGAACAACTCAAAGGTTTCTGAGTATAGGAAGTACTTGGCTGAAGAAGCTAGGGAATAACTCAGGGGGAACTTTTGGTTGGGAACCAATTGTTGAGAATCTTAGAATAGGATTTTTGTAAGGTTATCTCAATTATACATTCTAGTGAATTCTAGGTCTCGATAGACGAAGTGGATTAGTTGGAGGATTCGCCACCTCCGGATACCACTATACTTGTTGTGTCATTTACATTTACGTATTTATACTTGACACACACACACACTTATTAACTATTTTACACTTATCTTTATTAAAGTCTTCCTTTTCGATTCTAAGTATCGGATATCCATTGAGATATCGAGAAATATTTATTATCGACAAAAGTTTTAAAAGACTATTCACCCCCCCTAGTCTTTTACCTTGCCGTTATCTGGACCAACAAGTGGTATCGAGCGAGGTTCACCGATACACTTGAACCTAGATCCCCAGATAGGTGAAGGAACGTTGTTAACTTTTGAGGACTATTTAATTTGTGTGTTAAGTGTGCAGGTATGTCTCTGAGTGATGCACCCATTCTCAAACCAGAGAACTACGAGAAATGGAAAAATAACATGATGCTCCACCTTGAAGCCATAAGTGACGAGATGATCGAAGTAATAAAGAATGGCCCAATAGTCATTCAACAACTTAAGCAAGTCTTGGAGGTTTCAAGTGGAAGAGACAGAGATCAAGCGAAGGATCTTCACAAGCAGATCGTCGACTAGTGGAAGATCTCTTGGTCACGTTATTCGAACCAAAGCCAGAGAACTACGGACATCGGAAGATGCCAAGAGGAATCGTCTGGATGGTCAAGCTCGTAACATCATCATCGGATCGACACGGAGCACATCTGATGTAAAGCGTGGGTGCTAAAGCAGCGAAAATCGCTTTGGTGATTGAAGAAATACGTAGCGGGCCAGAAAACGAAGGAAAACAAGTTCGAAGTTCTAAAGTTGAAATTTCAAAATTTCAAACAAGGTCCCATGAAACTACTGGAAGAACTTGATTTGATTTACCACTCTTATGAGTGATATGGCGACGCAGGAAAGCAATAGATACTCTCGGTCGAGAAAAGATTAAGACTATTGTCGGAAGTCTTAACCACATTTGGGAGCATACTAAATTCTTTTATTTCAACCAAGGTATGCGAAATATCACTCGATGGAACTTTTCTCTCATCTTGCTCTTGTTGACTATGAGACAACTCGGAGAGAACAAACAAGCGAAAAGTTGCGAATGTTGCTCTAGTTAATCAAGGAACTTGAAAAGAAGAAAAGCAAGGAGGAGGCGAGGATGCTCTTCTTGCAAAGCAAATGAGTAAATTTGTCGGTCGAGAAATTGAGAGAAGAAAAGCGAAGAGAATGAAAAAGCATCTAGGCTCAAACTATCACCGGTACAAAAATATGCAAGCTTCATTGAACAAACCATTTCGAGAAAGTATCATGTCTTGAGGAAGTAGAAATTGGAAGCGATATCTTTCTACTATCGAAACACAGCCACTTCAAGAAGGATTGTCACGCCCTCGACAAACTAAGACGGATGACAAGAAAGATAGAAGAATCTTGAAGAAGCGAGCTTTGTTAGCGAAGAAGAAAGAAAATCAAATTCAATGGATGCTCTAGGCGTTGAAGCAGTTACGAAGATGACAATTCGGATGATTCAACCTACCATCACCGAACTATGTGGATTACTCATGATATAATCAACTTGACCTCAAGAAGAATGAAATGTGTGGAGTTCTTTGAAATTGTGGACGGACATCTCAACATAGAAAAGCATCTTATGGTGATGAGGTAACACATACTTCTTGCTACACTTATGAAAGTGATGAAGAGGAAATAAAAATCTAGAAAATCTCGGGAAAGAACTTGACATCTATGAAGAGAATTTCTAATGATCCGAGCTAAATGAAAACCTTGAAGAAGAAAAGAATTTTCTTGAAAAGGAAAATTCTCAATTAGTTAAAGAATCGAGAGAAAGGATCTTTGAAAATGCATTTCTCAAAGCTCGGATATCGAGGCGAAAAGTCACATGAAGAAGCGATATTTGAGTTCTGAAGAATTATGAAAATCTTCTTTACGAAAACAAGGAACTCGAGAAGAAAGAACTATCTTTTCAATCTTATGCAAAGCTAGTGACACTCTTCTTTGAAGTACAATCTTACTTAAGAGATACTTGAGAAAAGAAAGGACTTAAATTTGAATACTCGACAGATTGCTCGATACTACGAATAAGAGTAAAGAAAAGAGAACATTTGTAAGTACTTTCGAAAGGCGGTTCCCATGCAATCTATAGTATCGGTGAAAAGACAAAGATTGTTGACAAAGGAAAGGCGATTCGCGACTAAACCTTTGTGGAAAACAAGTCAAAACAAAAGCGATAGATGCGTCTACGAAAAGAAACATAACAACGAAAAGTGTAAACACCTGATGCTATGTCTCTCAAAAGGGTAGAATTGCGGGAGCAAATTCTCCCATGTCACTTTATGGAAAGAAATTGGATCAACGGAGACTAGCAAAGCTGGCGAGAAAAGATCTCGAGATAGCTTCAAGTGCTCAAAGTTATTGGCTACAAAGGCATCGGAAAACAACTTGCTCATGAGTACAAGCGGGAGCAAAACGATGGTGAAGGCTAGAATTACTCAAAGCAATTATCGAAGTGGAAGTTAAATCAAGCCCTTGAAAATCGAATGCGGCTAGAAGAAATCTGGCAAGGAAGGCTAAGTTTGCTGAAAAGCAAACTCAGAAACCTGACAGGTATCTGAAAGTATCATATGGAGCACCTAGGGACACACCAAGGAAGAAAACAATTCTTACTAATGATAACCTTCATTCAAAGAGAATTCCTCCTTATGTTCCTGTCAGACAAAAGCATGCTTCAACGAAATTCATTCAAAAATGGATTCCTACTGGAAGAACTTTTGATTCTGACGGTTCCATCAAAGATATGAGAACCTAATCTCCTATTTCCTGTTGTGTGCAGAATGCTTCCTGGACTAAAGCACAATGGCTATTTGATAGTGGATGCGGAAAGCACATGACTGGAGACAAAGCAAATCTGGTTGACTACAAAGCTTGCAACACGGGACCGGATATCAGTTCTTTGAGGAGAATTAAATCCCTCTCGGGATTTGTAGCGTCAAATTAGGAACTTTAACAATCAACGGCGTATTACATGTTAAGGATTTGAAATACAATCTATTTAGCATGAGCAGGTTTGCGAGACAAGGTTTTACTATAAAATTCAAAGCGAATCTGCAAACTAATTGACAATGAGTCAATGAGCGGTCTTAGTTGGTCGGCGAAAGGCGGTCTTTATGTTGCCATTTGGGCATCTGCCTGGCGAAGAATGTCTCATGGTGAGTTAATCTGGTCACCTGGAAGAGCCTTTGGTTATGGCACAAAAGAATGAGTCACTTGAATTTCAAAACTACGAGCAGACTTGCGAAAGAGTTAGTGGTTGGTCTTCCCAAAACATCGTTCGAGAAAGGATAGTATACATTGCACTTTGTCGGATGGAAACAATCTAAGATCTCTTTCAAGTCCAAAATCGAGACACTCTAGTGTTAGACCACTGCAACTTTTACATATGGATCTTTTGAATCATACGTAACTAGTTATGCGGGAAAGAAATATGAATGCAGTTGTTGTAGATGACTTCTCAAGATTCACTTGGGTTGTCTTTACGAAACACAATCGATGCTAGGGTGGAATACCAAACTTCTTTGAAAAAGCTTGAAATCATGAAAAATGAAAAGGTATATGCAATCGAGCGGATCATGAATGCTGAGTTTGTCAATCGATTACATAAAGGAGTTTTGTACTGCAAGGTATACAACACCAACTTTCCTCTGTAAGAACACCTCGACAAAATGGTGTTGCGAAAGGAAAAGCAGAACCCTTAAAGAAGGCAAGGACAATGCTAGGCGACCTTTGAGATAAGTGAAATATATTGGGTTGAAGGCTGTAAACACACTGCTACACTCGAGCAGATGCTTGATAAACAAACACCATGATAGGACCCCTATGAAATTTTGGTTGGAAGACCTCCTAATATCAAACATCACGAGTATTTGGTTGTAGATGTTTTGTTCTAAACAATGGGAAAGATTATCGAGAACATTTCAACAAAGGCGGATGAAGGTGTTTTCTTGGCTATTCCACAAGCAACCAAAGCTTCTGAGTTTACAACAAAGAACAAAGAAAATTGAAGAATCGGTTCATGTTGTATTCTATGAAGGAAGCAAGAAAACACCTCCCTTGATGAACTCTCGGAAAAGTTCAAAGAACTATTCTTGAGGGATACTAAAGAAGAACCCTCGAAAGGAAAAACATCGTTATGGAAAGTGAGGATGACTCGGCGTGAAAAGCTTGGAAAGCCTAGTAACAACAAGATGACTCACAAACATGATGAGGAATTTCCTATGAGTTTTCGAAATGGAGCAGTTCTTGAGAACCTTCATCATGGAGAGGTATCGAAAATAAGAATCTTTGAAATGCATGTCTCGGATATCTCTAACCTTGAAAAAGTGTGGATATCCATGACATTTCTCATATATCCGGATATCTTGAATCTTGAAAAGTATCAAATCAAAATCCTAGTGATTCACATTGAGATCACTGGATCTTGATCCTACTAGCACTAAACCTTTGATGAAATGGATGAAAGATCACCTACAAAGGATATAATTGGACGATTAATCGGTGTGTTAGGACTAGGAGAGCAATAGCTGAAAATCTTGATTCTCTCTTTGGATGTTTCATCTCGAATATCGAACTAAAGTTCGGTATCTGGAGCGGGCATCCGAGAAGAGGTATCTGGAGCAGGTATCGAAAAAGAGAAGAGGTATCTGGAGCGGGCATCCGGAGAAGAGGTATCTGAGCGGGTATCCGGAAAGAGAGAAGAGGTATACGGAACCCGGAAGTCAAAAGGCTAAAGAGCAAAAGATAGCTTAAGATCTACGAGATGGGAACTTCGAACAATGAATCATTCTATGAGCAGGGAACACAAAGAGAATAACATAACTATCTGCGATCGACTACTCTCTTGAATCTCGCACTATTTCTATTTTGATGAAAAACTTGGGAAAATCCTAAGTATAAGACAAATTGAGATCTGAGCAGTGTCCTTGCTCCAGCAATTGTGATTGAGATAGCTATTAGCCAAAATTCATTAAATGGGCACAATTACATTTGTTGATTGTGATCATTCTTTGGAGAAAGCAATGGTGACCCTTGATGAATTCAAGCGCTTGATCTTAACGGCGAAATTAATTCACGATAAATAGTGAATTTGTTGACATTCGACATGGCCCACTAAGCATTTAATGCGAACTAGCTTTTGCTCACGCTTTGTTTGCAAATCACGATACGTATACACAAAATCAATTTGTATGTATTTATGCATTGAGATTCACTTGCTATATATATAGGATTTTGGCAAATGAAATCACTTTTGCCTAATCGAAATTTCAACTGCATCAAAGCAGCAAAAACCTTCTCCTAATCCTCTGCAACCGCTAAAATCTACGCATTTCTTGATTAAGTTTTACGAAAAGAATCACTCAATCGAATCTCTTTCAAACACAAGCTTCAAATCCTTACCATATAAAGAGATGGCCTCGAGAACACTTCTACGAAATCCCAATCCTCCTTTGATGCTTCTTGAAAAGCAAGCACGAGTTGGTTATTATTAACAATCATTGGTAGGAGCTTTCAATCGACGACCATTGGACTTCAAGTCACAGAATGATTTGGGGTGGTGCCATGGTTGAGAAATACCTCACCTGCAATAGAGAACCAAACAAAAGCTAATTCTTGACATGCTTGAAAAGGCACAAATCAAGGGCTTTGTATCTGCTGCCCTAGTGGAATTTCATCACTTGATGTGTTGGAATTTTACAACAACTCGAGATTATTTCACATGTGTATGAAGAAACCTTTGAAATAGTGTCTATCAAAACCTCGATCGAAAGGAAATCCTTCTAGACTTAACAACTTTACGTAAGTCGTTTGAGGTTCAAAATCTTGGAAAGGATTTTGAAATAAACACCAAGGATGAGGAACTCCTTGAAGGTGTTAAAGAACTTTCGATGATGTGTGTGATCTTGAAATCGATACACCCACGGAGTTCAAGCTTCTTGACATTGAACCGGACATCTGTTAGTTCCTTTGGGATGTACTAGCTTGCATTCTTCACAGATGCTTTGATGGTCTACAAGGAGGTCTTGACCGGATAAGCCAAGAGCGATGGATCATGATGTTCTTCTTTGAATCAACAAGACAAAATTTGGAAAACCCTTTCAAGCTGGGGAAAATGCGCCTTCATGAAATTTGTGAAGAAGATTGAGGCTTGAGCCTAAGATTGTTAAAGGACTAGGTGAGCCAAAGGCCACGATGGGATATAGTGCGAAGATATGCTACTTTGGAAAAGCTTGGCATTGAGCTCGGAGGCAGTGAAATTGAAATAGCGGTAACTTACTCTACAAGTATGAGTATACAAATCGATGAAAAAGGTTCTTGGGTCTCGGAAAGGTCTAAGAGAAAATCTGAAAAGATATCTGAAGAAAAGGTTGCGACCAAGAAGCCCAGAACTTCAAGAAAGAAGTCTGCTGGCAAATCAGAAGACACACCCAAAGAGGTTGTCAATTCTCAGAAATCTACATACATGGCAGATGAACTCATTAATCTTTGCAAAGAGTTATCACCCTTGAACAAGTAGACTCAGCAAGAGAAAGTGCTTTCAGAAATGTTGCGACAAATGAAGAAAGCCTTGCTGATGAACTCATGAATGCTGCCAAAAGTGGTGAAAAACATCAAGCCCCATCTGCAGAAACCGCAGGAATAATGGACAATCGGTTCCCAATCTTGATGAGAGCTCGGCGATGAAGATGATGAACTAGTCATCTCTCAAGTCCTAGAAAAATCAAAGAGGATAAAGTTCTTGAACAAATGGCGGTGATAAAATATCGAAGAAGAACTTACACCACGAGTTCTGCACCTATAGCAAAGGTTGTTGGTGCAAACACATCATCGAGGAATGACTCTCTTACACAACTTCACAAAGCCACGATGAGTGGTATCTTAGTTTTAACGATCTTGATGGAAATGCCACATCTAAGAATGGAAGAACATTCATTGATCAATCTTACGCTTCGGACAACCACAACAACCACAAACACAACAACCACAACAGCCACAAGTGGTTGATGAAATGGTAAATGAACTCCATTTTGAAATACCGACAATACGGTATCTTTGAAGAAAATCCGTAATTGGCGGGTTCCCTGACTCGATGAGAGGGATCAAGCGAGACATCTACTCGAATGATCAACCGGGGAATGAAGGTTGCATACTCGGGGAAGGTGTGAAGTACGAAACTTCAAACAAAAGCTGAAGCGGGACAAGGCGACCAATGTATAGAAAGGTCACAAGTTCGAAAGACCAATTAACTGAAACGCTCGGGGTAAATGGTAGTTTAACTCTCACCTTGTGAAAAATTTTATACTTATAAATCTTGTTACCTTATAAGAATCTCTTTATTCTGAAATTTGAGTTAGAAAGCTGAAAACAAGAGGAAGTGAAAAGCTTACCTCGGAATCTTGAAAAAGAGGTTCCTTGAACCTCGACTCTTGAAATCGAGCACATGCCACGGTAAATGATTCTTAAAGAGAACTAACTTTTCAGTAAAAATGTTTGTATGATCATTAATGATAAATGTTTCTATGAGGCTCCATGAGATGGAAGAAGATAAAGGCGAAATGCGAGACAAACCGAAACCAACAAGGTTTACGAAGCACATCAACGAGCTTTCAAACTTGAAGGTATATGAAAATCGGTGATAAGTACTCTTCAGCTGGGTTATCTTAAAACTTCTTCTAAATTATTCAATACTATCTACTTACAGGCTCGATCAGTAGAAGTGCAAGGGACAAAGTTGCGACATCCCACACTATGGAAATTGATGAGGCATCAAAGGCTTCATCACGAAAAGATTCGAGGCGCACAAGTCTCGAGAGACAAATATCTGAGCCTCCCATGGAGGTAATTGACCTCTCGGATATCGACTTGTCATAAAGTTCTTCTTGATAAAAATTCCTAAGTATTGTAATAATGTTAATTCTCAGGTTCAAGAAAGAAAGGTTGATGAGGACCAGACTTCAAAGTCTCCACCTCACCACAAGATATCTGAGACACCAATTGACCCAGTAGAACAAGTATCTGAGCCTGATGTTCTTACTCAGGTAACTCAGAAACTAAACTACACTTCTACTCAGATATCTACCAAAGTTTTGAAACTCACTCAAAACTCTTTCTTTCAGGCTCAAACAGATGCAAAGCAGGTTCCCATTGAAGAAAAAAGGGACCTACTTCACTTCTTAAAAGCTCACACTTTGCCAAAGCACATTCAATGCTTCAAAAAATGGCAGAAGTTAAGGTGCTCTGATCTCTCTGAAATATTGAGAATAACTGATCAACCAACCAGACGGGCACGAGCTCTTGACAAGGACTTTTCCAGAGAAGTGGCGCATAGTTTGATACATGCCTTTGAACAGGCAGATGGTCAGACAAGATTACAGATGGCATTCAAGCCAGTTCTGCCCCAGACTCTGCAATTCATTCCTTCTGAACAAGAAGAAGTTAATGGGCAGAAGATCACTATCCCGGAAGTGATCAATCTTGTATCTGAAGATGATGAGGAGGAAGAAATGAATGAAAATTTCTTTGATGAACCTCCCACTGATCATCACCAAAAGGATGATAATGATAAAAAGGATGATGATGATGCTCCTGTACCAGGAACCGGAGGAATTTCACAGAGAAACAATGCCTCAGCTGCTGAAAAGCAAACTGAGAAGACTTCACAGAAATCTTCGTCTTCATCACCTCATAAATCTACTCATCCATCTTCTCACCAACACGCAGTTCCTACTGAGCAAGTAGTTGAGCTTTCTGAAGAAACCAATCAGAAAATATTAAACACTTTCGGACGAAGTGCTCAACTCGGACAAGCTGTTGGAAGAAGAACAACGGCTCCATCTTCAAGCTGGAAGATCAAATAGTTAAATCCGAGATAAGATTGATCAACTACAAGATCTATACTTAGAAGAAATGATTGCTTACTACGAGGCTACGGGATCTTTGTTCGAGATCACCAAGTACTAGCTACTACGAATAAGGAGATGTCTTCACAAAACAAGAAGTAATTGCCTCGGTCCCTCGAAATGAGAAAGCTCCTTGAGCTCATCACTCGAGAACAACTAGCATGATCATTGCTCGGAGAAGGATGCAGGAATGACAAGGGGCGATGATGTGTCTTTAGCTGAAAAAGCTTTTCAAGAGGCAAGTTACCTTTCTTGGAAAAGTAGATGCCATCCTAGGCCCGTTGGCGAGAGCTCAGATAAGGACAATGGACTTATCAAGCAAAATCGAGGAGCTCAAAGCCGAACTTGAAGTTGGTCACTTGCCTACAACTATTTACAAGGGCATTTTGACTCTCTCTCGATTCCTTTATGAGGTGAGTGATGACAATGACTAAGGGGAAAGAAAGTACAAATCTGGACCTCAAAGTCGGGGGAATGGGAAGAAGGAGATGAAAACAAGAAAAAATGCAGGTGTCTTTGCTCGAGAAGGAAGAAGAAAACTTCCACCACCACTCGAATCTATGAATCCTCCTCAAGCCAAAATTTTTCCCGGAGACCTCTTGAAGGAACGAAAATGGTAACAAGGCCCACGCAGAAACCTCCAAGGAGTACGAGGCTCGAGGAGAAGACAAGTTAGAGGATTGATGAATCTTAGAAGAAGAAGAAGAAGGTCAAATCAAGTCCCAGGGCAATGAAGAAGGCTGCAAAGATCTCACAAGAATTGATCTTGATGATGATGAAGAAACTGATGAAGATGAAGCTCCTCTTCACAGAAAAAGGAAAATTGAAAGCTAAGCAGCCCATAGCTGCAAAGCCCTAGCGGCTAAAACACCCTCTGGAAATACCAAGTCTATCCGGTGGTAGTTCTTCAAGCAACAACCCCAAAGAGAATTCAAGGCGGAAAGGAGCGGTGAGAAATTTGAACAAAGACAAAGTCGACTTCCACTCGGGCGGAAGAAGCCAAATTGAGTATGTAAAGTATGACAATGATTCCTCATCTCTGGTGCATCAATCGGAAAAATGGCTATTGGATTACGGCTGAAGCATCTATTAGTAAATTCAAGATTTCGAACCAATCCTCAAGCGACTTATGGCATGGAGAAAGAACAAACTACCTTGATCAACACAATCACATCAAAGCATGGTTGGATTTTGAAGTTGTCGAAGGCTGAAACCATGAAGAAGGACCTCTCGATGATTGTCCATATGGAAAGCGGATGATGTGCACAAGATTACGAATATCACGAGAGCACAAGACCAAGACTTGCTGTGGAACCCTATGAGTCGTTTTATCTGACAAAAGATCAATACAAGGGTGACATCAGATATCTGAAGATTATCTATGGATACTTCAAACTTTCAGATATCAGAATAGAGCATGCCTGGAAGTGGGGAAAGTACCTATGGGTCAAGCATTTTTCAAAGAAAAATCTGCCAAAACTTCTGAAAAGTCGTGGATTTGCGGAGACACGAGATGCTTATCGAACTCTTCTCTACATCAAAAGGTTTGGAGATAGGAAATTTGCAGACTGATCCATAGAAATTTTGTTGAAGACTTGAAGACTAGTTCTTTAGGATGTTTACTTGGAGCTTGGTTACTCCTGTTGTCCTAATTTACTATGTAATTTTTGCTGCATCTTGCTGACTGAGCTTAACTGTATCATGTATTTAAGTTATCTGTAATCTTTAGTTGCGACTTATCTGAAGAACTTACTCTCAGATAGTATTTTATAAAAGATAACTTGTCAGCAAAGATCACACCTTGTGATTTGGTTGATGTCTACTTTCTGCACTTAATTATATGATTTGAAAGATCTTAAGAAATGATTAAGTGGAGGATTGTTTCCTCATCCAGATTTGTAATAGGGAAGATAGTCATCGTTGACTGATCAAAATGGGGGAAATTTGTTAGATATTTTGTTAGAATATCTGTTTAGATTTTGTTCAGCAACTTAATGACTTATCTTAGTCTCAGAAAGGTGATTAGTACTCTTGGTTCACTTGAACATTGTAAAAGAGGAAACTCACTTAGTATGATAGTCTAGCTAATCTTGTATAGGATGTTAGGTCTCAAAATGTAATTTTTATTTTATGAAGAAGACGAAGAAGACATCAATGACTCGACAAAATTGAAGACTTGAAGAAAGCTGCAAGATTCTTGAATTTGTTGTTCGGATATCTTAGCGGATATCTTATGAGCGAGCAGTTTCAAACAAAGCGTGTCTATGAGATATCGAGAAATGAGATACATATCGAAGACAAGGAAAGTGTCCACAGATGTACATTCTCGATACCTTGGCGTTAAACTCGTTTACGAAAAAGAAACATATATTGCAAACAAAGTTGTTTCAATAAATAACAAGTGGTATCGAAGAATGAAGACAAGGATGTGCAAAGAATCGGATAACAAGTCTAGTCTACGATACAAAGCATATTTCCGTTGACACTCTGAGGACAAAAGTATAGTACAATGCATTTAATGCGCAGACGGAGATATACGAGTAAAAGCAGCGGCAACCGAGAAGACAAAACACCTCTGATACTATACACAGATATCGATAGTTGAATTTGAGCCCAACGGATACTATTCAAGCGGTACTCAAATTCATCTATAAATATCAACACTTAGGCGACTTGAGAGAACACATTGCAAATTTGAAACATAGAACTACGAACATCCTACTCTCTCAAAGCATCTTACTTATTATCAAAGCTTTACATTGCGACTAAAGCTTGTGATCTTAAGTAAACCTTTGAAGTTCTAAGTGTCACGATCCTAAACAAGCAAAGCTATCGTGGAGTTGAATCAAAAGATCAACTATAAGATTCATTCTCTTGAACATATATCATAAGACTTGGGTCGGAAATCGAACTAGATACCATCTGTAAAGTGTATTAAGTAACAGTTCACGAGCTATCTGAATAAGCGAAAAGTTATTAAGGCGCTCATCGACAACTCAAACCGAAACCAACACCAAAACCGCATAGATGCAGGAAGTACTTAGGTTAAAAAATCGGGAATAACTCCAAGGTTCGGAGTATAGGAAGTACTTGATTTGGGAAACTAAGGAAGAACTCAAGGTTTTTGAGTATAGGAAGTACTTAGCTTGGGAAGCTAGGGAACAACTCAAAGGTTTCTGAGTATAGGAAGTACTTGGCTGAAGAAGCTAGGGAACAACTCAGGGGGAACTTTTGGTTGGGAACCAATTGTTCAGAATCTTAGAATAGGATTTTTGTAAGGTTATCTCAATTATACATTCTAGTGAATTCTAGGTCTCGATAGACGAAGTGGATTAGTTGGAGGATTCATACCTCCGGATACCACTATACTTGTTGTGTCATTTACATTTACGTATTTATACTTGACACACACACACTTATTAGCTGTTTCTACACTTATCTTTATTAAAGTCTTCCTTTTTCGATTCTAAGTATCGGATATCCATTGAATATCGAGAAATATTTATTATCGACAAAAGTTTTAAAGACTATTCACCCCCTCTAGTCTTTTACCTTGCCGTTATCTGGACCAACAAGTAGTGAACCTATTAATTTCCTATACTTATGTTCTTCAACACTCTTGTCTGATTCAGTATAGGTCATTTTGGTTCCAATTCTCATAGGTATCTTAGCGTTCTTTTCAGAAGGCTTTAGATTAAACTTTGTGAGCATATCCTTTGCATACTTTGTTTGACTGATGAATATTCCATCATTGAGTTGCTTGACTTGCAATCCTAGGAAGTAATTCATTTCTCCCATCATGCTCATCTCAAACTTGCTTTTCATGAGATTTGCAAAATCATCACAAAGTTGCTTGTCCTTAGATCCAAATATAATGTCATCTACATATACTTGAACTAAGAGTAGTTTCCCATCGTGATTCAAGGTAAATAAAGTTTTATCAACTTCACCTTTCTTGAAACCACTTTCCAGAAGGTATTTGACCAAAGTGTCATACCATGCTCTGGGAGCCTGTTTCAGTCCATATAGAGCTTTCTGTAATTTATAGACCATTCTACTTTCTGAGGAAACTTCAAAGCCAGGTGGTTGTTCAACATAGACTTCCTCAGCAAGTTCACCATTTAAGAATGCACTCTTGACATCCATTTGATAAACTTTAAAATCTCTATGAGCTGCAAAGGCTAGAAAGAGTCTAATTGCATCCAATCTGGCAACTGGTGCATATGACTCATCAAAGTCTAGACCTTGATGCAGGTAAATCCTTAGCAACCAATCTTGCTTTGTTTACGGTTATTTCACGGATTCATTCATTTTGTTTCTGAAAACCCATTTAGTTCCAATCACAGATATTCCTTCAATAAATGGAACTAGTTTCCAGACTTTGTTTCTCTCAAATTGATCCAACTCTTCTTGCATTGCAGAGATCCAGTCTTGGTCTCTTAATGCTTCTTCAATGGTCTTTGGTTCAATATCTGAGATAAAACACCAAAGAGAGAATTAGCATTTTCAGCTATTGCTCTCCTAGTCCTAACACCTTGATTAATTGGTCCAATTACATCTTTTGCAGGATGATCCTTGATCCATCTCATCATAGGTTTAGTGCTAGTAGGACCAACATCTAAGTGATCTGAATGTGAATCGCCAAGATTATGATTTGATACTTTTTCAGTACCTGAGATATCTGACATATGGGAAATGTCATGGATATCTGACACTTTTTCAGTGTTAGAGATATCTGGAACTTGCATTTCAGATCTCATTTTGAATATCTCTTCATGATGAAGGTTCTCAGTAACCTGTTCCATTTCTGGAAGTTTCTTAGGAAATTCTTCATCATGTATGTGAGTCATCTGGTTGTTACTAGGCAACTCATGCTTTTCTTCGTCAGAGTCATCCTCACTTTCCATAACAATGTTTTTCCTTTCTGAGGGTTCCTTTTCAGAATCCTTTATCAATAGTTCTTTGAACTTTTCTGAGATTTCATCAGTAAGAGGTGTTTTCTTGCTTCCTTCATAGAATACAACATGAACTGATTCTTCAATCTTCCTTGTTCTTTTGTTGTAGATTCTGTAAGCTTTGCTATTCATAGAATAACTAAGAAATACACCTTCATCCGCTTTTGGTTGAAATGTTCTCATAAATTCTTTTCCGTTGTTGAGAACAAAACATCTACAACCAAATACTCTCAGATGTTTGATATTAGGGGGTCTACCAACCAAGATTTCATAGGGGGTCTTGTCATGGTGTTTGTTTATCAAGCATCTGTTCTGAGTATAGCATGTTGTGTTCTGACTTCAACCCGATAAACTTCACTTATTTGATGTCATTAGCATTGTTCTTGCGGCTTCTTTAAGGGTTCTTTTTCTTTCTGCAACACCATTTTGTTGAGGTGTTCTTACAGAGGAAAGTTGGTGTTGTATACCTTTGCAGGTACAAAACTCCTTTATGTACTGGTTAAAAAATCGATACCATAGTGCATTACGATTGAGATACCTTGTCATTTTCATGACTTCAAGCTTTTTGACAAGTTTGGTATCTCCACCACATCGATTTGTGTTTGGAAGACAACCCAAGTGAATCTTGAGAAGTCATCTACAACAACGGACCATACTTCTTTCTGCGCATAACTAATTCTGAGATGATTCAAAAAGATCCATGTGTAACAGTTGCAGTGGTCTTACACTAGAGTGTCTGGTCTTGGACTTGAAAGAGATCTTGGATTGTTTTCCCATTTGACATGAAGAACAGATACCATCCTTTCTGAAAGATGTTTTGGGAAGACCAACCACTAATTCTTTCTTGGCAAGTTTGTTCAGAGTTTTGAAATTCAAGTGACTCATTCTTTTGTGCCATAACGGTGCTCTTACATGTGACTGATTGACTCACCATGAGACATTCTTGATTGTGGCGAAGCCCAATCGGCATAAAGACTACCTTCGCCGAGCAACCAAGGTATGCTTTGACTCATTGTCGATAAGTTTGCGATGCCGCTTTGAATTTCACATAAAACCTTTATGCATAAAGCTCATGATAAGCAGTTGTATTTCAAATCCTTAACATGTAATCGTCGGTGATTGTTAATGATCCTAATTTGGCGTTGCCAAATCGAGAGGATTTAATTCTCCTCAACCGTCGATATCTGGTCACGTGTTGCAAGCTTTGTAATTGACGATTTGCTTTGTCTCTGTCATGTGTTTTCGCATCCACTATCAAATAGCCATTGTGCTTTAGTCGAGGCGTTACGCACATAACATGAAGCGGAGATTAGGTTCTCATATTTTTAATGGGCAAATCGGTATTAAAGAATCTTCGGTGGAATCCATTTTGAATGAATTTCTTTGGAACATTCTTTTGTCGGAGAACATAAGGAGAATTCTAGTTGAATGAATGTTATCATTAATAAGAACTATTTTCTTCCTTGGTGTGTTCCTAGGTGCTCCTTTTGGTGCTTTCGAGATACTGTCGTTTACGAGTTTGCTTTTCAAACTTAGCTTTCCTGCGATTTCTTCTAGCCACGGCATTGATTTTCGATGGCTTGATTCAACTTCCGCCGATAATTGCTTTGAGCAACTCTAGCCTTTAGCCATCGTTCTTGCTCTGCTTGTACTCATGAGCAAGTTGTTTTCCGATGCTTTATAGCGATACCATTTCGAGCACTTGAAGCTATCGAGATCTTTCTCAACGACTTTGCTAGTCTCTGGTTGGTCAATTTCTTTCGAGAAAAAGTGACATGGGAGAATTTGCACTCACAATTCTACCCTTTTGAGAGACATAACCTTGTGGGTGTTTACACTTTTCGGTGTTATGTTTCTTTTCGGCTGCCTTGATAGTTTTCTGTTTGACTTGTTTTTCCCATAAAGGAGTAGTCGCAACTGCCTTTCCTTTGTCTACAATCTTTGTCTTCTGACCGATGTTGTAGATTGTATGGGAACCGTCTTGCTGAGTTCTTAAGAATGTTCTTCTTTCTTCACTCTTATTCAGAGTGGTAGAACAATCTGTCTGCGTTCTCAGCCCAAGTCCTGTTTTCTCTGAAGGATCTCTTAAGTAAGATTGTACTTCAGTCAGAGTGTCACTAGCTTTGGCATAAGATTGAAAAGATACTTCTTTCTTTTTGAGTTCCTTGTTCTCAGAGAGAAGATCTTCATATTTCTTTCGAAGTTCAGCCATTGCTTCTTTGTGTGACTTTTCGGTCTCAGATATCTGAGCTTTGAGAAACGCATTTTCAGCGTCCTTTTTCTCAGATATCTTAACCAAATTAGAATTTTCCTTTGCAAGAGAATTCTTTTCCTCTTCTAGATTTTCAGCTCTCGCACGGATCATTAGAAACTCTCTTTCATAGATATCAAGTTCTTTTCTGAGATTTTCTAGATCCTTTATTTCTTCCTCATCACTTTCATAAGTGTAACAAGAAGTATGTGTTACCTCATCAGCCATAAGACAGTTTTCAATATTGGAGATATCTGGACCGTCAATCTCAGCAACTCCACACATTTCATTCTTCTTTGAGCCGAAGTCGATTATATCGTGAGTAACTCCACATAATTCTGGTGATGGTAACGTTGAGTCATCTGAGTCATCTTCAGAATCTGTCTCAACATCTAGAGCATCCAATAGAGTTTGGATTTTCTTTCTTTCTTCAGTTAGCAAAGCTTTCTGGCTTCTTCTGAAGATTCTTCTATCTTTTCTGTCACCTGTCTTTAGTTTGTTGAAGGCAGGACAATCCTTCTTGAAGTGACCAGGTTATTGACAGTAGAAATAGATATCGTTACCGATTTCTGCTTCCTCAGTACTTGGTGCTTTCTGAGCTTGCTTTTTCAGCGAGCTTTGTAAATCCTTGTACTGGTGATAGTTTGAGCCTAGATGCTTTTTCAGCTTCCTTTGGCTTTTCTTCTCTCAATTTCTCGACTGACAAATTTACTCATTTGCTTTGCAGCAAGAGCATCCTCAGTCTCCTCCTTGCTTTTCTTCTTTTCAGAAGTTCCTTGAGTAACTAGAGCAACATTCTGCAACTTTTCAGTTGTTTGTTCTCTCTGAGATGAGAGAAAAGTTCCACAGGAGTGATATTTGGCATACCTTGGTTAAAATAAAAGAATTTAGTATGCTCCCAGTTATGGTTAAGACTTCCGACGATAGTCTTAATCTTTTCTGACTGGGAGTATCTATTGCTTTCCCAGTCTTGCCATATCACTCATGAGAGTGGTAAACACGAAATCAAGTTCTTCGAGTTTGTGGGACCTTGTTTGAAATTTTGAAATTTCAACTTTAGAACTTCGAACTTGTTTTCCTTGGTTTCTCGGTTAAGCCTGATTTCTTCAATCGGTTGCGAGCAACTTTCGCCGTTTAGCACCCCAGTTTACCTGTATGTGCTCAGTGTCGATCGATGATGTTCTGAGCTTGACCATCGATCGATTCCTCTTGGCATCTTAGATGTCGAGTTCTCTGAGCTTTGGTTCGTAAATAACTTGACGATAGATCTTCCTTTGGTTGGCTGTCATTTGTGAAGATCCTTCGCTTTGATCTGTCTCTACCATTTGAAACCTCCATGACTTGCTTGATTGTTGAATGACTATTGGGCCATTCTTTATAACCCGATCATCTCGTCACTTATGGCTTCAAGGTGGAGCATCATGTTATTTTCCATTTCTCGTAGTTCTCTGGTTTGAAGCGGTGCATCACTCGAGACATACGCACTTAACACACAAATTAAATAGTCCTCAAAAGTGGACAAAGTTCCTTCACCTATCGGGGATCTAGGTTGGTCTGGAAAGAAATTTGGTGAAAATTTGGTGAACCTCTGCTTTCTGATACCACTTGTTGGTCGAGATAACGGCAAAGTAAAAGACTAGAGGGGTGAATAGTCTTTTAAAACTTTGTCGATAAACACTATTCTCGATATCTGTGAAGATATCTGGTATAATCGATCTTCATCTCCATAACGGGGGGTTGAATTGTCATTGATCTTCTGTACTTTCTTGATCTCCATGACGGGCTGGGCCGGGAGAGGGGGGTATGGCAGATACTCTCTAGGCGGGGAAACTCTCTTCTATCTTCTCTATACTTTCTTCATTCATAATGGGCCCGGGGATGGGGGTTATGGAAAAAAATAACCGTAACATATGAAATTATGTTTGTATATATTTTTTTTTTCGTGTGATGGGGTGGACCACATACTACCGCGGGTTGTTGGGAACAACCCTATTGGTTATGTTGTATACTTTTGTATTTTATTTTGGTTCCGTTTGAGGGATAAATATTTTCTTTTAAAACATGTGCATGTTACTAATTAACAGGTCGGGTATGATAGGACCCTCTTTTTACATTTTACATAGTTAACATAAATAAACACTCAATGATATAATATTAGATGAAAAAGGACTATCGACCGATACCACGATCAATGTTGTTCACACAAATTTGACTATCTTATTTTCCCGATTAATTTATTTTATCATCTCATTTCTATTTATTGTTAAAAGTAAACTATACCTCCATGACGGGTTGAATTGTCTTTGATCTTCTCTGTACTTTCTTGATCTCCATGACGGGCAGGGCCGGGAGGGGGGGTATGGCAGATACTCTCTAGGCGGGGAAACTCTCTTCTATCTTCTCTCTACTTTCTTCATTAATAATGGGCCCGGGGATGGGGGTTATGGGAAAAAACAACCGTAACATATGAAATTATGTTTGTATAATTTTTTTTTTCTCGTGTGGTGGGGTGGACCACATACTACCGCGGGGTCGTTGGGAACAACCCTATTAGTTATGTTGTATACTTTTGTATTTTATTTTGGTTCCGTTTGAGGGATAAATATTTTCTTTTAAAACATGTATATGTTACTAATTAACAGGTCGGGTATGATAGGACCCTATTTTTACATTTTACATAGTTAACATAAATAAACACTCAATGATATAATATTAGATGAAAAAGGACTACCAACCGATACCACGATCAACGTTGTTCACACAAATTTGACTATCTTATTTTTCCGATTAATTTATTTTATCATCTCCTTTCTATTTATTGTTAAAAGTAAACTATATCGTGGCATCGCCACGGGTTAGTACTAGTATATATTTAAAAGACAAGTTGTTATTCTCAATTCTAGCTAAAGGACTTTGAGCTAGATTGATTGTGGGTTTTTCTAGCCTTATTTGTTATGGAAGAAAATGCAAAATGAAACTAATAATTATAAGTATGGAAGGGTAAAGTTTGTATTCATCACATTTTGGAAGAAACAAAGAGAATATTCTATTATGGTAATTCCTCCCATAATTACTGAATTTGACGGGATCCGGTTAGAGTAAGAATCTTCTAATTACAGAAAATAGCATAATCTGGCGTGCAAAAGGGAATCAATTTAGACCCATGAAATCAATTCAAAATCAAAGTCATTATGTGTCACGCCCCAAAACCAAAATAATTTGGCGCGACTGGCCATCTATCGTGAGATGGGCTCACGGCAAGACGATGCCTCAATTTATTTACAAAAACAGTTTGAAAGGCAATTCAGAGCGTCTAATACACAAATAAAATTTTAGAAACATCAAACTAACTACAAGCCTCAGCAATTACAAAACTTTCACTAACACTACTAGCTGCTCTAGAACGACTAGACTCCGCCAGCAACCTCCTCAAAAGCAGATCCACTGGAAAAAAATGTGTAAGGGTGAATCTCCTGGCACTTTTACGGATCAGCGAGTTATAAACATACATATATATACAATCCATATCCATACACATAACCAGAAAACAGTTCATGGAGTACTTATAACAGAACAGTAGTATCAGAACGTTTAGCTCAACAGAGTCTCACTATGGCCACTAGTATAAGTCCGGTGGCAATTGACCTGAGCGAACATAACGAAAGTTCCGCTAAAGGAACACAGATAGAAAGCCAGACGTAATCACCATCAAAGACGGACCCAGAATTCATAAAATTGGCGTGAGCTCAAAACATATTTATTCTCCATGTACAGAAACATATTTTATCACACATCGCATGCATCACAAATCATTATTTTGGAAATTCACATACTTGATCCTTTTCGAATAGAATATTATATCAAGTCCCATAACATAATATAATAATCATAAGTTATTTATCAAACATTAAAACTATACATATAAGATAATACGAAAATATAAGCAAAAGTGTCAAGAAATCTCCTTACCTCAGTCGACTCGAAATAAGCTTAACCTAGCTAGACCAAACGCTCCTCTAACTTTCACCTCGAACTCTCCGAAACACCTCTACAATGTAAGAACCCAAAATACATAATTTTGGAACCGAAAAACTTTTATTTCATTCCAATCAGCTAAGTACACAACCGATCCGGAGATCCAGGCAAAATCAAAACAACCACAAACAATCTAATATAGCATAAGTGTTGCACAATACGTGCGCAACTTTCTATCCTGCCAGCATCTATTAATAACATCATTGATTATACTCTCAGCAAGTCTAGTGTTGAGCGGATTTTGTTTGAATAGAACTTTGTTTCTCTCCATCCATATGGCATAGGCGACTTAGTAAAAGCACACCGCAAAATTTTTGTACGCCATCCAGTTCTCCTCATTTGTCGACATATCCAGACGGCTTCATCTTCCCAAGTATATGGGTTCGCCTTATACCAACCCATGCCAGAACCATTTGCCAAATCTGTTTAGAAAAAGGGCATGCTAAAAGCAAGTGTGAGAGTGTTTCATCCTCAAAACAAAAAGCACAACCCGCATCAAGCTGTGGATTCCATCTTCGCACCCGATCTTTTGTAGCAAGTCGATTATTAAGCCCCATCCATGCACAGAACTGTACCCGGGGTTGAGCTCTATTATCAAACCAGAATTTCTTCCATCGTACCTCCTCTTTTCCACCTCGAAGTTTCTCATATAAAGTTCGGCTACAGAATCTCCCATTCCGCCACATGCTAGTCCATGCATTCGATTGTTGCACCATAGCTCTACTTTTCATTATAGCCTTCAAAATTCATGAAGAATCCGCAGGGATGTCCACATCCATCACTTCACAGTCTTTGATATAATAGCTATGCACCCATTTAACCCATAGTTTATCCGCTTTGCGACAAATATTCCAGAGTAATTTTTCAATATTACACGAGTTCCATTCAAGCAAGGATGGCAGATTTAATCCCGGGCATTCTTTGTATCACAAACCTTATCTGAGCGATTGGAGTCCGTCATGTAATCTCGGCAGTACCACTCCACAAGAACGAGCGACAAAGAGCTTCAATATGATGGATCACATTCTTTGGGAGAGAGAAAACCTGCATCCAATAGTTAGACATAGCATGTAACACACTCTGAATAAGCTGCATTTTACCCGCATACCTCAAGAGTTTCGAACTCCAGTGCCGTATGCGAGCAGTGATTTTATCGATGAGGGGCTGGCAAAGTTGAATAGTCAGCTTGCGAGTAGTGAGTGGAACCCCTAAATACTTTACCGGTAGCTTTCCCTCTACGAACCCTGTTATGCCGAGCAATTGAGAGGTAAGGTTGCGTCCTAAACCACCACAGTACAGCCGGCACTTTTGCTTATTCACAGCAAGTCCCGTAGAAAGCGAGAACTTATTGAATTGATCCATAAGGAGCGCAACCGATTGGATATCTCCCCTGGCAAATAAGAGTAGGTCATCCGCAAAGCATAGGTTAACAATGTTCAGCCATTCACACTTAGGATGGAAATTGAAATCTGGTTCACCCTTGAGTTGAAGTAGCATCCTATGTAGATATTCCATCATAAGCACAAAAAGCAGCGGTGAAATAGGGTCACCTTGTCTTAAGCCTCTCTCAGCTTTGAGAATCTGGGAGGGAACTCCATTGATGGAGTAGCGGTGAATCGTACACACACCTCATCACTGTCGTAAATTGATGGAACTGACTCGTCCATAATCTTTTGCATTCCATTCCACAGTATCATATTCTTTCTGTAGATCCATTAGTATCATACATCTCGGGGAAATACTCTTTCGGTCATAGCCTCGAACCAGTTCACTAGCCAGGAGAATGTTATCATCACTACAAAAATGCGGGCTGTAGCGGATAGATCGTCAGTGCAGCCGACTATCCGTCGCCCGGCTCGCGGCGGATCGGCGACGGATAAAAATCCGTCGCCCCCTGAAAGCTATGGCGACGGATAAAAATCCGTCGTCGATTCGCTGACAGTTGAATGACGAATTGACCTTTTTTTTTAAAAAAAAAATGATTATGGGGCGACGGATAGATCTATCCGTCGCCCCATTTTTTTTTTTTTAAAAAAATAAAATCCGTATACGAATTTTTATATTCGTATACGGATTAATTCCGGCAGTGGTGGTGCGGTGGTGGCAGTGGTGGTGCGGTGGGTGTGGTGCAGGTGGTGGTGGGAGGTGGTGGTGGTGGAAGGGTGGTGGTGGTGGTGGCAGGGTGGTGGTGGTGGAGGAGATGGTGGTGGTGGCAGGGTGGTGGTGCGGTGGTGGTGGGCCGGAGTAGAGAGGTGGTGGTGGTGGAGGAGGATGGTGGAGGAAAGGAGGTGGTGGAGGAGATGGTGGTGGTGGAGGATGGTGGTGGTGGCAGGGTGGTGGTGGTGGGAGGAGAGAGGTGGTGGTGAGATGGTGGTGGAGGAAAGGAGGTGGTGGAGGAGATGGTGGTGGTGGAGGATGGTGGTGGTGGGAGGAGAAAGGTGGTGGTGGTGGGAGGAGAAAGGTGGTGGAGGAGATGGTGGTGGTGGTGGTTGGTGGTGGTGGGAGGAGATGGTGGTGGTGGAGGATGGTGGTGGTGGGAGGAGAAAGGTGGTGGTGGGAGGAGGAGGAGAGGAGAAGTAGTGGAGAAAAGGAGGTGGTGGAGGAGATATATTATATTTTTTTTAGGTTTTTAGCGACGGATAGATCTAGATCTATCCGTCGCTAATTTTTTTTTTCCGGCCTTGTAGCGGCGGATAAATCTATCCGTCGCTACATAGCGGCGGATAGATTATCGTCGCTATTCTTGACGGATAAATCTATCCGTCGCTAAAATTTTTTTTTTTTTTTAATTTTGGTCAGCTTTCTGTAGCGGCGGATAATTTTATCCGTCGCTACGACAGATAACTCTTTATCCGTGCATGACGGCGACGGATAGAATCCGTCGCCCCAAGTAGCGATCCGTCGCTACAGGGGCGACGGATAAAATCCGTCGCCCCTTTCCGTCCCGTTACGGATGGATTCTTGTAGTGCATGTATTACCTTGCCAGGTAGAAACGCATATTGGCATTCGTCCACCACAGAATTAATAACCTTACTGAGTCGATTAGTAAGGATCTTGGAGATGATTTTATACAAGGTATTGCAGCAGGATATAGGACGCATCTCTTTCATGGTACATGCCCCAGCCGATTTCGGGATAAGAGTGACTAAAGTACAGTTTACAGCTTTATACATCCTCCCATTCTCGATAAAATCACAGACTGCTTCCAGAACATCCTTCTTTATCATTGGCCAGGCAGCTTTAAAGAATCTAGCGTTGTAACCATCAATTCTCGGAGCTTTGTTATTCCCAATGCCTTGAAGTGCAACCCAAACTTCCTGTTCGGTGATTTTACGAATTAATCCAAGTCGCTCTGGTCTAGTTAGTTGTTTCCCATTGCGCATCGCCACAATATCAATACCCTCCAATCGTTTGGATTTCGTCCCGATAAGGCCTATGTAAAAACTGAGTACCTCTCGTTCCAAATTACCATGCGCTGTCAGAATCTCCCCATTAGCCGCAATCAGCTTCCGTAGGCCAATTTGCCAATTTTTTTCTTTTACTGTGGCATGGAAAAACACATTATTTCCGTCCCCAACCCTCAGCCAGTGGACCTTCGCCTTCTGCGCCAAAAGAGTTTCGTCAATATCATTCCATTTTACAACCTCCTCCAAACATAGTTTCACTCTATCAGTTCGGGCAGAATCAAATCGATCTATTAAAAGATCATTTTGCGCAGCCTGGAGTTCTAATATGGCCGTGTCCAATTGGTTTCTAGATCCCACAAATTGTTTAGTAAGAGGCTTTAGGTGCGGTTGTAGAGCAATTAATCTTCTCCATATGGTGTACATAGGTCTACCGGCCTCACCTTGTAACCAGTGTGCATTAACGGTGGCCAAAAACTGCTCATGTGACACAATAGTATTAATAAACCGGAACTGATGAAATTTTGGTCTTGAAAGTACCTCAAGTTGTAGGTAAAGCGGGGAATGATCTGATATGCCGGGTTCCAGGACACTAAGCGTCATAGAATCAAACTTCTGAAACCACTCAGGGTTGCAAATAGCTCGATCAATTCTCGAATATATGTGTCTAGTTGACCACGTGAAGTAATCTCCCACCATATCTTTCTCAGCTAAGTTTGAGACATCCATCATATTCAAAAGGTCGCGAAATTCTACTGCCATTACAATGTGGCCCCAATTCGATCGTCATAATGCAACACAATGTTAAAATCCCCTATCACCATCCAGGGGTCCACTATTTGTCCCGATAATTGTTCAATATCACTCCAGAGGTGACGGCATTGCTCAAGTGTGTTATGTGCATAAACAAAAGTAATCCATAATTGGTTTAACCTGCCATCCGGAGTATATCCTGATGCAAATCTTGATCCGGCGAAGATACCAATCGAATATCCACTTTTGGTCATTCGGAGAAACCATATCGTCCATTATCATGCGTATCATAATTATCCAGATAGCACCATTTACGTCCCAGCCGCATTATAACTCGATCCATTTTATCCTTCTTCACCCTTGTTTCTAATAAAGCATCCACTGACACATTAAGCTCAGTGAGATGGAAGCCAATCTCACGAAATTTCATTGCTTTGTTCATCCCCCTTATATTCCATACCATCATAATAAAGGGTTTTGCTCAGTTTCAGATCCAATCAAATTATCCAAAACTGCAAAACCATTTTGTAATTGTACTTCCTGTGTAGTAGACTGTCGATCAGGCTTACTTGCTTGATGTTGTTCCCCTGGATCGTGGACCCTAGAGCCTGAGCATTCATTCGACTTCTCCAACCTTGTTGCACCATTAGGATTTTCCCCTCTCATCACTCTACCATCGCCATGACTTGTACTGTCATTTGGAGGCACCGCGGCAATGACTATGTCATCCGGGAGGGTTTGCCGCAGGCTCCTGATCCCCATGTTGTCGAGAGACATTAGTCTATGGTGATGGAATGTTGCGACCATCACGTCGTGCAACCCAACGATTTCCTCTATTAGTAGCATGATTATCCCGTGCACGTGGAGGAGTTGGTCTTCGAATAACCTCCGGTGAACATTGATGTCCCACTTGTTGACACTATACACAAAAAGGAGTCTGCCATTCATATTTCACTGCTTGTTCAATTCGTTTATCCTTATTATCTTTGATTATTATGGACATCCTCAACTCTTTAGTTACGTCAACTTCAATCATCACTCGGGCATAGGTAACTCTGAGCTTTTTCACAGTGCATTCATCAGTGAACATCGGCTTACCAACAGTACTTGCTATCTTCGAAATACTACGCTCCCCTCATAAGTGTAAAGGCAGGTTCGAGAACGTAACCCAAACAGCCATTGTGCGAAGTAAATCCTCCTGTAGAGAGAAATTTTGAATCCATCTCCTAAGTATGATCGTCTTCCCAAAAAGTGAGTAAGGGTCTTTCTTCATTACCTCCTGCCACTCCTCTTCGTTCTGAAATCTAAATGAAATATCCTTCTTCATTATAAAACAGTTCAGGCAGTTTGACAAAATTCCAATGTTTAATCATGAATTGTTTGACCGCATTCATGGTTAAATCAGAGCGAATTCTCCCAATATTTGATTTATGATTCTACATCCTCATCATCAATTTCGACTTCCACGTTTCCATCAATCACACTCGGGGCAACATACGGAATTCGTTTGCCATGAGCAGGCAAACGATTGCCTCGAATCACGTCTACCCATAACTGTTATTGATTAAGCTCCTCCAAATTATGTGCAATCGTCTCTGTCTGATTTCCTATCTTTACAGGGGTGCTGCTATCTAATAGTAGGTTATCTGATTCAGTCGAAGAACCAGACTTGTGCAATGTATTGCCAGTTGCCGGAATTGGGCAGTCGGGCAAAGCTGCACTCCCTCTCTCCATTTGGCCAACATCTGTTGCAGAATTATTAGGATCCAAAATTGCCGATCCTGCTAAATTTCCAATTGCATCCATCGAACCCTCACCCTCAATCTCAGTAACCGTTCCCTCGTTATTGCTAGATGACACGAAACCCCCATCTCCAGCCGCTGCGTTTGCCGGAGCGCCCTGCTTCTTCGGGCGACCACGGGGCCGCGGTGGGTCCGTAGGGTTTTTCTTAGGAGCCATCTAAAGTGCCAACTCAATCCAATATACTTGTGGTTAAATTCTAATATATAAAGGAAAGGGGCTGAACAAAATAAAGATTGAAGATGAGGGGTTAAAAGTGTAATTTACCATAAATATATATAACCAGGTTACAAGAAACAGGGCTAGCGAGTTTTTCATCCGATTTGGGGAACCCCGTACGGCTTCGTTTTTCATCCGATTTTCATGAAACAAGTTTCTGCGGGTTCGTTACAAGATAGATAATGCGTTACAGAAAATGCGGCAAAGTTTCGGTAAGAGAATAAGGAGAACGGACGGTCGAAAGCTTTTTACGAAACCGGGGAAGGAAACCAAAGAGGTTTACAGATTGAGGCTTACACAAACAAGATTTACAACTCGTAGGGATCTCAACGATATGATCTGGGTTAAGATTGGAAGTCGTTTGATAGGGTTTTGGTTGCGAAACGGTGCTTTGTTCAATCTGACTAAGGTTTGGTACGTTGTTGTGTATATATAAATGGTGATCCATCATGATGAAGATGATAGAGTGTAGTGTGAGGTGAAAGATTATAAAGAATACAATAATGGTGAGACTTAACTTAAGTCATGGTTATGGGCACAACATTCTGTGATGGCAAGATCTTGAAGATGCCAGTAGGGCTGAGCATCGGACCAAAACCGGACCGAACCGGCCCGAACCGAAAAAACCGAAACCGAAAATTTGTATTTTTCACGAACCGAAGTTCAGTCGGTCCGGGTCTAAACCGAATATAGACCGAAGTTAATCCAAAAATCCAAAACTCCATTATTCTTTAGAAAAGAGAAGAAATCAAATTAAGAGTAAGAAGAAGAAGAAAGATCAGATCGATTGTAATTGAATGTGGAAAAAGAGAACTGCAATTTCTCTCGTGAAATGGAATATTGGCTATCTATTGGCTCAAACTCATGTGCCCAATGCCCCGGAATGGCGAGCAGATTTGGGAGGCGGAGGAGGGAGGGAGGCGGAGGTGGAGGGAGGTCGAACAGATCTGTGAGGCGGAGGACGGAGGACAAAAGCTCACAGAAAATCAAAACTGTTCACACAAAAAGCTCAGAGATGCGAACAGATCTGCGAGACGGAGGACGGAGGGAGGCGGAGGTGGAGGGAGGCCGGAGAGAAGCGTAGGTGGACGGAGAGGCGGAGGTGGAGGTGCAGCATGCGTGGAGAGATTAGAGATGATGGGTTGTTTTGGGGGCTAGGGTTAGTAACTTTACTACTTAGTCACTTTAGGAATAAGGGTATGCTAGTATGCTAGTGGAGGGGCGGAGGTGGAGGAGCGATCAATCGAGGTGGAGGAGCGATTTGGAGGTTTTGGAATCTATATCTATATATATATATATATATATATATATAAAATACAGGTTTTTATTCCATCCATTTTGTATAGGACTCAAGTCAAGATTGAACCACATAATTTCTTTCAATTTTTTCTATTTTTTCACCCAAAATAATTAAAACAATTACGTACATGGTAAGAAATCTGTTTTGATATCAGCCTCCATATATTTCGCCTATTACCAACCATAGTCATTAATGATGCCTATTTTTGGTAATGCCATCCATATCCATATATATTAAGAAATGCCACAATGTCAAAGATCGGAAACAGTACAAGAGCAGAACCAAATCAACCAATTACACATCCTACAGAAATGGATCAAAACAAACTGGAAAATAGAAACCAAGAGACCATCAGTGTAGTACCCCTAAAACCCATCCATATGTTAATAAAACAAGTATAGTACCCCTAAAACCCATCCATATGTTAATAAAATATGCTGATAATGAAGGAGAAAGTTGTGTATTTATGCCTCAGAAGTATTAAACTACTGTTGACCTTCACCAATTCAAGTTGACATTCATTATTTTGAGTAATCTATCTATATAAAGTCAATTTTTATTCCATCCATTTTGTATAGGACTTAAGCCAATAATGATACTTAGAAAAAAATTTCAATTTTTTGTATTTATTTGGACAAACAAATCAATGAAAATTACAAACATGGTAATAAATCTTTTCACATTCTGTCTGCTACTTTTCCGCCCCTTGACAGTCAATTTCATTAATTGTTTGTCTATTTTAAGTAGTTACAAAGTTCTATTCTCACCTTATTATTGAAAATACACAGTTCAAATTTTATAGGGTTCTTTCATCAGTTTCTTTCCTTGCTTCGTGGTATAGGGTTTTTGTTCTTCGATCAAGATTTGTCACGCCGTTTCCAAGGTAACCATTAATCTTTTCTTATTTGTTCTTAATACATTGAAAAATTACATGTTTTTCATTGTTTCGAATAGGAGTCCATCACCATACATTTACAGTGCGCAAGAATTGAACATTATGCAGTGAATCTTACTTTGATTTTGTATGTATGTTCTTGCAGTTCCAAAAATAGGATTTCTCCTCCAACAGCGCAATCAAGTGAGCATTAACTTTTAATCTTCATATACTAGGAGTAGTTTTGATTACATATTAAGAATTAAATGTAGAAATCAAATTTAAGCGAAAGAAATGATAGAACAACTCGCCTGTGGATTTAAATGACAGATCCAAACTCCGTAACATATGTTTTGTGTTTATGCCAAAGTAGAAATCAAATTCATACCGATCTAAGCTCCGTAACATTTATATGTAATAAATAAGAAATTAGTTTTTATTCAATATACTAGATTAGCAATCCAATTTTTTACAAACTTTGTATTTCGTGTGTGTAATCTTCGGTTTACAAAATGAGTTCCAAAAGGTCTACACTGAACCAGCCATCGAGGTTATTACAATTACCATTGAACTCTGACTTGAGATCGTAAAGCATGTTGCAGTTGATAAGCACGAGGGTTATAAATATCGCCAGATTGATAGCGGTTTCTTTACCTTCGTAGGAATTATTATTGATAGCGGTTGATTGGTATAGGCTACATTGAGTTATAATATAGATGGAAGTATTTAAGCCAATCATCATGCACATGATTTATACAAGGTAAATGTGATTAAAACTCTCTTAGTTTCCTACCTTAGTTACAAAAACATTGATTTTCATCTTTTTTTATCTTTGTGTGATGCTTGAAAATGCTTTGGGATTTGGGAATCTTGGTTATGTTTAAGTTACTGCGCATTTTCTATCTAGCATCAAGTTACTATGATTTCAGGCACTATTTGTTTTTCATATTTTATATTTGATGTTGTATGTTGAGAATCAACATTAATGATTCTGGAATCAATAATTTTTGCTTTATGTTTGGATTTGTAAATTGGCTTTTAATGGATTGTGTTTAGAGTATTGTTGAGATTGTCTCTGGAAGAATGACGCCAAGCAAGTTTATTGAATATAGATGAACTACATGTCCTGCAATCAACTTTGTAAAGCTATTTTCGAGCATCTGTATTTGTTTGAATTTTCGATTTTGAAACTGCATGATAATTGTTTGTTTATATCAAGTGACTAATTTAAGATAACAAAGGTGTTGGTGTGAAGTTAATGTTCATAAATACCGGGATATTACCGAAAGCTCCAGTCGTTACATTGTTTATTATTATTCCTCTATTTTTCGAAAGTAGCGGCGAACTTCGAGGAGGATCGAGAGTGACTTTTCGTGGTTGTTATCGACTAGAGACGGAGAAGTATCAAGTGTAAGATAGAGATGGAATAGACCATTTAGGACTCGGTTTTGCTTCAGGTAATTGTAATCTCAAATGTCTTTTTATTTGATTATTGCATTTTCTTCATTACAAAATGATGACAATCTTTCTCATATATGTAACACATTGCTTGCAGAAATGAGTTCGCTGAAGCAGGACTCTCAATTATTTTAATGAACAACAATCTGCTATTGTGAATTCTCTTTCACTTCTCTCCGCGGGCTGAATATATATAGAAGTGACCTTGCTGCATATTCTATCTTTCTTGTTGTGAAGGACTGTTGGTTATATATGTTTGTGTTGGAAACTGAATATAATTCCCATTTCACAATGATAGTTGAAATACCAACATCTCCTTTAGAATCTATGGATGGGTGGCTACATTCGAAAGGTTTCATTAAAATTGATTAAGGCACGACGATCTTCAAAGCGGATACATCAACAGTCTAGCGAAGGATGACAATGGGTGAACTTTCGTTTGTTATGCGGATCATGAAGCACCATAATTTGCTGCTTCAAAGTTCAAATCAGTGGAGAACTGCGCAAAATTCAGGATGTTAATGTGAATATTGCAAAAGCTTGAAGGGTTGCTTTTTACTGTCTCTATACTCCTTCTGGTCCAATTAAAGGTTCATAGTTTTCCTTATTTGAAGTACCACTACAAACTTCATAGCCCAAATTAGAAAATTTTTTATCACACTAATTAATTCTTTATTATTTCTCTTTTCTACTTTATTATCACTTTCTTCGTTATCTCTCATACTTTATCAACCACTTACTACTTTATCAATATAAAACCCACACAAATCAATATATTACTCCCTCCGTTCCATATATTTCTTTCCATTTTTCCATTTTGGGCGATCCATTAAAAACTTTCTATTTCCTTTATGGAAACCCACTATCTCCATTATTAATATTTTAATATCTCTCTTTCATACTTTTTCAATTCACTTTCTTACTTTTTACTATACACTTACTATTTTATCTGTATAAACCCATTTTTTACTCAAATTTCTTAAAATTTGTGCAAAAACAAAACGGAAAGAAATAGGTGGAATGGAGGGAGTATTATTTTCTCTTGATTGAAGAGAAAGTAACTCCCCACGAAGTTCTTATTGGACTATATAGTTGTCTACATATATATTATATAGCATACTACTACCGGAGGGAGTAGTATGCTATTGATCTCTATCCATCCATATATTATGTAAAGCACAAGGGGCTAAACCCCACCAAATTAATTCAATCCTACGGGAATTTTGTGGAATTAGTTGTATTTTAGCCAGTATATATTTTATTGTTATTTTTTGTATGTTGTCTACATATATAGTTTTTATTAAATCTCATATAACTTTATCTACAAAACTCCAAAAAATATTTTTGAACATATATTTGAATTCGTCGTGACAAGACGAATTCATAGACACCAATCTTGAGTGGTATTATTTCAAGAAATCATTTTATTCATTAAAATAAAATATAAATTTATTTTTGAATTTGTCGTGACAAGACGAATCCATAGACACCAATCTTGAGTAGTATTATTTCAAAAATCATTTTATTCATTAAAATAAAATATAAATTTATTTTTGAATTCGTCATGACAAGACGAATCCATAGGCACCAATCTTGAGTAGTATTATTTCAAGAAATCATTTTATTCATTAAAATAAAATATAAATTTATTAAATAAGATAAAATGAATTAATGGAAATTTAAAAATAGAGTATTTATTAAATAAATTCAATCTACGTGAATTTTTTTTTGAATTAGTTGCATTTTGAAATATTATTTATTTTTTGTATGTTGGCTGCATATATAGTTTTTATTAAATCTAATATAAATTTATTCTACAAAACTCCGAAAAATATTGTGAACATATATTTAAATTCACAGTGACAAGACGAATCTATAGACACCAATTTAGATGATTATTATTAGTTAAATAAATTATTTTATTCACTAAAATAAAATATATATTTATTAAAGAAGATAAAATGAAATAATAGAATTTAAAAAATAGAGCATTTATTAAATATTTAATACTCCGTCCATCTATTTAACAAGAAATTAATAGATATTTAGATTTTCAATTATAAATTTTGATTCTACGGTTGAGCAAAGTCCGAATAGTGCGGCGAGAATTTTGTTCCATGATGTTTTGCAAGGTTAAACGTGAAGCTAATGTTTTAGTGCTCAGATTATCAGTTGGGTGTTCTTATATAATGTAACTAGAACGTAAGCGTGTCATTGTGGCATATAATTACAAATAATAATAAAAATATATGAAGGTAAGTGCAATCATTGTTTCTGATAACGAATTGTCATTTTTAGTTGAATTAAGATTTTGTATAGTGCGAATTGATCTGTTCCAATTTGATTAAAGAAGATGGAGAAGAAATTATGGTTATCGTTGTTTTTTTTCTTCAATGATGAATTGATTTTGTTGGAGTTCGATTAAGGTTTTGATTTTATTGTAGATGACATATTGAGATTTTTTAATGATAAATTGATTCTGTTGTGGTTGATTTAGGACTTGAAATTTAATTAGAGAAGACAAATTGAGTTTTTTTTAATGATGGATTGATTTTGTTGGAGTTGCGTTAGGGCTTAGAATTAGAATGAATAAAACATATTGGTTTTGTAATTAAAGTCTAATTTACATGCGTATCACAAATCGGTTCAATTTAACTTAAATTAATTACTCAATTGCACAACTCTAATAGTTGTGCACTTATATATATAAAAATAAATACTAGCATTTACGTAACACAGTACGTGTGTTAAGGGATTTTATATAAACCAATGAATCTGTGATTGAAAAAAAAAAGAGAAAATATTGAAAAATAATAAATAAAAGTGAGAAACTTACGTCAATGGGATTCGAACCCTGCACCTTCTACTGAAACAATGACACATGTACGTACCAGATTCAAATTGAATTAGTAAGATTTTAAATTGAATTACAAATTTAGTGAAACCTTTTGAATTATTATACTACTTTGAATATACTGTAATATATAAAGTTGATGGGCTAAATCCATCAGATTCATTCAAATTCTAGCCATCCAACGTGAAATGTTGATACGGTTTAGCAGAGTCCGAATAGGGGGACGTATTAGTATTGTTGCTAGGGATCATGAGGGCAATGTTATTGCTTGGTATTTTTTTTTAATGTCTTATGGTTGCTGAAAATGCGGGAGGTTGGCCAGCCAAATTAAGAACAAAATTTGTTCGAGATTTTGAGTGGCAACATGTAGTAATTGAAAGGGTTTGTTCTTTGGTGATTAGATCTCTTAAATCGACAAATTTTAACTTTGACCCTTTATTTCACTTTTCAAAGAAATTAAGGTATTTGATGGAGAATTAAACTTTGCCAGGTTAAACGTGAGGGTAACGTTTTACCACATATATTATCGGTGTTCTGATGATGATGTTGGTTTGGTATATTTGTAATATCCACACCAAGATCGTTTTAGCATATATTGTTATAGTGGTATATATGTTACTAGACATGTTTTTTTTTAGTTCCAGGATATAGAAGAGATACACATGAGCTAATTGGTGGTGTGTTGATGTTTACATGTCTATCAACAACATTTTACACGTGAAGACTTTCAAGTTCCATTTCTTTATGTATAAGATTTGATCGGTAGGATGAGGTATAATGGTTCTCTTCTATACGGTCTCTGTCCGGAAGGGCTGGTTCTATCCAGCCCGAATCCAACCCCGTGCGAAATAATGATGTTTAGGTCCGGTCTAGCATATACTCGAACCCGTTCCACACCTTTGTTACAAGACCCGAGCACAATATTTTATGATTAAGTTAGTAAAAACGGGGGGGGGGGGGGGGGACATAGAAACCCCCTTCGATCATCGCTCTACTTTCTTGATCCATAACGGGCCTAGGGATCTAATACTCTCTAGGTGGGGAAACTCAATTCGATCTTCTCTCTACTTTCTTGATTTCAGTTTTTAGATTATAAAATGACAAGACAATATATAATCAGGGTAAATTTATTTTTGATGTCAAGTTAATGCGTATCAAGGTTGTGTTACCTGCGCATGAATCCAGATAGGAGGACCTTTAGATCTATGCTTGACAAAGTCCCTTCAACTGATTTTCTAAGAATGTTTTATGAATCGTGTACTAGACGTGCTATTTTCAGTTCCAGAAGATAGAAGAGACACAAGTGAGCTAATTGTTGGTGTGTTGATCTTTACATGTCTATCAACAACATTTTACATGAGGTATAAGGTTTCTCTTCTCTATGATTGAAATATGTTCAGGTCCGGTCTGGTATATACTCGAACCAGTTTCATACCTTTGTTACAAGACTCAACCGCAACATTTCATGATTAAGTTAGTATACATTTTTTCCGGTGGAAGGGGGGGTCTGCATATACTTTCTGGGCGGGGAAACTCTCTTCAATCTTCTCTCTACTTTCTTGATACATAACGGGCCTCGGGGAACTGATACTCTCTAGGTGGGGAAACTCTCTTAGATCTTCTCTCTACTTTCCTGATCTCAATAATATGCCGGGGGGGGGGGGGGGGATCAGCTGATACTCTCTAGGCGGGGAAAATGTCTTCAATCTTCTTTGTACTTTCTTGATCTCCATGACGGACTGGGATTTGGGGGGGCAGTTACTCTCTAGGCGGGAAAACTCTCTTCTATCTTCTCTTTACTTTCTTCATCCATATCGGGTAATTTGTGTGTCTTTGGTGGGGTGACGCATACCACCGCGGGGTTGCTGGGAACCGGTGGGTTGAAAAAAACAACCGTAACATGTAAAATTATGTTTGTATAATATTTGTGTATGTCTGTGTTGGGGTGACCACATATCACCGCGAGATTGTTGGGAACAACCGTATTGATTGTGTTGTATACTTTTGTATTTTATTTTGATTCCGTTTGAGGGATAGGTTTTTTTGTAAAAATAACATGTACCTGTTATTAATTAACAAGTCGGGTACGGTAGGACCCTATTTTTACATTCTCTATAGTTAACATAAATAAACACTCAATGATATAATATTGGATGAAGAATGTCTACAAACCGACACCACGACCAACGTTGTCTACAAGGAATTTTGACTATCTTATTTTCTCGATTAATTTATTTAATCATCACATATTTATTTCTTATTAAAACTCGGTTTTTTCGGTCCGGACCGCGGTTTTTCGGGTTTTGGACCGGCCCGGACCGAAAACCGAAATTTTCAAATATTAATTAAGGACTGGACCGAATATGTTCAGGGTCGGCCCGAAAACCAATTTTCGGGCCGGTTTTTCGGTCCGGGACATTTTATGCTCAGCCCTATGGTCAAATAACTAGTGCGGCAGAGACAAGAACATAAAGGTTTAGGTTTGGTAAATAGAGTAGAGGTAAATTTAATGGGCTCGGGCGGATAACATGAAAATTGGTTTAACAAATATCATCGGTCAGGTCCACTATAAATAAAATTAAGTTCTTACATTCTTCACTCCTTAAAAGAAGTTTCCTCCTGGAAACTTAACTCCACTACACACACCAAGAAGAAAAAACTTGTGTCCTCTAGTGTGGGGATCATACCCTTATATATTTCAATCATCCTACTAAAACTCATTAATTCAATAGGACAATGTTAATTGGGTTATACACATTTAAGGCCCATACAATACTAAAGATGTGTCCAAGGCCCATAATGCAAATAGATCACTCCTTATTGGGCTTACCACATTAATCATATTTAGACAGTGTACAATATACGACATGTTGTCGTAGGTCCAAAATCTAACACTCAAGGCATAACTTCATCCTTAGTGCTTCACCAATGATGCTGTAGCTTTCATCGTTTTAGCCCGGCTCACATTCATTCATCTCAGGACAACTGATAACTGCATTTCCAATCAGTTTGATGAACTAGCCTCGAAATTGGACAGAATCTTGTTCATATCCTCATAATATGGCCAGCTCTTTTGGTTTTCCAAATCATAAACCATATTAATCGTAAACCATATTAATGAAATCAAATAAATATCTTATGAGTCGTGATTTTTTGTATGCTACAGCACGCGGTTATGTCTGAAGCTTTAATGTGTTGTGCCAAGTGATTTATTTGTTTCACATCTTGTAAACATAAAATAGCAACATAGAACATGATACTGTAGATCGTAAACAAGGAGCATACCTCGTATTTGTGGACTAGGGATGCCCATAGAGATTTACACTGTCCGGGGCTCCTACTAATACCATCCAATAGGATAACACCCTTCTTTTTAGCCTTTCCAAAAAAATCGATACACTAGAAGGACACGTAAAAGTCATTCGGTATTTTCCATCACTTTTACATCGGTAAAAAAAATAATAATGTCACATTTCATTTCGAATAGTTTGTTTAAATTTATTATATGAAGAATTCGATTCCAATGATTGAAATCGAAAAGAAAAAAGGGTTGGATCTAATTTTGTTCTTCACGCATCTAATCTTGTTTCGAGTTCCAGACAAAGGCTGATATATATAATTTCTCCATGAGGAATTAGGGATCGGAAAACAATATTTGGGTGCAAATTTTCCTCTATTGAGTTGCTGATTGAACCCAGCTATTCGAAGCCCGACCCATTGATTTCAACACTGTTGGGTTGGGTTGGGTTGGGTTGGGTTGGGTTATATATCCCGCCAAATTAAGTTTAAAATACTCTAGCTAACTAAAATTCACGCATCTAATCTTCTTTTTCTTCAAGCCTGATCGATCATCTTCATCATAACATAACAGTCGCTCATTAAACACACAATTTGTCGTCTCCGATCCGATCATCACCACAAACCAAACCAAGGCGATGCCTGATTCCGATGATGGGTCGCAAGATAAGAATTTCTGTCAAATCAGCCGCCACAGTAAGTTGTTTACTTCTCTTTCCCCTACCTATCAACTCATCCTTTCAATTGATATTTTTATATTGTTTTTTTTTCTTTTTGTTTTTGAATCATTTGCTTTCCATAAGCAGTACAGAATTATAAATATATATTGCACATCTGTAGGACTATTATATGAAATGCTTCACGAAACCAAAAGCTCCACTTGGAAGGTATAATTATTTGAGCTTCATACATGAAAAATTATTCACATCTATCTACCATTGTATTGTATGATTCGACGATTGTTGCCATTGAAATGTTGTCTGTTAGAGTTTGCATTCATCATAACACCTTACTTGATTGGTTTTTCTCCTTCCATTGGCTAAAAAAGGATTTCAACTCTTCAATAAACATAGATATTAGATCATCTACAACTTTGCATTTTCATTGAGATTCATGTTCAACTTTGCATAAACATAGATATTAGATACCATCCAGGCCTACTACTTCATGTTCAAATAAAAGAGTTTACTTGCTTTATATGGTTTGCAGGTCATTGCGTAAGTCCAAGAATTTTATGTAAGGGTTCCGACATTATATAGAGATATTTCCAGACTAATAATCATCATATATTCATCAATATCTCATGTCTAGTTAATTAAGTGAAACATGTTATTTGAAATATCACGATTATTCATCATGTAAGAAGGATACTACCATCTATGTGCACTCTCCATGCCATCTAAGTTCCTGTTGTTTGTTTCTTGTTAGAGACAGTGTAATTATTTGCTTTATGGTATATATTTAAATTAGTTACATTCAAGCTGTGACCTTATAGGTACTCATCATGGACAAGGGACATTAGGCCGTCTCGGCGGGGTTGCAAGCGTGAGTTGCAACCTGTTGCAACTCGTGTTGGGACTTGATGAGGAGTCCCAACACGAAGTCTGCCGTCAGTAAACCCAGTGATGCCTCTCTTTTTTTTTTCTTTTCTCTTTTGTTTTAACTTTTAATTGTTTGTTGTTTTTTGCTGAATTTCTTCTCTTTAACTTCTTCTCTTCTGTTTTTCTAAGTTTAACTAAATTATTTCTTTTATTTTGTTGCTTTATTTTTTTAATTATTGAAACTAAAATTACGAGTATTATCTTGTTTTCAAATTTCATTATTACAAATATGATAATAATATCCGTAGCAATATAAAATGTAATTATACATTACTTCTAAAATTTAAATGACATATTATTTGAATTTAAAATCACACTTGTGAGGTTCTCGGATATGATAACTAGGATTTGAATGTAGTACTTTCATTGTTGTAATTCTCAATTTCAATTATTTTTAATTTTCAATTTCAAGTATTGTAATTTTCAATATCAAGTGTTCTAATTTTCAATCTCAAGTATTGTAATATTTTTAAAGTAATGTAGTTTTTATTTTCAAGTAATATATTTAAAAAATATTAGTGTGATTTTGTTATAATTAATTAACAACATTTAAAAGCAATTCAAGAATAAAGTTTAAAGGGAAATGAGAAAAGAAAATGAAATGAATAATTAAGTTTGAAAGAAATGTTAAAATAAAATAGATTTTGGGCCTCATTGTTGGAGTAGATAATTGTGGAGAGTTGCAAAGTGAGTTGCAGTGAGTGGAATGCTGACGTAGCAGAGATTTTGGGACTAAATGAGTTACAACTGCTGGAGATAGCCTTAAAGTAATGTCCTTCTCGTGCAAAATGGCAGATCTAATAGACGACGGAGTTTCAAGTAAGATATCGAGGCCACTCTCTGTTTTACTCATACGCACTCTGCAAGTTTTATTTACTTTCCGTCTATTTGCATTTAATTTGGACGTGTAATGTATTATGTATGTTTCAAATATTTGAAGTTTAAACCTATGTTGTTTGGTGTTCTATGCACTGATTTTTATCGTATCATTCGTCATTATATTGTCCAATTGATGTTGAAAAATAGGTTTTTTTTTAATTTCGTGGATAACGGATATCCTGCGGATTTATCCGTTATCCGAGCCGCTCTGAATGGATCGGAAAACGGATAGACATTATGTCCGTATCCGTCCATTGTGCAGTCCACTATCCCTTAGAACACTACCTTGACAATTAATCTCACCAGAAAACAACTACCGCACCATTGGGTCTAACTTGTAACTTTTTTAGACATCAAAGTTGGCCTTCAGTCCATGGCGGTTAGGCTAACCGCCGGGTACGGTTGACTAACCGCCGGTTAGATGTCATGAAAAATCGTCAACCGTAACCACCGGCGGTTTCGGTTCGGTTACGGTTATAGACAATTAATAACCGTACGTTTCATAACTGTCAAAACCGCCGATTTTGAACCGTCGGTTAGTCAGTTTTGAACTGTCGGTTTGTTTTAAAAAATAAAATAAATGTGTTAATTAAACACACACTTAATAATTATTTTGCCAAATAATTTTGAAAAAAAGAAAAGGAGGTTTACACACCTACACAAACGTTTAAAGGGGATTTGCAAATAATTTTTGTGAAATGTGTAAGGTCCTTTTTTATTATTAAACAGGTGTAAACATTTATTATAAATTGTTGTATTTACTTGGTCCAAAGAATTGGAAAATTTATATAGTATATTTTTTACTTTCAACCTGCGGTTAACCGCCGGTTGGAACTGCCGGTTACATAACTGTAGGATAACCGCCGGTTAGCCCCACGGTTGACGGTTAAAAAAAACATCAATTATAACCGAAACCGTAACCGTCGGTTATGGTTGGATTCGTTCAACCGCCAACCGTAACTATATATTCGGGTCGGTTTGGTTTTCGGTTACGGTTGATGTTTGGTCGGGTCCAGTACTCCATCCAAATTACTCTGGCCCATTATTCCTAGACGAGTAACTATAGAGATTTCTTCTTAGCTACCCTGTAGGTCACTACCAGGAAGCATGTTTTGACTTCCATGTGGCATTAATCTAGCAAACCTCATACTAGTATTTTATTAAACCAATCAATTATACCACAGTTTTTTTTTTTTTTTTGTGAGTAAAGAGATGAATTTTATAGCAAAAAACTGATAAGATCAGTTAGAGTACATCCACACAATCAGAGGGCAAAACAGAGGACCCAAAAGTATCAGTTTCTATATGCTGGCTAAGAGAGTGTCAGGGGCGGAGCCAGGATTTGAAAGTGGGGGTGGCGGAGTCTTATAACACGGGCACAATATGTAATTTAGTTAGGTCGGTTAGGACGGGACGGGTCGGATCGATATTTTTTACACCAAATTCATCATACATATTTAAATATGAATATTCAAGTAAAATGAAAGGATCGAAATAACCACATCACGATAAAGGTAAAACAAAATGAATAAATGACCCACTTCTATATCGTACTCTACGTCTCTTCATCTTCTCAAAATCATCAGTGATTGAATCAATATCAAAACTCTCGACAATTCATTTTAATATGCATTATCAAATTGCTAGACAACAACACTACAAGAAATCCGACATTTAGCGACGGATAGATTCCGTCGCTATTTAGCGACGAATCGCTAATTTTAGCGACGGAATGGAGACGGATTGAATTCGCTCAATCCGGCTCTAATCCGTCGCTAATATAGCGACGGACGTTTATCCGTCGCCAAATAGCGACGGATAAAAAAATCCGTCGTTATTTAGGGACGGATATTAAATCCGTCCCTAAATAAGTTGACCAGATTAAAAAAAATAAAATAAAATAAAATTGTAAATAGCGACGGATCACAATCCGTCGCTAAATAGCGACGGATAGATATCCGTCGCTAAAATGTTAATAACCATTTCTTCCCCATTTCTTCCCCTTCTTCCTTCTTCCTTCTTCCTTCGGCATTTCCAATTTTCTGACCAAATCTCGACCGTTCTGGCCAATTTTGGAGTCTTCTCGAAGCTCGTGGGACAAGGAGCTCGTGTGGTCAACCAATTTCATCTTTTCACCAGCTAAATCGAAGGTATTTTGGCTAAAACCTTAACTTTGTCAAATTTGGGAATTTTGTTAATTTTGACTAATTTGAGCAATTGAACGTTTATTGTAAGTATGTAGTACGTAGTTAGTTTAGCTTATATTACGTAGTGTGTTAACCTTGAGATGTTCAATTGATATATTGATTGTGAATTTTGATTTTTAGTATAATGTTAGAATGTTTGGAAGTATGTAGGGTTGTTAATTTGATATTTTCGTATATGTAGTAGGATTAGAAAGATTTAGTTGAGTGTTTTGGAACCCTTACTTGTTGACAAATTTGGGAATTTTGTTAATTTCTACTAATTAGATCAATTGTATGTTTATGGGAGATATAGTATACTAGCTAGTTAACTTTGTGCAATTGATATATTGATTGTGAATTTGTATTGTTAATTATTATAATGTTAGGATGTTTGTAATTAAGTACGTAGTAATTTTGATTCGATAAATTCGTATATATACACTAGATTATGAAGATTTAATTAAGTGTTTTGAGACTATTTGGTGATTATAATAACGTAAAATGCATCTTATAAATCTAATAATTGTAGACGTGTCAGGCTAATCATATAATTATGAATCCCGATCGTTCATGGATGTACCGTCGCATAGTGAATGGCAGAATTCAGTCTAGTTTTATGGAAGGGGTTGAATCCTTCATCACTTTTGCGCTTACACAAACTACTTGTTTGAGTGGGGGGAAGATGAAGTGCCCTCGCAATGCGAACAAATGTAGGAATAAACAATTTTTGCCTCCTGGAACGGTAGTGGAGCACTTGAAACGTAAGGGGTTCGTGTCTCAGTATGAGGTATGGTGTTATCATGGTGAGACACGAGCACCGTTCATGGATTATGAGCATCTCTCAAAGCGTAAAAGGAAGGAGAAAAGTGTGATCGGAAGTACTCAAAATACGTCTACATCTGATGCTAATTATGATCATGAACGGATGGAGCAAATGGTGTATGATGTTGCGAGTCCAGAGTTCATGGACACCAGGGAGCCAGTAACCGAGGGGGATGTGGAGGAGCCTCCGAATCCTACGGATCAGGTGTTCTTTGACTTCTTTGGAATCTGAAAGAAGCCGATTTATCGGGGATGTAAATTGGACGAGTTGTCTTTGTTGGCTCGGCTAATGAGTTGTAAGGCTAATGGCCAGCAATCTGAAGCGAGCTTCAATGAATGGGTACAATTAATGTCAGATCTTTGTCCGGAAGAAAATCTAATTGATGAGGACGAGGGTATGTGTGTATTGTATGCTTAGTTGTTATGTGTATATATGATTAGTTGTTGATTATTATTACTTTAATATCTGTCAAATGTATATTCATGTATATTTGTGCGTTAATATCTGTCAAATGTATATTCATGTATTCTTTACTAACTCATTTTTTCTTGCAATTTCTTATTTGCAGATGCCGCGCCAAAGGAAGTCGACATACCTTCCTTAGGGTTTAGGGTGCTAGTCCGGTGGGTTCTATTAGTACCCACTAGTCATAGTAGTCCTCTCGTTGGATCGACATTGGGGAGCAGCGGCCGGTCTGTACCGGAGACTCCACGGCCTACACGGCTTCGCTCTGGTGACTACCCCTCGGCGGGTGTCCGTGCCAGCGTTGTGACGGTGCTACATTCGAAGCCGTGTTGTTCCCCGATGGCGAACAAGTAAGTATTATGGAGTTGTAGAACATACACTTAAGATAAATATATGTTACATGATTTTACTAATGAATATTTGTTTCTTGTTTGTCTCATTGATAACGAGTTTGGCCTCCGGATGCCTCGGACAAACTAGGCAAAATCTTGAGGGAGGCGGAGATCTTTGGGACGGGAGGCGAGAAGTGGTCAAGCGTCCGGACGGATGAAGCACTTTTACTTCGACGAGCTGCGCGTAAGCTTAAATGTTACAATGAATGCTTTATTTGTTCTTTTAATCATTGTGTTAATGTGTGTGGTATGTTAGCCACTATATCTGTGAGTGGTATGTTATCCACTAAGCTTGTTTTGATGTGTTAGTCACCATTTATGAACTTGTTGTGTCGTTTGAGTGGTATGTTAGCCACTGAAATTGGGTGATATGTTAGTCACCATTGTGTTAGTCAATTTTAGGACAATTTGAGTGGTATGTTAGCCACTAAGCTTGTTTTGATGTGTTGGTCACCATTTATGAACTTGTTGTGTCGTTTGAGTGGTATGTTAGCCACTGAACTTGGGTGATATGTTAGTCACCATTGTGTTAGTCAATTTTAGGACAATTTGAGTGGTATGTTAGCCACTAAGCTTGTTTTGATGTGTTAGTCACCATTTATGAACTTGTTGTGTCGTTTGAGTGGTATGTTAGTACTTGAACTTGGGTGATATGTTAGTCACCATTTTGTTAGTCAATTTTAGGACAATTTGAGTGGTATGTCAGCCACTAAGCTTGTTTTGATGTGTTAGTCACCATTTATGAACTTGGTGTGTCGTTTGAGTGGTATGTTAGCCACTGAACTTGGATGATATGTTAGTCACCATTGTGTTAGTCAATTTTAGGACAATTTGAGTGGTATGTTAGCCACTGGGCTTGTTTTGATGTAGGACTACTACATTTCAGTTTCATTTGAGTGTTATATTTAAATTTTTATCTTTCTTTATACTTGTGTAATTTTTACTTTGAATGGAATTGTTGTAGAAGGACTATTTCATTCCCAATGTGCTGGTGTCCCAGTTGTACTCCGTTTTCGAGACTTTAGGGTCCGACATCTACAGGAAAATGGTCTACAAAATGAAGGAGACACGCAGGAAGCCAACTTGGGTGGGGGATGACGAGTGGGCACTGTGGTTGACGTACTGGAATGATCCCTTCGTCCAGGATCAAGCGTACAAGAACAGACAAAACCGTTGTCTGAGCCGCATGATGAATGCGAACGCCGGACATCACTATGGGTCATGACTATTTTCTGAGATCACGTGATGGAGGTTAGTAAATATGTTGTTTATGACTTGGAATATGATACATAACAGTTTTTAGCTTTCATTTCAATCAACTAACTACTTGTTTGCACATATATTTTTTTAGGCCAATAAAGGACAACCGAAGAGTGCTCTGTAACACTTCAAGAAGGCTAAGCTGAAGAATGGCATCTGGACTGACGTGAGGGCCGAGCGTATTGCGGTACGTTTCTTTCTTAAGGTTAATTACATGTGTATTTGAGTATTTTAAAGTGATTCCTAAAATTACATCTCATTTCGTATGCAACCAACAATTGCAGAGTGAGGTCGAGAGGAGGATGGACGAGAGGATGATCGACGGTCATGAGTTGTCAATTGAAGAACAAGACCAGATCTTCTTCGAGGTCAACCCGATGGGCAATGAATGGTGAATGTATGGATTGGGAAGTTTAGGCCCTTCCATGAGTTACGGTAGCTTCTCGGTGTCGAGGATCGGGATCGCGATTTAACCTCTACCGCGGCGAGTTAACGAGATGATGACTCCTCTCCAACGAAATAAGCTGCGACCAAGGAAGCTTACGAGCAAGTGCTTGAGAGCAGGCTCGTATGGCCCAGCGGATGGGCGATTTGACCGGATGTTGATAGCTCTTCGTCTCACCACCGCCTCCTCGATTATCCTTAGTTACATTAGACTTGTTATGGATAATTTGACACTATTTCACCTTCTAATTCTTGTTTCGGATTATTTGTAGATAATTTATATTATTTCGGATATATTAATGCAATTTAATTGTTTCGGGTATATTATCTTGCAATTTCTTATTTGCAGATGCCGCGCCAAAGGAAGTCGACATACCTTCCTCCCGGGTGTAGGGGTGCTAGTCAATGAGTTCTAGTAGTACACCGTAGTCATGGTACTAGTCCTCTCGTTGGAAGCGCATTGGTGGGAAGCGTGACTAGTCTCAGTACCGGAGACTCCACGGCCTACGGCACATGCTCTGGTGACTACCCCTCGGCGGGTGTCCCTACAGCGTTAATGACGGTGTTACATTCGAGGAAGCGGTGTTGTTCCCAATGGCGAGAACAAGTAAGTATTATGCATTTGTAGAACATACACTTAAGATAAATATATGTTACATGATTTTACTAATGAATATTCGTTTCTTGTTTGTCTCATTGATAATAGGTTTTGGCCATCGAATGCCTCGGACAAACTAGGCAAAATCTTCAGGGGAAGGAGGGAGATGCCGGGACAGGGAGGCGATAAGTGGTCAAACGTCCCGGACCGGATGAAGCACTTTTACTTCGACGAGCTGCGGGTAAGCTTAAATGTTACAATGAATGCTTTATTTGTTCTTTTAATCATTGTGTTAATGTGTGTGGTATGTTAGCCACTATATCTGTGAGTGGTATGTTAGCCACTGAATTTGGGTGATATGTTAGTCACCATTGTATTAGTCAATTTTAAGACAATTTGAGTGGTATGTTACCACTAAGCTTGTTTTGATCTGTTAGTCACCATTCATGAACTTGTTGTGTCATTTGAGTGGTATATTAGCCTTTGAACTTGGGTGATATGTTAGTCACCATTGTGTTAGTCAATTTTTGGACAATTTGAGTGGTATGTTACCAATAAGCTTGTTTTGATCTGTTAGTCACCATTCATGAACTTGTGTCATTTGAGTGGTATGTTAGCCCCTGAACTTGGGTGATATGTTAGTCACCATTGTGTTAGTCAATTTTAGGACAATTTGAATGGTATGTTACCACTAAGCTTGTTTTGATCTGTTAGTCACCATTCATGAACTTGTTGTGTCATCTGTTAGTCAGACATCTATAGGAAAATGGTTTACAAAATGAAGGAGACACGCAGACAACCAACTTGGGTGGGGGATGATGAGTGGGCACTTTGGGAGGCGTACTGGAATGATCCCTTCGTCCAGGATCAAGCGTACAAGAATAGTCAAAACCGTTTATGCATGCTTGAGATAGATGCAACCTTTGCCAGACATCACTATTGGTCGCGAGATGTTGTTACAAATCACGTGATGGAGGTTAGTAAATATGTTGTTTATGACTTGGAATATTATACATAACAGTTTGTTTGCTTTCATAATTCCGTACAACTAACTACTTGTTTGCACATATGTTTTTTTAGGCCAATAGAGGACAGCCGAAGAGTGCTCTGTAACACTTCAAGAAGGCTAAGCTGAAGAATGCATCTGGACTGACGTGAGGGCCGAGCGTATTACGGTACGTTTCTTTCTTAAGGTTAACATTTGTATTTGAGTATTTTGTGATTCCTAAAATTGCATCTCATTTCGTATGCAACCAACAATTGCAGAGTGAGGTCGATAGGAGGATGGACGAGAGGATGATCGACGGTCATGGGCATCGATTGAAGAACAAGACCAGATCTTCTTGAGGTCAACCCGATGGACAACAAGGGTCGAATGTATGGATTGGGAAGTTTGGGCCCTTCCATGAGTTACGGTAGCTTCTCGGTGTCGAGGATCGGATCTTGATCGAATCTCTACACACGAGGCGAGTTCAGCAGATGATGACTCCTCTCCACGAAATAAGCTGCGACCAAAGGCGACTTACGAGCAGTGCTTGAGAGCGACTCGTATGGCTCGATGGATGGGCGCTTTGACCGGATGTTGACACTTCTTCGATCTCACCCGCCTCCTCCCGATTCTTAAATACATCTGACTTATTATGGATAATTTGACACAATTTCACCTTCTTCTTGTTTCAGATAATTTATGGATAATTTATATTGTTTTAGATATATTAATGCAATTTAATTATTTCGGGTATATTATCCATGATTATATTATGTGAAAAAACAGGTGAAATGTGAAACAGAAATATAAAAAAAATAAATAAAAAATTAAACAGTGAATTTAGTGACGAAAAAAATCCGTCGCTAAATTCACAATTTAGCGACGGATTTTTTCCGTCGCTAAATGTCAAGCGAACTAAGGGCGTTTTAGTGCTGGAATTTAGCGACGAAAACAATCCGTCGCTAAATGCCGTCTCAAATTACCGACGGATAAGTAATCCGTTGCCAATTCGGACGGACTGGTCAACGGATTAATCCGTCGCCAGTGCGTCGTTATTTAGCGACGGATTACTTATCCGTCGCTAAAAAAAATTGTGACACATGGTTTGGGGACGGGGGATTATCCGTCGCTAAGGATTTAGCGACGGATCGGCACTGTTTTAGCGACGGATAATTCCGTCGCTAAAACAGGTTTTTTTTTGTAGTGAGATAGCTTCGAATCCACATAGATCTGAAAAAATCAAAATCGAAAAATTGTAGATCTAGAACTATTCATCTATATTTTCGTGTTTTGTTGGTAATTCATTGATGTTTGTTGTTGTTTATGCATTCACAAAGTGTAATCATGCTTGCATAAGGATACGACAGTGTTTTTAATCAAGATTTGACCTCAATCATCAACTCAGATCTGGAAAAATAAGGTATACATCATTTCTATGTTCAGTCTTGTATATGCTATGTTCTCAAGAATATTACATATGTTCTCTGGAATATGTCCTATGTTTTCATTCAAAACCTGACAGTCGTTTTGTGCTCTGTTTTTTGACATATTTTTTTGTACTCTGTTTTTTACTGTATTTTTCTATGTTTTTACGTATATGTACTATCTTCTCACCAATATACCTTATGTTCTCAACAATGTCTAATATGTTTTCTATGAAATAGTTGCTCATTTATGTTGTTGTTGTTTATGCATTCACAAGGTGTAATTATGCTTGCATAAGGATCGGACAGTGTTTTAATCAAGCGCCGACCTCAATCATCAACTCAGATCTGAAAAAATAAGGTATACATTGTTTCTACGTTCATTCCTGAATGTGCTATGTTCTCAAAAATATTACCTATGTTCTCTGGAATATGTCATATGTTTTCATTCAAAACCTAACAGTCGTTTTGTGCTCTGTTTTTCGACATATTTTTTTAATTCTGTTTTTTTACTGTATTTTCCTATGTTTTCACGTATGTACTATCTTCTCACCAATATACCCTATGTTCTCAACAATATCTAATATGTTTTTTATGAAATAGTTGCTCATTGATGTTGTTGTTGTTTATGCATTCACAAGGTGTAATCATGCTTGCATAGGGATCGGACAATGTTTTTAATCAAGATCCGACCTCAATCATCAACTCAGATCTGGAAAAAAAAGGTATACACCGTTTCTATGTTCATTATTGTATGTGCTATGTTCTCAAAAATATTACTTATGTTCTTTGGAATATGTCCTATGTTTTCATTCAAAACCTGACAATCATTTTGTGCTTTATTTTTTGACATATTATTTTGAATTTTGTTTTTTACTGTATTTTCTATGTTTTTACGCATATGAACTATCTTTTCACCAATATACCCTATGTTCTCAACAATATCTTCTATGTTTGCTATGAAATAGTTGCTCATTGATGTTATTGTTGTTGTTGTTTATGCATTCACAAGGTGTAATCATGTTTGCATAAGGATTGGACGGTGTTTTCAGTCAAGATCTGACCTCAATCATCCACTCAGATCTGAAAAAAGGTATACAACGTTTCTATGTTCTTTCTTGTATGTGCTATTTTCTCAAGAATATTACATATGTTCTCTGGAACATGTCGTATGTTTCCATTCAAAAGCTAATAGTCGTTTTGTGTATACAACGTTTCTATGTTCTTTCTTGTATGTTCTATGTTCTCAATAATATTACCTATATTCTCTGGAACATGTCCTATGTTTCCATTCAAAACCTGACAGTCGTTTGTGATCTTTTTTTCCGACAATATTATGTTAAATTTTGTTATTTACTGTATTAATTTCCTATGTTTTTACGTATATGTACTATCTTCTCACCAATATGCCATATGTTCTCAACAATATCTACTATGTTTGATATGAAATAATTGCTCATTGATGTTGTTGTTTATGCATTCACAAGGTGTAATCATGTTTACATAAGGATCAGGTTACTAAATTCATCAACTTGAAGAAGAAGAAGAAGAAGAGCAAGAGCATTGTCGAAGAAGAAGAAGAAGAATGTTAATTAGTCAAATGCAACAGATGAGCAAAAAGAGATGAAGAACTTGAAATTATGTAGATAGAGATCAAGAAGAGGTTTGGAAAGAGACAAAAGAAATAGCGTTATATGTTCTTTTCTTAGCAGTTGTATGAACAATAGTACAACATGTAATTGAATTATATAGGTTTCGTTTTGAATAAAATCTTATTTTTTGGATCATGATTTTATATGTTGTGAATGATCTAGGTTCCGTTTGAATATAATCTTTTTTTTCAGATCATTTTGATGGTTTTTGAATCTGTTGAGTTTAGGATCTTTGAATATTGTTGTACATCGATATTGTACATCGATGAGTTATACTCATTTATACTCTTGAAATCTTGTAATCTAAAGTTTAGCCATTCATGCTTGGCTGCTGGATGTGTCACGGCTTTCTGATGGTCATACCTTTCTTTCAAATTTGTCCACAACTCAAGTGGATCTTTTATTGTAAGGTATTCTGATTTCAGACCATCATGAATATGATGTCTCAGGAATATCATGGCCTTAGCCTTATCCTGCTCGGATTTTGTATTTTTCTCTTTAATAGTATCTCCGAGCCCCATACTATTTAAGTGGAGCTCCGCATCGAGCAACCAGCTTAAATAATTTTCTCCAGAAATCTCCAGTGCATCAAATTGCAATTTCATGATGTTTGACATGTTGATAATCTATAAATATAAACATGTTAGAAAATATAAAAGCATAAGATGAAATAAAATCGAACTTAGCGATGGCTCGGATGTATAATGACCATTAGATTGTGGGTTCGATACACATGGGAACCATCTTTATTAAGTCATAAATTTAACACATATTTTATTAAGTGCGAAATTACCATTATGTCCTTCATCATTGCATTCCAGCGGTAATAAAGCAGTAATATATCAAAATTTACTCTATAAATACTCGAATATTTCTTCATAAAATCACACCATTATCTTCTCTTCTTTCACAATATGTCTAATCTCCTTTTCCACGTCGTTCCGTTTGTATTGCTTTTGTTGTTGTTTTACCGTTTGCAGTGGAGATGCTGATTGGCCCATATCACGAACTATATATGTAGTGTTGTGTATCATTATGGTTATGTTGTACGCTTGTAACTTAATCATTTATCTTAATAGTGGAATATAATTGTATTTCAATCATGATATGAATAAAATTTCAATTTTATTGTCGTGTCAATTATATCAAAACTTTATTTTTCGCGTTTCCCTCTTTAATCAAAACTTTTCGAGAGTTTGTGTAACAACGTATAATTTCAAAGTAATCGGGGTAGGTTGGAGTATTGAAAGTAATATTGTGACAAAACCGAAACAATTTCTTTAGTAAGTTAACTGGTTATTTCGCAGCATGACGGATAATAAAATAGCTTAAGTATTTTATTTAGTACATACTGACTGAAAAATAAAAGTACCTTTTACTAGAATTTTCTTCCGGATCGGAATTGATTTAGAGCAGCTCGTGCTGATAACGTGTTATAAATCAAGATGAAATATATGGAAGAAGAGAGTAATAGAAGAATGAAGTTTTTCAGATAGCCTTTCATTCATCAGAATGCAGCCTATTTATAGGCGCATTCAATCGGCAAATTTACAAATTTCGTTAATATGCAAACTATTCATGATGGTGACATTTACGTTTATAAATTACTCCACTCAACTCCACTAAATTTCCACTAACATCCACTAACAAAATCTGATTAATTACATAAAATTACGTAGTATTGAATTAATCAGATGGGTTTAACCTCTACTTTAAATAATATATATGGACGCATGGATTCTCCACAGGCAGCTCCACGACTCCACTGACTCTCATCGATCATCATCTATGGCTCAACTTCTGAAACCCAATCGCCAATTCGCCATGTCCATTCTCCATCGATCTGTCATCTGCGCCTCAACTTCTGAAACCCAATTGCCATCTCCATCGATCTGGGTTTGATGTATCTCCATCACCAATTCAGCATCTCCATCGATTTGTTCATTTGGTTACTGGGTTGTTGTATTTCCATCGATTTGGTTATCGGGTTCGTTGGTGTAGCGTTGAAGAATCGTTCAAACTTTCTTCATCTTTAATCCTTTCTTAATTCAACATAACAGATTGGTGGCTGAAGATGAACGAACCAGTAACGGTCAGTTAATTCCGATCGAGCGACTAATTCGCTGTAGGTGAGTTTAATTTCGAAAATTAATCTGAATTCTTCCTTTCCCCTTTTCTAGAAATCCGAATTTCTGATAGTTGAGGACTTATTTGCAAAACTTGGTGTGTGTACATCAATTTGGGAATCCTGGGAATCCTAATTCTATTCTAATTAGATTAGAGCAGGTCGGTTCAGTTGCACTACTAATCTATATATATTCCTTTTAGCTTAGCAGGAATCAGATTAAACCAGTCGTCTGCGATGGCAAACTCGAACGTTCCGATTCCGGGAGAGCGTAACGTCCTCATCACAAGCGCATTGCCGTACGTGAACAACGTTCCCCATCTAGGGAACATTATAGGATGTGTTCTTAGTGCCGATGTCTTTGCGAGGTACTCTCGTAACAGAGGGTATAACACGCTGTACATATGCGGTACGGATGAGTATGGTACGGCTACAGAGACGAAGGCCATGGAAGAAGGGGTCTCTCCCAAGAGATCTGCGACAAGTACCATGCTATTCACAAAGAGGTGTATGAGTGGTTCGATATAAGCTTTGATGAGTTCGGTCGGACCTCAACTCCACAGCAGACTCAGGTTTGTCAATCGATTTTCAAGAAGCTGCTGGAGAAAGGTTGGTTGGTAGAGAACACAATGCACCAGCTTTATTGCGATACATGTTCGAGATTTTAGCAGATCGTCTCGTGGAGGGTGATTGCCCTACGCCAGGGTGTAATTACGGTGCTGCGTGGAGATCAGTGCGAACATTGTGGGAAGCTCCTGAATCCGACAGAATTGGTTCATCCTAAATGCAAGGTTTGTCGAAATACTCCACGTGTACGTGATACCAACCATCTTTTCTTGACCTGCCTGAGTTGAAGGATAGATTAGATGAATACATCAAGAAGGAGTCAGTGGACGGTGGATGGAGTCAGAATGCTATACAAACAACGAATGCTTGGCTTAAAGAAGGGCTCAGACAACGATGCATCACGAGAGATTTGAAATGGGCGTACCTGTCCCACATGAAAAGTTTAAGGACAAGGTTTTCTATGTGTGGTTTGATGCTCCGATTGGGTATGTTTCCATCACAGCATGTCACACGCCCGAGTGGGAGAAATGGTGGAAGAATCCTGATAATGTGGAGCTCTACCAGTTTATGGGGAAGGATAATGTGCCGTTTCATACTGTCATGTTTCCCGCTGCTCTCATTGGGACGGATGAAAACTGGACTTTGATGAAAACTATCAGTGTTACAGTACTTGAACTATGAAGGGAAATTTTCTAAGAGTCACGGTATTGGAGTGTTCGGGAATGATGCAAAGGACACACAAATTCCCGTCGAGGTGTGGAGGTACTATCTGTTGGCAAATCGGCCAGAGGTGTCAGACACATTGTTTACATGGGCTGACTTGCAAGCAAAGACAAACAATGAGCTGCTGAGCAATCTTGGAAATTTTGTCAACGAGTCTTGAGTTTCATTGCCAAAGAATCAGGCTCAGGATACGGGTCCATAGTCCCTGATTCCGGGAGCGAGGATTCTCATAAACTGACAAAAGAACTGGGACAGAAGGTTGGAGAGAAGGTTGGAGAGTATATAGAGTCCATGGAGAAGGTTAAGCTAAAGCAAGGCTTGAAAATTGCTATGAGTATATCTATTGCAGGAAATGCTTACTTATCAAAGAGTAAATTCTGGGAGGAGGTTGATAAGCCTGCTTGTTCCATAGTCATGAAAACTTCGGCAGGATTGGTGTATCTCCTCGCATGCTTGTTAGAACCGTTCATCCCATCGTTCTCACACCAGGTCCTCAAGCAGCTCAACCTGCCTGAATCTCAAATTTCACTTTGTGATGAAAATGTTGAAAGGGCCAAAAGACCTTGGGAGTTCCTACCTGCAGGTCATAAAATTGGAACACTGTCGCCAATTTTCAAAAGATTGACAGACAACGAAAGAGATGGTTTCAAGGAGCGATTTGCTGGAAGTCAAGCTGAGTGGGAGGAAGGCTGAAGCTGATGCAAAGCAAAAGAAACTCTAATTAGGAATAAGCTCGTTATATGAATATTTTTTTCCTTTCTGTCCTATTGGATTTTTTTTGGCTTCTTTTACCGTGTCATTGAATGCTTCACATGTTCTGGAAAAATTTATCTCATATCTTTATCATGCTCAACCAGTACACACTACACAAACCTCCTGAGAAATCGATCATCCCACTATTAAATAGGTCAATATATCATTTATATTGAATGTAAATAATTTAAAATCAAATGTGACAAATATGTACTCAATAATGATCAGTCTCTAGTACACATGTATATACTGATATATATGGCACGATCTGATCATTATACAGGCCACTTACAAAACGTCTTCCGCACTTTGAAGTGAAAAATTCTTCATTTGAGTTTGATGAAGATGTGAAACTGTTGTAGACAGTTTCAAAGTTTGATTATCATCTGTGGATGAAGTTCTTGCTCGGATTAATCCAGCAAAAGCAGCTACATTTGATCCCCTATGAATAAGAGAAACTTCCACATGTTATGATTGTTTTCGGTGCTGCAAATTTCTTCTATTATCCACATAACCATTAGGTTATTACATACCCTTGCACAAGGAAACCCGACATATGATCGAGTGCAGACTTTCGCATTTCATAAACTTTCTCATCACAGAGTATGGGTCCTGCTTCAGTATTGTTCATGTGAGGTGTTAGTTCGTTTCTAGCTCAGTTCGAGGAGTTAATTCGTGTATTTGCCAGATTGCACAGCAACCGTTGATCAATGTCATCCTACGGCTGAGATTAAACAGTTGGAAAGAGGGAAAGTTAGTTGATGGAAGAAAACAGAGCCAATTTTCTTAGCTAGCTAATTACTCTCATTTGCGTTGTAATCAAGCTGTATATATACGTTTATACTTGTAATTGAGAGGGTAGAGAATCATCATCTCATAATTATCAGTTACAGTGAGAGAAAACACTAGTGAGAGAGAGAATTGTAGAAACCACAATTCGCCATTGTTGAATTGCTTGAGGTTTCGATTCTTGTAATCTTCTGATTGATAGTGAATTGTTCATGGTGTTCTCCGTAGATGTAGGTATAGCCGAACCACGTAAATCTCGTCTCAATTTTTGTTTACGTTCTTGTTTGATTGTTGATTTCTGTGCTCGTCATTTTCATTCGATCGATTGAGTTTTGTGATCGATTGTTCAACAATTGGCGCCGTCTGTGGGAAATTGAGACGATCGGCAATCAATGGCGTCCATGTCTAGGTTTGAGATGGAGAAATTGTGAGAGAAGATCGACTTTACCTTGTGGAAAGCGAGAATGGAAGCTCATTTCTTAAGTAAATTAGTTTAATTTGTTTAGTTTATTATTAAGCTCATTTCTTAAGCTCATTTCTTAAGTAAATTAGTCTAAAAAAAAAAGAAAAGGAAGAAAAACTATAATGGTATGTTTAGTTTATTATCCTACATGCTTCTTTAGTATTTATATTTCACAAAATCTCATTTCTTAAGTAAATTAGTTTAATTTGTTGTTATTGTTTTTCTTTTATTTATGAAAGTTCTCATGCCTAAAATCTTGCTCTAATTCTCGACTCCACGACTCCACTCTCTCTCATCATCATCATATGGCTCAACTTAAAAACCCAATCGCGATTCGCCATGTCCATTCTCCATCGATCATCATCTGCGCTCAACCACGAAACCCAATTGCCATCTCCATCGATCTGGGTTTGTTGTATCTCCATCACCAATTCACCATCTCCATCGATTTGTTCATTTGGTTACTGGGTTTGTTGTATTTCCATCGATTTGGTTATCGGGTTCGTTGGTGTAGCCACTACAAAGAAACATGGTATCAATTCTGTTTTTTTACTGTATTTTCCTATGTTTTCACGTATGTACTATATTCTCACCAATATACCCTATGTTCTCAACAATATCTAATATGTTTTTTATGAAATAGTTGCTCATTGATGTTGTTGTTGTTTATGCATTCACAAGGTGTAATCATGCTTGCATAGGGATCGGACAATGTTTTTAATCAAGATCCGACCTCAATCATCAACTCAGATCTGGAAAAAAAAGGTATACACCGTTTCTATGTTCAGCGGACTAAGGCAGTTTTAGTGCTGGAATTTAGCGACGGAAACAATCAGTCGCTAAATGCCGTCTCAAATTAGCGACGGATAAGTAATCCGTCAATTGAGCAATTTGGTCAACGGATTAATCCGTCGCCAGTGCGTCGTTATTTAGCAACGGATTACTTATCCGTCGATAAAAAAAATTGTGACGCATGGTTTGGGGACGGGGGATTATCCGTCGCTAAGGATTTAGCGACGGATCGGCACTGTTTTAGCAACGGATAATTCCGTCGCTAAAACAGGTTTTTTTTTTGTAGTGAGATAGCTTCGAATCCACATAGATCTGAAAAAATCAAAATCGAAAATTGTAGATCTAGAACTATTCATCTATATTTTCGTGTTTTGTTGGTAATTCATTGATGTTTGTTGTTGTTTATGCATTCACAAAGTGTAAGCATGCTTGCATAAGGATCGGACAGTGTTTTTAATCAAGATTTGACCTCAATCATCAACTCAGATCTGGAAAAATAAGGTATACATCATTTCTATGTTCAGTCTTGTATATGCTATGTTCTCAAGAATATTACATATGTTCTCTGAAATATGTCCTATGTTTTCATTCAAAACCTGACAGTCGTTTTGTGCTCTGTTTTTTGACATATTTTTTTGTACTCTGTTTTTTACTGTATTTTTCTATGTTTTTACGTATATGTACTATCTTCTCACCAATATACCTTATGTTCTCAACAATGTCTAATATGTTTTCTATGAAATAGTTGCTCATTGATGTTGTTGTTGTTTATGCATTCACAAGGTGTAATCATGCTTGCATAGGGATCGGACAATGTTTTTAATCAAGATCCGACCTCAATCATCAACTCAGATCTGGAAAAAAAAGGTATACACCGTTTCTATGTTTATTATTGTATGTGCTATGTTCTCAAAAATATTACTTATGTTCTTTGGAATATGTCCTATGTTTTCATTCAAAACCTGACAATCATTTTGTGCTTTGTTTTTTGACATATTATTTTGAATTTTATTTTTTACTGTATTTTCTATTTTTTTATGCATATGAACTATCTTTTCACCAATATACCCTATGTTCTCAACAATATCTTCTATGTTTGCTATGAAATAGTTGCTCATTGATGTTATTGTTGTTGTTGTTTATGCATTCACAAGGTGTAATCATGTTTGCATAAGGATTGGACGGTGTTTTCAGTTAAGATCTGACCTCAATCATCCACTCAGATCTGAAAATATGTGCTATTTTCTCAAGAATATTACATATGTTCTCTGGAACATGTCGTATGTTTCCATTCAAAAGCTAATAGTCGTTTTGTGTACTAGCGTTTCTATGTTCTTTCTTGTATGTGCTATGTTCTCAATAATATTACCTATATTCTCTGGAACATGTCCTATGTTTCCATTCAAAACCTGACAGTCGTTTGTGATCTTTTTTCCCGACAATATTATGTTAAATTTTGTTATTTACTGTATTAATTTCCTATGTTTTTACGTATATGTACTATCTTCTCACCAATATGCCATATGTTCTCAACAATATCTACTATGTTTGATATGAAATAATTGCTCATTGATGTTGTTGTTTATGCATTCACAAGGTGTAATCATGTTTACATAAGGATCAGGTTACTAAATTCATCAACTTGAAGAAGAAGAAGAAGAGCAAGAGCATTGTCGAAGAAGAAGAAGAAGAATGTTAATTAGTGAAATGCAACAGATGAGCAAAAAGAGATGATGAACTTGAAATTATGTAGATAGAGATCAAGAAGAGGTTTGGAAAGAGACAAAAGAAATAGCGTTATATGTTCTTTTCTTAGCAGTTGTATGAACAATAGTACAACATGTAATTGAATTATATAGGTTTCGTTTTGAATAAAATCTTATTTTTTGGATCATGATTTTATATGTTGTGAATGATCTAGGTTCCGTTTGAATATAATCTTTTTTTTCAGATCATTTTGATGGTTTTTGAATCTGTTGAGTTTAGGGTCTTTGAATATTGTTGAGTTCATGGATGAATATGTTGATAACATGGACGATTATGTTGAGAACATGGACTAATATTGTTGACCAAATCACATATATTCTCCACAAAATCACCTATGCTCTCAACCAAATCACCTATTTTCATACCCCATGATTGTCGTGTAGTAATTGCATTGTCAACATGAAAATCTTATATCTGATATATTACATGTTCTCTACGTGGAGTTTGAATATCTCAAAGGCATGTTATTTCAATGTTATTTATTAATTCATGATCTTAACATATTTATTCATGATCTCAACATATTCATCCATGTTCTATACATTTACAACTATGTTCTATGTTGCTTAGATACTCAGATATGTTCCCAACTATTACATCCATGTTTTCAACATACTAATCCATGATACTAAAACACAAGATTATATTAACACAAAGAAAAAAAAACCTATGTTACCAATCATGTTATTCTATGTTCTCAATCATATATCTCATGTTACCAGACAATTCAAATATTTTCTCATCAAAATATTATAAGAACGTCACACAGAAAAATCAGATATTAACAAAAACGAATTTAATTTCTAAGTCATATAGGCTAAGTGGTAGAGAATGGATCACACTGTAAAAATAAAAAAAAGAAGATATTATTCATATACGTAAACATAGTTCTGACGTCAGTTGCACTGGTTCGTGCTGCCTCTCGTTCTTGCCATTCAAGTGATTGAAACACAGAAGGCGCCAAAAATGTTGAGGGGTTTAACCTCGAACACTAACTAACTAAACTATTACAAGCAACCTAGTCTAAGACCCGCCTCCTACTTGAAGTCCGAAGCAATACCTGTCCGAGCTAGAGTACCTAAAAGGACTAAGTGGGGGGGGGGTTAGAAAGGGTTACCCGGATTGCGTATGTCAATCCGGTAAGAGACTTTACTCAAGAGAGAGTTGGGAGCTCTCAATGTAATAGTTATGAGGAAGGTTATTGCTTATCACTTTGGAATTGTGACTTACCTTAAGGTCTTGGACCTTGTGCTATATTTATAGTTATTATGTACTTATGAAGAGGTTCATAAGATGATGCCAAGTGTATGACTTAGATTTGGACACCAATGCTACCTTTGGCCCATATCGATAGTGAACAATAGTCGATACCAATCGGTGGGCACGGGAGGAAGTTTGTACATTTTCCCTCTGAAATCTTATTCACTTTGTTGGGTCCGTGTCGATCCTTGAGCAGATCATGCTGCTTGGTTGGTGCGCCTTTAGGTAACTTCAGGTGTCCGAGCACAGAGTTCCACGGAAGCATCTCGATGGTTACATTATATACATTTGGTCTTAATGTGATGGTGGCGTCGAGATTCTATCGTCCGGTCCGTTTGGCATCCTAGGGTGACGGTTGTGGTACTTGGAAGGACCATGTGACCTTTTGTCAGGTTCGGAAGTCGTACACCTAGTTTGGTCGGACTTAGCTGAGAAGGTGTGTTGACTTGTAAGTACTAGTTGACCTGGAATGGTTTCCCTTAGGTCGGACCATTTGAAGGTCGGACTAGTACTGAATTGGCTATTTCAGCCTTGATGCGCTCTAGGACACGCTTTATGGCGCCCTTAATGGATTGGACACATGTCCGTATCAACAATTAGATGCCACAATGACCCGCTCACGTTCTAGTTATATTATATAAGAACATCCAACTGATAATCTGAGCGCTAAAACATTAGCCTCACGTTTAACCTGGAAAAACATCATTGAACAAAATTCTCGCCCCCCTATTCGGACTTTGCTCAACCGTAGAATCAAAATTTATAATTGAAAATCTAAATATCTATTAATTTATTGTTAAATAGATGGGTGGAGTATTAAATATTTAATAAATGCTCTATTTTTTAAATTTCATCATTTCATTTTATCTTCTTTAATAAATATATATTTTATTTTAGTGAATAAAATAATTTATTTAATTAATAATTATAATAATAATAATAATAATAATAATAATAATAATAATAATAATAATAATAATAATAATCTAGATTGGTGTCTATAGATTCGTCTTGTCACGGTGAATTCAAATATATGTTCACAATATTTTTCGGAGTTTCGTAGAATAAATTTATATTAAATTTAATAAAAACTATATATGCAGCTAATATACCAAAAATAAATAGTGGAAGATATACTGGTTGAAAATACAACTAATTTCACAAAATTTCACGTAGATTGAATTTATTTAATAAATACTCTATTTTTAAATTTTCATTAATTCATTTCATCTTATTTAATAAATTTATATTTTATTTTAATGAATAAAATTATTTCTTGAAATAATACTATTCAAGATTGGTGTCTATAGATTCGTCTTGTCACGACGAATTCAAATATATGTTCAAAATATTTTTCGAATTTTTGTAGATAAAGTTATATGAGATTTAATAAAAACTATATATGTAGACAATATATCAAAAATAACAATGAAATATATGCTAACTAAAATATGTTATAAATCAAGATGAAATATATGGAAGAAGAGAGTAATAGAAGAATGAAGTTTTTCAGATAGCCTTTCATTCATCAGAATGCAGCTTATTTATAGGCGCATTCAATCGGCAAATTTACAAATTTCGTTACTATGCAAATTATTCATGATGGTGACATTTACGTTTATAAATTACTCCACCCAACTCCACTAAATTTCCACTAACATCCATGTTGGTCCAGATAACCGCAAAGAAAAACACTCGGGGGGGGGGTGAATAGTCTTTTAAAACTTTTGTCGATAAACAATATTTCTCAGATATCTGTGAAGATATCTGGTACTTAGATTCAGAGCGCGGAAGACTTAATATAGATAAGTGCAGAAACAGTTAATGTGTGTGTGTGTGTTCTTTGAAATGTAAATCTGAAGGTAAATAACACAGCAAGTATAGTGGTATCTGGAGGTGGCGTAATCCTCCAACTAATCCACTTCGGTCTTCCAAAGACCTAGAATTCACTAGAATAGATATTTGAGGTCACCTTACAAAGATCCTATTCTAAGACTTCTTAAACAAATGGTTCCCAACCAAATGTTCCTCCTGAGTTATTCCCGGGCTTCTTCAGCCTAGTACTTCCTATACTCAGAAACCTTTGAGTTATTCCCTAGCTTCTCAAGCTAAGTACTTCCTATACTCAATAACCTTGGAGTTATTCCTTAGTTTCTCAAATCAAGTACTTCCTATACTCCGATAACCTTGGAGTTATTCCCTGATTTTCCAAACTAAGTACTTCCTGTACTCCACGCCTGTTGAGGTGTTGGTTTTTGGTTTGAGTTTGTCATATGAGATTCTTATATTAACTTTTTAGTTAATCAGAATGCTCAGTGAATCAAGTATACTTAATACACTTTTCAATGTGTGGTATCTTGTTCTTTTTACTGACCCAAGTCTTATGATAACTGTTCAAGAGAATGAATCTCAGATACTTGATCTTTCGATTCAACTCCTTCACAGATAACTTTACTTGTTTAGGATCAGGACACTTAGAACTTCAGTGCTACTTAAGATCAAAAGTTATGGTCGCAACAGTTAGCTTAAGAGTAAGTAGTTTGCTTTGAGAAAGATATTCAGAGTAAGTTCACAAGATCGTTTCTGAGGTTTGTGTTCTGTGTGTGTCTAAGGTCTCTTCTCAAGCAGTCTAAGTGTTGATATTTATAGATGAATTTGAGTGCCGTTTGAATAGTATCCGTTAGGCTTCAAATTCAAGCTATTGATATCTGTGTACAGTACTGTAGCAGATTTGTCTTCTTCTTCTTCAGAAGCAACCGTTATTTTTATTCAGACATCTCTGTCCGTGCATTAAATGCATTGTACTATACTTTTGTCCTGTAGTGTCAACGAAACTATGCTTTATTTCAGAGATTTGACTTAAGCAGTTTTCTCTCTGAATTTTGCATGTCCTTATCTTTAATCTTCAGATACCACTTGAATAGAAAACAACTTTGTTTGCAATCTGTAATTCTCTTTTCAGAGATGTGATATAAAGCTCAAGGTATCTGTAAGAAGATATCTGTGGACACTTTCCTTGTTTTCCAGATATACCCTTCTGATTCTCAGATATCTCTTGTGACTTAGTTTGTCCAAAACTATTCGTGTCTTCAAGAAATCTGGTCTAGGTATCTGTAAAACTCTTTCAGTAATCTTGTGCAGTTTCTTCAATTCTTCAATGTCGTTGAACTCATCTGCATGGATGTCTTCTTCTTGGTCTTCTCTTCATAAAATAAAAATTACATTTGAGACCTAACATCCTATACAAGATTAACTAGACTATCATACTAAGTGAGTTTCCTCTTTTACAATGTTCAAGTGAACCAAGAGTACTAGTCACCTTTCTGAGACTAAGATAGGTCATCATGTTGCTGATCAAAACTTATACAATATAAAAATATCTAACAATTTTTCTAACAAATTTCCCCCTTTTTGATCAGTCAACGATGACTATCTGACCTATTACAAATCTGGATGAGTGAACAATCCATCACTTAATCATTTCTTATGATTTTTCAATTCATTCAATTAAGTGCAGAAAGTAAACATCAACCAAATCACAAGGTGTGATCTTTGCTGACAAGTTATCTTTTTATAGAATGATATCTGAGAGTAAGTTCATCAGATAAATTACATTTGAGATTTACAGATAACTTTAAAACAATAATCTGATTAAGCTCGATCGGCAAAAATACAAAAGTTACATAGTAAATTAGGACAACAGAGTGACCAAGCTCAGTAAACATCCTAAATACTAGTCTTCAAGTCTTCATGACAACTCTGTGGATCGATGCAAATTTCCTATCTCCAAACCTTTTGATGTCATCGAATAATCATAGAAGAGTTACGCGAGCATCTACGTGTCTCTGGCAAATCCAGAGACTTCTTTGTAGGTTTTGGTAGGATTTTTCTTGACAAAGTGCTTGACCCAGATACTTTCCCCACTTCCAGGCATGCTCTATTTTGATATCTGAGAGTTTGAAATAATCGTAGATAATCTTCAGATATATGATGTCACCCTTGTATTGATCTTCTGTCAGATAGAACGACTCATAGGGTTCCACAGCGAGTCTTGCTCTTGTGCCTGTTCCAGTAATATTCAGAATTCTGTGCACATCATCTGGCTTTCCATATGGACATTCATCAGAGAGGTCCTTCTTCATGACCTCAGTTCTCTTGACAACTTCAAAATCTAACCATGCTTTGATGTGATTGGTGTTGATCAAGGTAGGTTTGTCTTTTCTCCATGCCATGAGTTGTTTATGGATGGGTTCTAGAAATCTTGAATTCACAAGTAGATGCTTCAGTTCCAGAATCCAATAGCCATTCTTCTGATTGATGCACCTGTAGACAGAAGAACTATTGTCATACTTCACATACTCAATCTTGGCTTCTTCTGGCCTGAGTGGAAGTTGACTTAATCTTTGCTCAGCTCTCAGTCTGTTCCTTTTCTGTCTTGAATTCTCCTTGGGGTTGTTTGAAGAATCACCACCCTGGATAGACTTGGTATTTCGGAGGGTGTTTTAGGCGCTAGTGGCTTTGCAGCTATGGGCTCAGTTAGGCTTTCTAATTTCCTTTTTCTGTGAAGAGGAGCTTCATCTTCATCAGATTCCTCATCATCATCAAGATGTAATCTTGTGAGAGTTTTCTGACCTTCTTCATTGCCCTGGGACTTGATTTGTCCTTCTTCTTCTTCTTTAGAAGAGACATCAATCCCTTTGACTTGTCTTCTCCTTGGAGCCTTGGTACTCCTGGGAGGTTTCTGTGCCCTTGCCCTTGTAATCATTGAAGTGCCTTCAGTGGGTTTAAGAAGCGACTACTATTTGCAAAGCAGCTTGGCTTGAGGAGGGTTCTTGTATTCGGAGTGGTGGCTGGGAAGTTTTCTTTGATTTACTTCCTCTCTGGCGACTGACTCAGATTTCTTCTTGTTTTCTCCTTCTTCCCATTCCCCCTGACTTTGAGGTCCAGATTTGTATACTCTTTCCCCCTTAGTCATTGTTGGCTGACTCAGTCTCATGAAAGAATCTGAGAGAGAGTCAAAGTGCCCTTGCAAATAGTTGTAGGCAGTGACCAACTTCTGAAGTTCGGCTTTGAGCTCCTGATTCTGTTTGATAAGACCATTGTCCTTATCAATGAGCTCTGCCAGTGGGCCTAGGATAGCATCTGCTTTTCCAGCAGTGTAACTTGCCTCTTGGAAAGCTTTTTCAGCTAAAGACGCATCATCGTCCCTTATCATTCCCAGATCTTTCTGAGCAATGACTATGCTTGTTGTTCTCTGAGTGATGAGCTCAGTGAACTTCTTCAGTTCAGAGGGGACGGAGGCAGTTACTTCCTTGTTTTGTGAAGACAACTCCTTTCTCAGTTGAGACAGAACTTGGTATCTGTTCATGTACTCGTTGGAGTGGACGTTTGGTAGTTTGTTGAAGATTTTAGGAGCTAGCAGCTTCCTTTTTAAGTGGGAAACCGCCAGATGTTCATTGCGGTGCTCTGCCAAAGTCTTGTCTTCTTCATCATCTGAGTAATCAACCCAGTGATCTGCATCCTCGTGGACATTCTCATCAATCGTGTCAAGTCCAGCAACCATCTCTGAGATTGGTTTCTTCCCTTTCTGGGAGGAGGATGGTACATCCTTTGAAGTTGATGCAGCCTTAGCATCATGCTTGACTTCAGATACTTCTTCAGTATCGAGTTCTTTGTTGGCCTTGATGTGACATCCTGTAGCTCTTTGACCTCAGAGTAAGCAATCATCTCTTGCAGATATTGATCTTCTAGTTGATCAAGCTTGTCTCTGGATTTAGTTATCTGATCTTCCAGTTGAAGATGGAGCTGTTGTTCTTCTTCCAACAATTGTCTGAGTTGAGCACTTCTGGATTGAGTGTTCAATATTTTCTGAGACGTTTCTTCAGAAAGCTCAACTACTTGTTCAGTAGTAACTTGTTGTTGTTGAGAAGATGGATGTTTCGACTTTTGAGGAGATGGAGGCTGAGATTTCTGTGTTTGCCTCTCGGTTTGCTTTTCAGATGAGGTAGGATTTCTTCGTGAAATTCCTCCGGTCCCTGGTGCAGGGGCATCATCATCATCCTTTTTGTCGTCATCCTTGTGATGGTCAGTGGGAGGTTCGAAGTCATTCTCGTTTATCTCTTCCTCCTCGTCATCTTCAGACAAGATTGTTCACTTCCGGGATAGTGATCTTCTGCCCATTTACTTCTTCTTGTTCAGAAGGTAAGAATTGCAGAGTCTGGGGCAGCACTGGCTTGAATGCCATATGTGATCTTGTTTGACCATCTGCCTGCTCAAAGGCTTGTAGCAAACTGTGCGCCACTTCTCTGGAAAAGTCCTTGTGCAGTAGAGTCGCAACTGTGTATTGTTCTGTAGGGAACATTGCTTGGACATAGGTTTCCAGGTCAAGTGCTCGTGCTCGTCTTGTTGGATGATCAGTGATTCTCAATATTTCAGAGAGATCAGAGCACCTTAACCTCTGCCATTTCTTGAAGCATTTAATATGCTTAGGCAGGGTTTGAGCCTTGAAGAAGGGAAGTAGGTCCATTTTATCATCAATGGGAGCCTGCTTTGCACCTTTTTGAGCCTGAAAGAAAGTGTTTTGAGTGAGTTTCAAAACTTTGGTAGATATCTGAGTGGAAGTGTAGTTTGGTTTCTGAGTTACCTGAGTAAGTACTTCAGGCTCAGAGACTTGAACTACTGAGACAATTGGTGTCTCAGATATCTTGTTGTGAGGTGGAGACTTTGAAGTCTGGTCCTCAGCAACCTTTCTTTCTTGAACCTGAGAGAAATACAATACTTTAGGAAATAGTTGGAAAGAATTTATGCATAAGTATGCTATTAATGAAATTTGATTTGTGTTACTTACTTCCTCAAAAGGAAGCTCAGATTCATTTTTCTCAGAAACTTGTGCAGTTTCTGGTGTTCTTTCGAGTGATGTAGCCTTGGGGGCTTCATCAATTTCCATTGATGCAGGGGGAGTCGCAACTTTATCCCCGTGCATTTCTACTTCTGATTGAGCCTGTGAGTAGAAAGTATTGAATATTAGAAGAGATTTAAGATAACCCAAGGTGAAGAATACTTGACACTTGGTTTGTCATATACCTTCAAGTTAGAAGGCTCAGTGATGTATTCTTCAGAAACCTTGTTGGTCTCTGGGTTTGTCTCTGGCATTTCTGCCTTATCTTCTTCCATCTCAGTTGGAGCCTGTTAGAAACATTTATCATGAATGAGCATATAAACAATGTTACTGAAAAATACTTCTCTTTAAGAATCATTTACCTGTGACTCAGGCTCAGATTTCTCAAGAGATGAGGTTGAAGGAACCTCTTTTTCAGTATCTGAGGCAAGCTTTTCAGTTTCCTCTTGTTTCTTCGTTTCTAACTCAGCCTGTTTAACAAAGAAACGTGTTATGAGAAAAGATATATATGCATAAAATGTTCACAAGATAAGAGTTAAACCAATCATCTACCTGAGCAATTTCAGGCTGATTGGTCTCTGGAACTTGTGACCTTTCCATACTTAGGTCCTCTTGTCCCAGTGGATTTTCTTTGCTTGAAGTTTCTGGTACTTCACACCTTTCCTGAGTATGCAACTCAGTTGCCTCCCCTGTTTGATCATTCTGAGTGGAAGTCTCAGTTTGATCCCTCTCAGTGAGTTGGGGAACCTGCTCTTTTGCATGATTTTCTTCAGCTTGTTGAAATGCTGGTATTTCAAAATGTAGTTCGTCTACCATTTCATCAACCACTTGTGGTTGTTGTGGTTGTTTTCGTTGTGGTTGTTGTGGTTGTCTGGAAGCAGAAGATTGATCAGAGGAGCGTTCTTCCAGACTTTTAGACATGGCATTTCCTTCATCATCAGCCAGTACTAAATTACCACTCATCAGGGCTTCTTGAAGTTGAGCATAAGAGACATTCCCTGATGATGTATTTACACCAACAACCTTTGCTATAGGCTCAGCAACCATTGGTGTAGGTTCTTCTTCAGATACCTTATCACCAGTTACTTGTACAGTAACCTTGGCCCTTTTTGCTTTTTGTAGGACTTGAGAGATGACTAGATCATCTTCTTCATCATCAGATCTCTCATCAGCGTTGGGAACTGATTGGTCCATTACTCCTGCTATTTCTGCAGATAGGGCTTGGTGCTGTCCACCTGATTTAGCAGCATTGATAAGTTCATCAGCAAGGCTTTCTGTGATAGTCTTCACATTTCGGAAAGCACTTTCTCTTGCTGTATCTACTTGTTCAGTAGATATGAACTCTTTGGCGGCATTTATGAGTTCATCTGCATTGATCAGTTCATCAGAAATGCCTGTAGATATCTGGGAATCGACAACCTCAATGGGTGTGTCTTCTGTTTTGCCAGCAGACTTCTTCCTTGAAGTTCTGGGCTTCTTGGTCGCAACCTTTTCCTCAGATATCTTCTCAGACTTGCGCTTCTTAGAACCTTTCTGAGACCCAGCAACCTTTTTCATCATGTTCGTGTGCTCATACTTATAGAGCAGGTTGCTGTTGGCTATTTCAGCCGTCTCTCTGAACTCAATGCCAAGCTTCTCCAGTAAGTGGCATATTTTCAGACCATAGTTAACTGTGGCCTTTGGCTCAGCTAGTCCTTTGGCAATCTTAGGCTCGAAGCCTTGTACCTTCTTCACAAATTTCATGAAGGCGTACTTTCCCCAGTTGAAGGGGTTTTCCAGCCTTCTGTCTTGTTGATTCAGCAAGAACATCATCATCCACCGTTCTTAGCTTATCTGGTCAGCACCTCCCTGTAGACCATCAAAGCATCTGTGAAGGATACATGCCAATACATCCTAGTGAACCATCAGATGTGCGGTTGGGATGTCGACAAGCTTGAACTTCGGTGGGTGTATCGATTTTCAAGATCACACATCAACATGTCTGATTGTTTAACACCTTCAAGGAGATCATCATCCTTGGTGTTAATTTCAAAATCCTTTCCAAGATTTTGAAGTTCAAACAACTTGCAGAAAGTTTTCAAGTCCAGAAGGATTTCCTTTCCTTGGACTGAAGTCTTGATAGACACTTGTGCAGTGCCTTCAGAAACACATGAAATTATCCTGGAGTTATTGTAGAATTCCAACACATCGAGTGATGAAATTCCACTAGGGCGAGCAGATAGAAAACCCTTGATGTTTGCGTTTTCAAGCATGTCAAGTATTAGTTTTCTGTCAGCTTGGTTTTCTATCGCAGCCGTTAGGTATTCCTCAACCATGGCGCCACCCCAAATCATCCTGTGATTTGAAGTCCAGTGGTCAGGATTAAACTCTCCAATTAGTCGATTGTTTATGATAACCAACTCTGGTGCTTGCTTTTCAGCATTACCAGTGGAGGATTGGGATTTCTGGGTAGAAGTGTTCTTGGGAGCCATCTCTTTATATAGTATAGGGATTTGAAGCTTGTGTTTGAAAGAGATTCGATTGAGTGATTCTTTTCAGAAAAACTTAATCAGGATTTGCAGAGATTTTCAGAGATGTTGCAGAGGATCAGGAGAAGGTTTTTGCTGTTTTGATGCAAGTTGAAATTTCGGATTAGGCAAAAGTGATTTTCTTTGCCAAAATCCTATATATATATAGCAAGTGAATCTCAACAGACAAATACATAAAAATTGATTTTGTGTGTACGTATCTGTGATTTGCAAGCCGGCATGAGCAAAAGTAACTTTGGCAATAAATGCAAAGTGGGCTTTTGTCGGAATTTTTACAGTCCACTATTTACTGCGAATTAGTTTTCGCCGTTCAGATCAAACGCTTTGTTTCATCAATGGTCTTCATTTCTTCTACATCAATGATCACAATCAACAAATGTAGTTGTGCCCATTCAATGAATTTTGGCTATTAGCTATCTGAATCACATTTTTGTTTGACCAAGGACACTGTGTGCATCTGAGTCTGTCTTATACTTAGAATTTTTCCAAGTTTTTCACAAAGATAGAAATAATGCGCAATTCAAGAGAGTAGTTGACTACAGATAGTTGTACTATTCTCCTTAATTAGTGTTCTCTGTTCATAGAGTGATCCAGATATCTGAGTTCCTGTCTCAGAGATCTTTAAGCTTTCTTTTTGCTCTTTAGCCTTTTTGTTTTCTCCTTTCTGGATTCCCGTTCCAGATACCTCTTTTCTCTATTCTCTTTTCTGGATTCCCGTTCCAGATTTCTCTTCTCTGGATACCCGTTCCAGATATGTGAACTTTTTCAGTTCAAAGGTAGTTCTATTAGTCCAAGCGTGTCTTAAGGCTAAGAATCTACTTTCTTGTAGTGGCTTAGTGAAGATATCTGCAAGTTGGTCTTCAGTGCCAATCTTGAGTATCTCTATATTGCCTTTTTCAACATGATCTCTAATGAAGTGGTGTCTAACATCAATGTGCTTTGTTCTGGCATGAAACTTAGGATTCTGTGTAATCGCAATAGCACTTGTGTTGTCACAGAAAATGGGAGTTTTCTCTCATTGAGTCCATAGTCTTTAAGTTGTTGTTGAATCCACAGTATTTGCGTTGCACAACAACCAGCAGCAATATATTCAGCCTCTGTGGTAGAAGTTGCAATTGAGTTTTGCTTCTTGCTAAACCATGAGATAAGTCTAGCACCCAGAAACTGGCATGTCCCTGATGTACTTTTCCTATCAAGCATTGATCCAGCATAATCAGCATCTGAATAACCAGCTAAACTCAATCCACTTTCTTTGGGATACCACAGTCCTACATCTACTGTACCTTTTACGTACCTTAATATTTTCATAGCAATGTTGTAGTGTGTTTGCATTGGATTTATGCGGAATCTAGCACACTCAACAAAGATATTGAATATCGGTCTACTTGCGAAGGTAGAGTAGTGAACCTATCAATTTCCTATACTTATGTTCTTCAACACTCTTGTCTGATTCAGTATAGGTCATTTTGGTTCCAATGCTCATAGGTATCCTAGCATTCTTTTCAGAAGGCTTTAGATTAAACTTTGTGAGCATATCCTTTGCATACTTTGTTTGACTGATGAATATTCCATCATTGAGTTGCTTGACCTGCAATCCTATGAAATAATTCATTTCTCCCATCATGCTCATCTCAAACTTGCTTTTCATGAGATTTGCAAAGTCATCACAAAGTTGCTTGTCCTTAGATCCAAATATAATGTCATCAACATATACTTGAATTAAGAGTAGTTTCCCGTCGTGATTCAAGGTAAATAAAGTTTTATCAACTTCACCTTTCTTGAAACCACTTTCCAGAAGGTATTTGGCCAAAGTGTCATACCATGCTCTGGGAGCCTGTTTCAGTCCATATAGAGCTTTCTGTAATTTATAGACCATTCTACTTTCTGAGGAAACTTCAAAGCCAGGTGGTTGCTCAACATAGACTTCCTAAGCAAGTTCACCATTTAAGAATGCACTCCTGACATCCATTTGATAAACTTTAAAATCTCTATGAGCTGCAAAGGCTAGAAAGAGTCTAATTGCATCCAATCTGGCAATTGGTGCATATGACTCATCAAAGTCTAGTCCTTCAGTCTGGGTAAATCCCTTGGCAACCAATCTTGCTTTGTTTCTGGTTATTTCACCAGATTCATTCATTTTGTTTCTGAAAACCCACTTAGTTCCAATCACAGAAATTCCTTCAATAAATGGAACTAGTTTCCAGACTTTGTTTCTCTCAAATTGATCCAACTCTTCTTGCATCGCAGAGATCCAGTCTTGGTCTCTTAATGCTTCTTCAATGGTTTTTGGTTCAATATCTGAGATAAAACATCCAAAGAGAGAATTAGCATTTTCAGTTATTGCTCTCCTAGTCCTAATACCTTGATTAATTGGTCCAATTACAACTTTTGCAGGATGATCCTTGATCCACCTCATCATAGGTTTAGTGCTAGTAGGATCAACATCTAAGTGATCTGAATGTGAATCACCAAGATTAAGATTTGATACTTTTTCAGTATCTGGGATATCTGACACTTGGGAAATGTCAAGGATATCTGACACTTTTTCAGTGTTAGAGATATCTGGAACTTGCATTTCAGCAGTCTCATTTTCAGTTATCTCTTCATGATGAAGGTTCTCAGTAACCTGTTCCATTTCTGGAAGTTTCTTAGGAAATTCTTCATCATGTAAGTGAGTCATCTGGTTGTTACTAGGCAATTCATGCTTTTCTTCGTCAGAGTCATCCTCACTTTCCACAATAATGTTTTTCCTTTCTGAGGGTTCTTTTTCAGAATCCTTTATTATTAGTTCTTTGAACTTTTCTGAGATTTCATCAGTGAGAGGTGTTTTCTTACTTCCTTCATAGAATACAACATGAACTGATTCTTCAATCTTCTTTGTTCTTTTGTTGTAAATTCTGTAAGCTTTGATATTCATAGAATAACCAAGAAATACACCTTCATCCGCTTTTGGTTGAAATGTTCTCAGATATTCTTTTCCGTTGTTGAGAACAAAACATTTACAACCAAATACTCACAGATGTTTGATATTAGGGGGTCTACCAACCAAGATTTCATAGGGGGTCTTATCATGGTGTTTATTTATCAAGCATCTGTTCTGAGTGTAGCATGCTGTGTTTATAGCTTCAACCCAATAAACTTCACTTATTTGATGTCATTAGCATTGTCCTTGCGACTTCTTTAAGGGTTCTGTTTTCCTTTACGCAACACCATTTTGTTGAGGTGTTCTTACGAGAGGAAAGTTGGTGTTGTATACCTTTGCGGTACAAAACTCCTTTATGTCTTGGTTGACAAACTCGATTACCATAGTGCATACGATTGAGATACCTTGTCATTTTCATGACTTCAAGCTTTTTGACAAGTTTGGTATCTCCACCACGGCATCGATTGTGTTTCAGGAAGACAACCCAAGTGAATCTTGAGAAGTCATCTACAACAACCAGACCATACTTCTTTCCTGCATAACTAGTTGCAGATGATTCAAAAAGATCCATGTGTAATAGTTGCAGTGGTCTAACACTAGAGTGTCTGGTTTTGGACCTGAAAGAGATCTTGGATTGTTTCCCCATCTGACATGAAGAACAGATACCATCCTTTCTGAAAGATGTTTTGGGAAGACCAACCACTAATTATTTCTTGGCAAGTTTGTTCAGAGTTTTGAAATTCAAGTGACTCATTCTTTTGTGCCATAACCAGTGCTCTTCTGTGTGACCTGATTGACTCACCATGAGACATTCTTCAGTTGTGGCAGATGCCCAATCGGCAACATAAAGACTACCTTTCCGCCGAGCAACCAAGACTGTCTGCTTTGACTCATTGTCAATAAGTTTGCAGTACTTTGCTTTGAATTTCACAGTAAAACCTTTGTCTGCAAACTGGCTCATGCTAAACAGATTGTATTTCAAATCCTTAACATGTAATACGTCAGTGATTGTTAATGATCCCAATTTGACGTTGCCAAATCCCAGAGAGGGATTTAATTCTCCTCCAGCAAATCTGATATCTGGTCCTGTATTGCAAGCTTTGTAACCGACCAGATTTGCTTTGTCTCCTGTCATGTGTTTTCTGCATCCACTATCAAATAGCCATTGTGCTTTAGTCAAGGAAGCGTTCTGCACATAACAGGAAACATGAGATTAGGTTCTCATATCTTTAATGGAACCGTCAGGATTAAAAGATCTTCCAGTTGGAATCCATTTTTGAATAAGTTTCCTTGGAACATTCTTTTGTCTGACAGGAACATAAGGAGGAATTCTAGTTGAATGAATGTTATCATTAATAAGAACTATTTTCTTCCTTGGAGTGTTCCTAGGTGCTCCTCTTGGTGCTTTCAGATACCTGTTAGGTTTCTGAGTTTGCTTTTCAGCAAACTTAGCTTTCCTTGCCAGATTTCTTCTAGCCCTGGCATTCAGATTTTCAGTGGCTTGATTTAACTTCCACTTCTGATAATTGCTTTGAGCAATTCTAGCCTTGACCATCGTTCTTGCTCACCTTGTACTCATGAGCAAGTTGTTTTCCGATGCTTCTATAGCCAATACCATTTCGAGCACTTGAAGCTATTTGAGATCTTTTCTCAGCAGCTTTGCTAGTCTCTGGTTGGTCCAATTTTTTCCAGAAAAAGTGACATGGGAGAATTTGCCAGCTCCTGCAATTCTACCCTTTTGAGAGACATAGCACTGTGGGTGTTCACACTTTTCAGTGTTATGTTTCTTTTCATCTGTTTGACTTGTTTTTCCCACAAAGGAGTATTCGCAACTGCCTTTCCTTTGTCTACAATCTTGGTCTTCTGACCGATGTTGTAGATTGTATGGGAACCATCTTGCTGAGTAGTTATGAATGTTCTTCTTTCTTCACTCTTATTCAGAGTGGTAGAACAGTCAGTTTGTGTTCTCAGCCCAAGTCCTGTTTTCTCTGAAGGATCTCTTAAGTAAGATTGCACTTCAGTAAGAGTGTCACTAGCTTTGGCATAAGATTGAAAAGATAATTCTTTCTTTTTGAGTTCCTTGTTCTCAGAAAGAAGATCTTCATATTTCTTTTGAAGTTCAGCCATTGCTTCTTCATGTGACTTTTCAGTCTCAGATATCTGAGCTTTGAGAAACACATTTTCAGCGTCCTTTTTCTCAGATATCTTAACCAAATGGGAACTTTCCTTTGCAAGAAAATTCTTTTCTTCCTCTAGGTTTTCAGCTCTCGCACGGATCATTAGAAACTCTCTTTCATAGATATCAAGTTCTTTTCTGAGATTCTCTAGATCTTTAATTTCTTCCTCATCACTTTCATAAGTGTAACAAGAAGTATGTGTTACCTCATCAGCCATAAGACAGTTTTCAATGTTGGAGATATCTGGACCGTCGATCTCAGCAACTCCACACATTTCATTCTTCTTTAAGCCGAAGTCAATTATATCGTGAGTAACTCCACATAATTCTGGTGATGGTAATGTTGAGTCATCTGAGTCATCTTCAGAGTCTGTCTCAACATCTAGAGCATCCAGTTGAGTTTGGATTTTCTTTCTTTCTTCAGTTAGCAAGGCTTTTTGGCTTCTTCTGAAGATTCTTCTATCTTTTCTGTCACCTGTCTTTAGTTTGTTGAAGGCAGGACAGTCCTTCTTGAAGTGACCAGGTTTTTGACAGTAGAAACAGATATCGTTCCCGATTTCTGCTACCTCAATACTTGGTGCTTTCTGAGCTTGCTTTTTCAGCGAGCTTTGCAAATCCTTGTACTGGTGATAGTTTGAGCCTAGATGCTTTTTCAGCTTCTCTTTGGCTTTCCTTCTCTCAATTTCTCGACTTACAAATTTGCTCATTTGCTTTGCAGCAAGAGCATCCTCAGTCTCCTCCTTGCTTTTCTTCTTTTCAGAAGTTCCTTGAGTAACTAGAGCAACATTCTACAACTTTTCAGTTGTTTGTTCTCTCTGAGTTGTCTCATAATCAACCGTAGCAAGGTGAGAGAAAAGTTCCACCGGAGTGATATTTGGCATACCTTGGTTAAAATAAAAGAATACCTTGGTTCCCCAAGTGCTGCCATATCACTCATGAGAGTGGTAAACCGGAAATCAAGTTCTTCCAGAGTTTCATGGGACCTTGTTTGAAATTTTGAAATTTCAACTTTAGAACTTCGAACTTGTTTTCCTTGGTTTTCTCAGTTCCGGCACAGATTTCTTCAATCAGTTGCCAGTCAACTTTCGCCGTTTTAGCACCCCACAGTTTACACTGTATGTGCTCTGGTGTCGATCTGATGATGATGTTACGAGCTTGACCATCCAGTCGATTCCTCTTGGCATCTTCCGATGTCCAGAGTTCTCTGGGTTTTGGTTCGTAAATAACTTGACCAGTAGATCTTCCACTTGTTGACGCATCTGTTTGTGAAGATCCTTCGCTTTGATCTCTGTCTCTACCATTTGAAACCTCCATGACTTGCTTTAGTTGTTGAATGACTATTGGGCCATTCTTTATTACTTCAATCATCTCGTCACTTATGGCTTCAAGGTGGAGCATCATGTTATTTTTCCATTTCTCGTAGTTCTCTGGTTTGAGAACTGGTGCATCACTCAGAGACATACCTGCACACTTAACACACAAATTAAATAGTCCTCGAAAATGGACAAAGTTCCTTCACCTATCTGGGGATCTAGGTTAAGTGCAGAAGGCTGGTGAACCTCCTGCTCTGATACCACTTGTTGGTCCAGATAACGGCAAAGTAAAAGACTAGGGGGGGGGGGTGAATAGTCTTTTAAAACTTTTGTCGATAAACAATATTTCTCAGATATCTGTGAAGATATCTGGTACTTAGATTCAGAGCGCGGAAGACTTAATATAGATAAGTGCAGAAACAGTTAATGTGTGTGTGTGTGTTGCTGAAATGTAAATACAGAAAGGTAAATAACACAGCAAGTATAGTGGTATCTGGAGGTGGCGTAATCCTCCAACCAATCCACTTCGGTCTTCCAAAGACCTAGAATTCACTAGAATAGATATTTGAGGTCACCTTACAAAGATCCTATTCTAAGACTTCTTAAACAAATGGTTCCCAACCAAATGTTCCCCCTGAGTTATTCCCGGGCTTCTTCAGCCTAGTACTTCCTATACTCAGAAACCTTTGAGTTATTCCCTAGCTTCTCAAGCTAAGTACTTCCTATACTCAATAACCTTGGAGTTATTCCTTAGTTTCTCAAATCAAGTACTTCCTATACTCCGATAACCTTGGAGTTATTCCCTGATTTTCCAAACTAAGTACTTCCTGTACTCCACGCCTGTTGAGGTGTTGGTTTTTGGTTTGAGTTTGTCAGATGAGATTCTTATATTAATTTTTCAGTTAATCAGAATGCTCAGTGAATCAAGTATACTTAATACACTTTTCAATGTATGGTATCTTGTTCTTTTTACTGACCCAAGTCTTATGATAACTGTTCAAGAGAATGAATCTCAGATACTTGATCTTTCGATTCAAATCCTTCACAGATAACTTTACTTGTTTAGGATCAGGACACTTAGAACTTCAATGCTACTTAAGATCAAAATCTATGGTCGCAACAGTTAGCTTAAGAGTAAGTAGTTTGCTTTGAGAAAGATATTCAGAGTAAGTTCACAAGATCGTTTCTGAGGTTTGTGTTCTGTGTGTGTCTAAGGTCTCTTCTCAAGCAGTCTAAGTGTTGATATTTATAGATGAATTTGAGTGTCGTTTGAATAGTATCCGTTAGGCTTCAAATTCAAGCTATTGATATCTGTGTACAGTACTATAGCAGATTTGTCTTCTTCTTCAGAAGCAACCGTTGCTTTTATTCAGACATCTCTGTCCGTGCATTAAATGCATTGTACTATACTTTTGTCCTGTAGTGTCAACGGAACTATGCTTTATTTCAGAGATTTGACTTAAGCAGTTTTCTCTCTGAATTTTGCATGTCCTTATCTTTAATCTTCAGATACCACTTGAATAGGAAGCAACTTTGTTTGCAATCTGTAATTCTCTTTTCAGAGATGTGATATAAAGCTCAAGGTATCTGTAAGAAGATATATGTGGACACTTTCCTTGTTTTCCAGATATACCCTTCTGATTCTCAGATATCTCTTGTGACTTAGTTTGTCTAAAACTATTCGTGTCTTCAAGAAATCTGGTCAAGGTATCTGTAAAACTCTTTTAGTAATCTTGTGCAGTTTCTTCAATTCTTCAATGTCGTTGAACTCATCTGCATGGATGTCTTCTTCTTGGTCTTCTCTTCATAAAATAAAAATTACATTTGAGACCTAACATCCTATACAAGATTAACTAGACTATCATACTAAGTGAGTTTCCTCTTTTACAATGTTCAAGTGAACCAAGAGTACTAGTCACCTTTCTAAGACTAAGATAGGTCATCATGTTGCTGATCAAAACTTATACAATATAAAATATCTAACAAATTTCCTAACAATCCACTAACACTCCCCCTTAAATGTACATCATGAATTATGATCATACGCATGAAATGCTGCCTCATTAAAAACCTTGCTAAAGAAAAACCCAATGGGAAAAAAAACCTTAGCGAAGGAAAAGAGTACAGCGCGTATTTCACTCCCCCTCATAGTTACATTTCTTTACTTCCCTCAGATGCCGCATGCCGATCGCATGCCTTAGTTTCTCAAATGTCGAAGTAGGAAGAGATTTGGTGAATAAGTCTGCCAAATTTTCACTAGAGCGGATTGGTTGGACATAGATCTGATTCTTCTGTTGATGTTCATGAGTGAAGAAGAATTTGGGCAGGATATGTTTTGTTCTGTCACCTTTGATGAATCCTTCCTTTAATTGAGCAACGCAGGCTGCATTATCTTCGTGGATTATAGTTGGGGAGTTTTCCATTATAGGAAGTCCGCACTTTTGTCGAATGTGGTGCGTGATAGATCTCAGCCAAATGCATTCACGACTTGCTTCATGGATTGCTAGTAGTTCTGCATGATTAGAAGAAGTAGCAACCATTGTTTGTTTTACAGATCGCCAAGAAATAGCCGTACCTCCACATGTAAACACATAACCTGTTTGAGATCGACCATTATGTGGGTCAGACAAATATCCTGCATCTGCATAACCGGTTAGTCCAGAGGTAGAGGAGTCGGGATAATACAACCCCATTCCTTGAAGGTATCGCAAGAGGTGTTTTATCCCGTTCCAATGCCTTTGAGTTGGAGAAGAACTGTATCTTGCTAATAAATTTACAGCAAATGTTATATCTGGTCTTGTATTTGTAGCAAGATACATCAGTGCACCAATTGCACTTAGATATGGCGTTTGGGGGCCTAAAAGTTCTTCATCATCGTCACAAGGTCGGAATGGATCATTCTCAACATTCGTGATCGTACAACCATTGGTGTACTCAACGGATGTGCATCTCTCATATTGAATCTTTCCAACACTTTTGTTGTGTATGTGGATTGATGCAGAAAAACACCATCCTTTAGATATTCAATCTGAAGACCCAAAACAAATTTTGTTTTCCCAAGGTCTTTCATTTCAAATTCATTTTTCAATAATCATACTGCTTTTGATAACTCTCCTGGAGTTCCAATAATGTTCAAATCGTCCACATATACAGCGATTGTGACGAACTCAGATCCAGATCTTTTGATAAACACACAAGGACATATGGGGTCATTTTTGTAACCTTCTTTGATCAAGAATGTACTCAAACGATTGTACCACATTCGACCGGATTGTTTTAATCCGTATAAAGACTTGTTTAGTTTTATCGAGTACGTTTCTCGAGATCCATTGTATACTTCAGGTATCTCGAATTCATCTGGAATTCTCATGTAAATTTCCTTTTCCAATGAGCCATAGTAACCACATCCATTAGACGCATTTCCAACTTTTCTTGTACAGCCAAGCTTATCAAATAGCGAAAAGTAATTGCATCTACCACTGGTGAATATGTTTCTTCATAATCAATACCAGGTCTTTGGGTAAAACCTTGTGCTACGAGTCTTGCTTTATATCTTACAATCTCATTTTTATCATTCCTCTTTCGCACAAATACCCATTTATTTCCCACTGGTTTTACACCTTTTGGTGCTTGGATCACATGTCCAAATACATTTCGCTTCGCAAGAGATTCCAACTCTGCGTTTATTGCCTCTTTCCATTTAGGCCAATCCTTTCTTTGCTTACACTCATCAACTGAGGTAGGCTCTGAATTTTCATGATTCTTATTTTCTCCCATGATATCAAGAGCTATGTTATAGGCAAATACATTGCCCACATTGATTTCATTTCGGTTCCATCTTTTTCCAGACAAGACATAATTTATCGATATTTCTTCGTTCTCAGGCGCCTGAGGTTCTTCTTGAACTTGAACCTTATTTATTATGTCAGATTGCTCCTCTTGAGCTTTTGTGTCCTATTTTAGACAACTATCTGTGATTGCCCCTTTTCTTTTCCGCGGATTTTTATCTTTGGAACCAGGAGGTCTACCATGCTTCTGGCGTGTGTTAGCCTCATTCTCAGTAGAAGATTGTCCTCTAGGGATATCAATTCTTACTGGAACATTTGCAGCTGGAATATGGGATTTTGTTACCCTTTTAAGGTCAGTAAATGCATCCGGCAATTGATTTGCAATAGCTTGCAAATGAATTATGTTTTGAACTTGTTGTTCACATTGTTTTGTTCGAGAATCTAAACTTCTCAAAGATGTATCTTTCCATGAGATACTCTTTTCCATCTGTTTTTTCTCTCCCCCTAATGTTGGGAAATTTCTTTCATCAAAATGACAGTCGGCAAATCTAGCCGTAAATTGATCTCCAGTCAATGGTTCCAAATATCTTATGATACTTGGAGAATCATACCCAACATATATCCCCAATCTCCTTTGGGGTCCCATTTTTGTGCGTTATGGTGGTGAAATCGGCACATATACCGCACATCCAAATGTTCTTAAATGGGAAATATTTGGTTCCTGACCTTGAACCATTTGATATGGGGATGTTTGATTATAGCTTGATGGCCTGATGCGCATAAGCGATGATGCATGTAATATTGCATGCCCCCATGCCGATGTTGGCAACTTTGATTTCATTAATAATGGTCTTGCAATCCATTGCAGACGTTTTATCAAAGATTCAGCGAGTCCATTTTGTGTGAACATGCATTTGGATGTTCAATATTTATTCCAATGGACATGCAATAATCATTAAAGGCTTGTGATGTAAATTCATCAGCATTATCAAGACGAATGTTCTTGATTGTATAATCAGGGAATTGTGCTCGCAGCCTTATTATTTGTCCCAATAACTTCGCAAATGCCATATTGCGAGTTGACAATAAACATACATGCGACCATTTAGTTGATGCATCGATTAGGACCATAAAGTACCTAAACGGTCCACATGGTGGATGTATTGGTCCGCATATATCCCCTTGAATTCTTTCTAAGAATACGGGATTTTCAAATCAATTTCCCTTGAGAACAAGTTGTGCATGCTAATTCATGGGTCTGTAACATTTTCCTTGTTTTCAAAGGATGTCCACATGAATTCTCAATAATTTTTCGCATCATTATTGTACCGGGATGGCCCAACCGGTTATGCCAATTATTGAACTCAGTAGTAACCTCTTGGTTTACTACATTATAAACTTCTGCCTTTATCATTGTATAATATAGGCCTGAGTTTAATACGGGTAACTTTTCCAATATATTTTTCATACCCGATTGAGAAGTGGTAATATACAAGTATTCTTTTCCCTTCTCATCCATTGTCTCAATGTAATATCCGTTCGATCGAATATCTTTAAAACTCAACAGATTTCTTTGAGACTTTGAGGAATATAATGCAACCTCAATTTTTAACTTTGTTCCTTTCGGCAACAAAATATTAGCTTTTCCGTAGCCATCAATTATCTTTGATTTTCCGGAGATTGTATACACATCATCCTTTCCCAATACCAAGTTTGAGAAATATTTTGCATTATTCAATATGGTGTGAGTGGTAGCACTATCTGCCAGACATGTCTCTCCTTTAGTGCTTGTCATTTCAAATATGTTGTTTTTCTATATGCAAGAAAAAAAACATAAGTAAGATTACATATAAAAACTTTGATTTTAGAAATACGATATATCGCTTTCAGAAAAACAATATATAAGCACACAAAAAAAATACATCAAACAAGTGTCTTTTACACAACCATGCATCACACCATACAAGTATTAGTCGTTCAATGCCTGTTCTAGTTCTTTTTCTCTTTCGGCAATCAGAAACTCAGTTCTGTCATCATACTCATCTTCTGTTTCGACAATATTTGTCTCCACAATGTTTTTCCCTTTTAGGGATTCTTTATATCTATCAACCCTTTGTTGTGAGCTGTGATAAACTTTCGCAAAATGCCCATGGTCTCCACAACGGTAACAAATGCTGCTTCCGGGCTCATATTTGTAATTATTTCCGGAATTATTTTGACCACGATAGTGGTTTTGATTGTTACCACTATAACGTTTCATTCCGCGACCACGTGTTTGGCCAAAATATCCACGCCCACGCCCACGACCTCCACGCCAGTTACTATGACCACCACGTTTATTTCCACGGCTTTCGTTATGACCATTATTTGGTACATAACTATTATATGAAGCCTGGTTTATATCACGCGGGGCATTAGAGTTGGCATTATTTATTTACAGGCGTGGTGAACTGATTGACGGCCTGGTGGCTTTTAAGAAGCAGCTCATTATTCTTTTCTGCTTCCAACAAGTGGGTGAGCAATTGCGAGTATTTCGTAAACCCTTGGTTACGATAAGTTTGCATCAGTATCATATTTTCTAGGGGCATTGTCTGATATGTCTTCTCAAGCATATCATGTTCAGACACTTTATCCCCACACAATAAAAGACGAGATGTAATATTGTACATCGATGAGTTATACTCATTTATACTCTTGAAATCTTGTAATCTCAAGTTTAGCCATTCATGCTTGGCTGCTGGATGTGTCACGGCTTTCTGATGGTCATACCTTTCTTTCAAATTTGTCCACAACTCAAGTGGATCTTTTATTGTAAGGTATTCTAATTTCAGACCATCATGAATATGATGTCTCAGGAATATCATGGCCTTAGCCTTATCCTGCTCGGATTTTGTATTTTTCTCTTTAATAGTATCTCCGAGCCCCATACTATTTAAGTGGAGCTCCGCATCGAGCAACCAGCTTAAATAATTTTCTCCAGAAATCTCCAGTGCATCAAATTGCAATTTCATGATGTTTGACATGTTGATAATCTATAAATATAAACATGTTAGAAAATATAAAAGCATAAGATGAAATAAAATCGAACTTCGCCCAGTGGCTCAGATGTATAATGACCATTAGATTGTGCGGGTTCGATACCTGTCGGGAACCATCTTTATTAAGTCATAAATTTAACACATATTTTATTAAGTCTGGAAATTACCATTATGTCCTTCATCACTGTTCCAACGGTAATAAAACGGTAATATATCCGAAATTTACTCTATAAATACTCCAATATTTCTTCATAAAAATCACACCATTATCTTCTCTTCTTTCACAATATGTCTAATCTCCTTTTCCACGTCGTTTCCGTTTGTATTGCTTTTGTTGTTGTTTTACCGTTTGCCGTGGAGATGCCTGATTGGCCCATATACGGGCCTATATATGTAGTGTTGTGTATCATTATGGTTATGTTGTACGCTTGTAACTTAATCATTTATCTTAATAGTGGAATATAATTGTATTTCAATCATGATATGAATAAAATTTCAATTTTATTGTCGTGTCAATTATATCAAAACTTTATTTTTCGCGTTTCCCTCTTTAATCAAAACTTTTCGAGAGTTTGTGTAACAACGTATAATTTCAAAGTAATCGGGGTAGGTTGGAGTATTGAAAGTAATATTGTGACAAAACCGAAACAATTTCTTTAGTAAGTTAACTGGTTATTTCGCAGCATGACGGATAATAAAATAGCTTAAGTATTTTATTTAGTACATACTGACTGAAAAATAAAAGTACCTTTTACTAGAATTTTCTTCCGGATCGGAATTGATTTAGAGCAGCTCGTGCTGATAACGTGTTATAAATCAAGATGAAATATATGGAAGAAGAGAGTAATAGAAGAATGAAGTTTTTCAGATAGCCTTTCATTCATCAGAATGCAGCCTATTTATAGGCGCATTCAATCGGCAAATTTACAAATTTCGTTAATATGCAAACTATTCATGATGGTGACATTTACGTTTATAAATTACTCCACTCAACTCCACTAAATTTCCACTAACATCCACTAACAAAATACAATTAATTACATAAAATTCCACGTAGTATTGAATTAATCCGATGGGTTTAACCTTGTACTTTAAATAATATATATGGACGCATGGATTCTCCACAGGCAGCTCCACGACTCCACTGACTCTCATCGATCATCATCTATGGCTCAACTTCTGAAACCCAATCGCCAATTCGCCATGTCCATTCTCCATCGATCTGTCATCTGCGCCTCAACTTCTGAAACCCAATTGCCATCTCCATCGATCTGGGTTTGCTGTATCTCCATCACCAATTCAGCATCTCCATCGATTTGTTCATTTGGTTACGGGGTTGTTGTATTTCCATCGATTTGGTTATCGGGTTCGTTGGTGTAGCGTTGAAGAATCGTTCAAACTTTCTTCATCTTTAATCCTTTCTTAATTCAACATAACAGATTGGTGGCTGAAGATGAACGAACCAGTAACGGTCGGTTAATTCCGATCGAGCGACTAATTCGCTGTAGGTGAGTTTAATTTCGAAAATTAATCTGAATTCTTCCTTTCCTTTTCTAGAAATCCGAATTTCTGATAGTTGAGGACTTATTTGCAAAACTTGGTGTGTGTACATCAATTTGGGAATCCTGGGAATCCTAATTCTATTCTAATTAGATTAGAGCAGGTCGGTTCGGTTGCACTACTAATCTATATATATTCCTTTTAGCTTAGCAGGAATCAGATTAAACCAGTCGTCTGCGATGGCAAACTCGAACGTTCCGATTCCGGGAGAGCGTAACGTCCTCATCACAAGCGCATTGCCGTACGTGAACAACGTTCCCCATCTAGGGAACATTATAGGATGTGTTCTTAGTGCCGATGTCTTTGCGAGGTACTCTCGTAACAGAGGGTATAACACGCTGTACATATGCGGTACGGATGAGTATGGTACGGCTACAGAGACGAAGGCCATGGAAGAAGGGGTCTCTCCCCAAGAGATCTGCGACAAGTACCATGCTATTCACAAAGAGGTGTATGAGTGGTTCGATATAAGCTTTGATGAGTTCGGTCGGACCTCAACTCCACAGCAGACTCAGGTTTGTCAATCGATTTTCAAGAAGCTGCTGGAGAAAGGTTGGTTGGTAGAGAACACAATGCACCAGCTTTATTGCGATACATGTTCGAGATTTTTAGCAGATCGTCTCGTGGAGGGTGATTGCCCTACGCCAGGGTGTAATTACGGTGCTGCACGTGGAGATCAGTGCGAACATTGTGGGAAGCTCCTGAATCCGACAGAATTGGTTCATCCTAAATGCAAGGTTTGTCGAAATACTCCACGTGTACGTGATACCAACCATCTTTTTCTTGACCTGCCTGAGTTGAAGGATAGATTAGATGAATACATCAAGAAGGAGTCAGTGGACGGTGGATGGAGTCAGAATGCTATACAAACAACGAATGCTTGGCTTAAAGAAGGGCTCAGACAACGATGCATCACGAGAGATTTGAAATGGGGCGTACCTGTCCCACATGAAAAGTTTAAGGACAAGGTTTTCTATGTGTGGTTTGATGCTCCGATTGGGTATGTTTCCATCACAGCATGTCACACGCCCGAGTGGGAGAAATGGTGGAAGAATCCTGATAATGTGGAGCTCTACCAGTTTATGGGGAAGGATAATGTGCCGTTTCATACTGTCATGTTTCCCGCTGCTCTCATTGGGACGGATGAAAACTGGACTTTGATGAAAACTATCAGTGTTACCGAGTACTTGAACTATGAAGAAGGGAAATTTTCTAAGAGTCACGGTATTGGAGTGTTCGGGAATGATGCAAAGGACACACAAATTCCCGTCGAGGTGTGGAGGTACTATCTGTTGGCAAATCGGCCAGAGGTGTCAGACACATTGTTTACATGGGCTGACTTGCAAGCAAAGACAAACAATGAGCTGCTGAGCAATCTTGGAAATTTTGTCAACCGAGTCTTGAGTTTCATTGCCAAAGAATCAGGCTCAGGATACGGGTCCATAGTCCCTGATTCCGGGAACGAGGATTCTCATAAACTGACAAAAGAACTGGGACAGAAGGTTGGAGAGAAGGTTGGAGAGTATATAGAGTCCATGGAGAAGGTTAAGCTAAAGCAAGGCTTGAAAATTGCTATGAGTATATCTATTGCAGGAAATGCTTACTTATCAAAGAGTAAATTCTGGGAGGAGGTTGATAAGCCTGCTTGTTCCATAGTCATGAAAACTTCGGCAGGATTGGTGTATCTCCTCGCATGCTTGTTAGAACCGTTCATCCCATCGTTCTCACACCAGGTCCTCAAGCAGCTCAACCTGCCTGAATCTCAAATTTCACTTTGTGATGAAAATGTTGAAAGGGCCAAAAGACCTTGGGAGTTCCTACCTGCAGGTCATAAAATTGGAACACTGTCGCCAATTTTCAAAAGATTGACAGACAACGAAAGAGATGGTTTCAAGGAACGATTTGCTGGAAGTCAAGCTGAGTGGGAGGAAGGCTGAAGCTGATGCAAAGCAAAAGAAACTCTAATTAGGAATAAGCTCGTTATATGAATATTTTTTTCCTTTCTGTCCTATTGGATTTTTTTTGGCTTCTTTTACCGTGTCATTGAATGCTTCACATGTTCTGGAAAAATTTATCTCATATCTTTATCATGCTCAACCAGTACACACTACACAAACCTCCTGAGAAATCGATCATCCCACTATTAAATAGGTCAATATATCATTTATATTGAATGTAAATAATTTAAAATCAAATGTGACAAATATGTACTCAATAATGATCAGTCTCTAGTACACATGTATATACTGATATATATGGCACGATCTGATACGTATACAGGCCACTTACAAAACGTCTTCCGCACTTTGAAGTGAAAAATTCTTCATTTGAGTTTGATGAAGATGTGAAACTGTTGTAGACAGTTTCAAAGTTTGATTATCATCTGTGGATGAAGTTCTTGCTCGGATTAATCCAGCAAAAGCAGCTACATTTGATCCCCTATGAATAAGAGAAACTTCCACATGTTATGATTGTTTTCGGTGCTGCAAATTTCTTCTATTATCCACATAACCATTAGGTTATTACATACCCTTGCACAAGGAAACCCGACATATGATCGAGTACGGAGCTTTCGCATTTCATAAACTTTCTCATCACAGAGTATGGGTCCTGCTTCAGTATTGTTCATGTGAGGTGTTAGTTCGTTTCTAGCTCAGTTCGAGGAGTTAATTCGTGTATTTGCCAGATTGCACAGCAACCGTTGATCAATGTCATCCTACGGCTGAGATTAAACAGTTGGAAAGAGGGAAAGTTAGTTGATGGAAGAAGAAAACAGAGCCAATTTTCTTAGCTAGCTAATTACTCTCATTTGCGTTGTAATCAAGCTGTATATATACGTTTATACTTGTAATTGAGAGGGTAGAGAATCATCATCTCATAATTATCAGTTACAGTGAGAGAAAACACTAGTGAGAGAGAGAATTGTAGAAACCACAATTCGCCATTGTTGAATTGCTTGAGGTTTCGATTCTTGTAATCTTTCTGATTGATAGTGAATTGTTCATGGTGTTCTCCGTAGATGTAGGTATAGCCGAACCACGTAAATCTCGTCTCAATTTTTGTTTACGTTCTTGTTTGATTGTTGATTTCTGTGCTCGTCATTTTCATTCGATCGATTGAGTTTTGTGATCGATTGTTCAACAATTGGCGCCGTCTGTGGGAAATTGAGACGATCGGCAATCAATGGCGTCCATGTCTAGGTTTGAGATGGAGAAATTGACAGAGAAGATCGACTTTACCTTGTGGAAAGCGAGAATGGAAGCTCATTTCTTAAGTAAATTAGTTTAATTTGTTTAGTTTATTATTAAGCTCATTTCTTAAGCTCATTTCTTAAGTAAATTAGTCTAAAAAAAAAAGAAAAGGAAGAAAAACTATAATGGTATGTTTAGTTTATTATCCTACATGCTTCTTTAGTATTTATATTTCACAAAATCTCATTTCTTAAGTAAATTAGTTTAATTTGTTGTTAAGAATTGTTTTTCTTTTATTTATGAAAGTTCTCATGCCTAAAATCTTGACAATATACTGCTCTAATTCTCCACAGGCAGCTCCACGACTCCACTGACTCTCATCGATCATCATCTATGGCTCAACTTCTGAAACCCAATCGCCAATTCGCCATGTCCATTCTCCATCGATCTGTCATCTGCGCCTCAACTTCTGAAACCCAATTGCCATCTCCATCGATCTGGGTTTGTTGTATCTCCATCACCAATTCACCATCTCCATCGATTTGTTCATTTGGTTACTGGGTTTGTTGTATTTCCATCGATTTGGTTATCGGGTTCGTTGGTGTAGCCACTACAAAGAAACATGGTATCAATTCTGTTTTTTTACTGTATTTTCCTATGTTTTCACGTATGTACTATATTCTCACCAATATACCCTATGTTCTCAACAATATCTAATATGTTTTTTATGAAATAGTTGCTCATTGATGTTGTTGTTGTTTATGCATTCACAAGGTGTAATCATGCTTGCATAGGGATCGGACAATGTTTTTAATCAAGATCCGACCTCAATCATCAACTCAGATCTGGAAAAAAAAGGTATACACCGTTTCTATGTTCAGCGGACTAAGGCAGTTTTAGTGCTGGAATTTAGCGACGGAAACAATCAGTCGCTAAATGCCGTCTCAAATTAGCGACGGATAAGTAATCCGTCGCCAATTCGGACGGACTGGTCAACGGATTAATCCGTCGCCAGTGCGTCGTTATTTAGCAACGGATTACTTATCCGTCGCTAAAAAAAATTGTGACGCATGGTTTGGGGACGGGGGATTATCCGTCGCTAAGGATTTAGCGACGGATCGGCACTGTTTTAGCAACGGATAATTCCGTCGCTAAAACAGGTTTTTTTTTTGTAGTGAGATAGCTTCGAATCCACATAGATCTGAAAAAATCAAAATCGAAAATTGTAGATCTAGAACTATTCATCTATATTTTCGTGTTTTGTTGGTAATTCATTGATGTTTGTTGTTGTTTATGCATTCACAAAGTGTAAGCATGCTTGCATAAGGATCGGACAGTGTTTTTAATCAAGATTTGACCTCAATCATCAACTCAGATCTGGAAAAATAAGGTATACATCATTTCTATGTTCAGTCTTGTATATGCTATGTTCTCAAGAATATTACATATGTTCTCTGAAATATGTCCTATGTTTTCATTCAAAACCTGACAGTCGTTTTGTGCTCTGTTTTTTGACATATTTTTTTGTACTCTGTTTTTTACTGTATTTTTCTATGTTTTTACGTATATGTACTATCTTCTCACCAATATACCTTATGTTCTCAACAATGTCTAATATGTTTTCTATGAAATAGTTGCTCATTGATGTTGTTGTTGTTTATGCATTCACAAGGTGTAATCATGCTTGCATAGGGATCGGACAATGTTTTTAATCAAGATCCGACCTCAATCATCAACTCAGATCTGGAAAAAAAAGGTATACACCGTTTCTATGTTTATTATTGTATGTGCTATGTTCTCAAAAATATTACTTATGTTCTTTGGAATATGTCCTATGTTTTCATTCAAAACCTGACAATCATTTTGTGCTTTGTTTTTTGACATATTATTTTGAATTTTATTTTTTACTGTATTTTCTATTTTTTTACGCATATGAACTATCTTTTCACCAATATACCCTATGTTCTCAACAATATCTTCTATGTTTGCTATGAAATAGTTGCTCATTGATGTTATTGTTGTTGTTGTTTATGCATTCACAAGGTGTAATCATGTTTGCATAAGGATTGGACGGTGTTTTCAGTTAAGATCTGACCTCAATCATCCACTCAGATCTGAAAAATATGTGCTATTTTCTCAAGAATATTACATATGTTCTCTGGAACATGTCGTATGTTTCCATTCAAAAGCTAATAGTCGTTTTGTGTACACAACGTTTCTATGTTCTTTCTTGTATGTGCTATGTTCTCAATAATATTACCTATATTCTCTGGAACATGTCCTATGTTTCCATTCAAAACCTGACAGTCGTTTGTGATCTTTTTTCCCGACAATATTATGTTAAATTTTGTTATTTACTGTATTAATTTCCTATGTTTTTACGTATATGTACTATCTTCTCACCAATATGCCATATGTTCTCAACAATATCTACTATGTTTGATATGAAATAATTGCTCATTGATGTTGTTGTTTATGCATTCACAAGGTGTAATCATGTTTACATAAGGATCAGGTTACTAAATTCATCAACTTGAAGAAGAAGAAGAAGAGCAAGAGCATTGTCGAAGAAGAAGAAGAAGAATGTTAATTAGTCAAATGCAACAGATGAGCAAAAAGAGATGATGAACTTGAAATTATGTAGATAGAGATCAAGAAGAGGTTTGGAAAGAGACAAAAGAAATAGCGTTATATGTTCTTTTCTTAGCAGTTGTATGAACAATAGTACAACATGTAATTGAATTATATAGGTTTCGTTTTGAATAAAATCTTATTTTTTGGATCATGATTTTATATGTTGTGAATGATCTAGGTTCCGTTTGAATATAATCTTTTTTTTCAGATCATTTTGATGGTTTTTGAATCTGTTGAGTTTAGGGTCTTTGAATATTGTTGAGTTCATGGATGAATATGTTGATAACATGGACGATTATGTTGAGAACATGGACTAATATTGTTGACCAAATCACATATATTCTCCACAAAATCACCTATGCTCTCAACCAAATCACCTATTTTCATACCCCATGATTGTCGTGTAGTAATTGCATTGTCAACATGAAAATCTTATATACAGTATATTACATGTTCTCTACGTGGAGTTTGAATATCTCAAAGGCATGTTATTTCAATGTTATTTATTAATTCATGATCTTAACATATTTATTCATGATCTCAACATATTCATCCATGTTCTATACATTTACAACTATGTTCTATGTTGCTTAGATACTCAGATATGTTCCCAACTATTACATCCATGTTTTCAACATACTAATCCATGATACTAAAACACAAGATTATATTAACACAAAGAAAAAAAACCTATGTTACCAATCATGTTATTCTATGTTCTCAATCATATATCTCATGTTACCAGACAATTCAAATATTTTCTCATCAAAATATTATAAGAACGTCACACAGAAAAATCAGATATTAACAAAAACGAATTTAATTTCTAAGTCATATAGGCTAAGTGGTAGAGAATGGATCACACTGTAAAAATAAAAAAAAGAAGATATTATTCATATACGTAAACATAGTTCTGACGTCAGTTGCACTGGTTCGTGCTGCCTCTCGTTCTTGCCATTCAAGTGATTGAAACACAGAAGGCGCCAAAAATGTTGAGGGGTTTAACCTCGAACACTAACTAACTAAACTATTACAAGCAACCTAGTCTAAGACCCGCCTCCTACTTGAAGTCCGAAGCAATACCTGTCCGAGCTAGAGTACCTAAAAGGACTAAGTGGGGGGGGGGTTAGAAAGGGTTACCCGGATTGCGTATGTCAATCCGGTAAGAGACTTTACTCAAGAGAGAGTTGGGAGCTCTCAATGTAATAGTTATGAGGAAGGTTATTGCTTATCACTTTGGAATTGTGACTTACCTTAAGGTCTTGGACCTTGTGCTATATTTATAGTTATTATGTACTTATGAAGAGGTTCATAAGATGATGCCAAGTGTATGACTTAGATTTGGACACCAATGCTACCTTTGGCCCATATCCCAATAGTGAACAATAGTCCAATACCAATCAGTGGGCCTGGGAGGGAAGTTTGTACATTTTCCCTCTGAGAGTCTTATTCACTTTGTTGGGTCCGTGGTCATCCTTGAGCAGATCATGTCATTGGTTGGTCTGCCTTTAGGTAACTCAGGGTGTCCGAGCCTGGAGTTCCACGGAAGCATCTCAGTGGTTCTGTTATATACATTTGGTCTTAATGTGATGGTGGCGTCCGAGATTCTATCGTCCGGTCCGTTTGGCATCCTAGGACTGACAGTTTGTGGTACTTGGAAGGACCATGTGACCTTTTGTCAGGTTCGGAAGTCGTACACCTAGCTTGGTCGGACTTAGCTGAGAAGGTGTGTTGACTTGTAAGTACTAGTTGACCTGGAATGGTTTCCCTTAGGTCGGACCATTTGAAGGTCGGACTAGTACTGAATTGGCTATTTCAGCCTTGATGCGCTCTAGGACACGCTCTATGGCGCCCTTAATGGATTGGACACATGTCCGTATCAACAATTAGATGCCACAATGACCCGCTCACGTTCTAGTTATATTATATAAGAACATCCAACTGATAATCTGAGCGCTAAAACATTAGCCTCACGTTTAACCTGGAAAAACATCATTGAACAAAATTCTCGCCCCCCTATTCGGACTTTGCTCAACCGTAGAATCAAAATTTATAATTGAAAATCTAAATATCTATTAATTTATTGTTAAATAGATGGGTGGAGTATTAAATATTTAATAAATGCTCTATTTTTTAAATTTCATCATTTCATTTTATCTTCTTTAATAAATATATATTTTATTTTAGTGAATAAAATAATTTATTTAATTAATAATTATAATAATAATAATAATAATAATAATAATAATAATAATAATAATAATAATAATCTAGATTGGTGTCTATAGATTCGTCTTGTCACGGTGAATTCAAATATATGTTCACAATATTTTTCGGAGTTTCGTAGAATAAATTTATATTAAATTTAATAAAAACTATATATGCAGCTAATATACCAAAAATAAATAGTGGAAGATATACTGGTTGAAAATACAACTAATTTCACAAAATTTCACGTAGATTGAATTTATTTAATAAATACTCTATTTTTAAATTTTCATTAATTCATTTCATCTTATTTAATAAATTTATATTTTATTTTAATGAATAAAATTATTTCTTGAAATAATACTATTCAAGATTGGTGTCTATAGATTCGTCTTGTCACGACGAATTCAAATATATGTTCAAAATATTTTTCGAATTTTTGTAGATAAAGTTATATGAGATTTAATAAAAACTATATATGTAGACAATATATCAAAAATAACAATGAAATATATGCTAACTAAAATATGTTATAAATCAAGATGAAATATATGGAAGAAGAGAGTAATAGAAGAATGAAGTTTTTCAGATAGCCTTTCATTCATCAGAATGCAGCTTATTTATAGGCGCATTCAATCGGCAAATTTACAAATTTCGTTACTATGCAAATTATTCATGATGGTGACATTTACGTTTATAAATTACTCCACCCAACTCCACTAAATTTCCACTAACATCCATGTTGGTCCAGATAACGGCAAAGTAAAAGACTAGGGGGGGGGGTGAATAGTCTTTTAAAACTTTTGTCGATAAACAATATTTCTCAGATATCTGTGAAGATATCTGGTACTTAGATTCAGAGCGCGGAAGACTTAATATAGATAAGTGCAGAAACAGTTAATGTGTGTGTGTGTGTTGCTGAAATGTAAATACAGAAAGGTAAATAACACAGCAAGTATAGTGGTATCTGGAGGTGGCGTAATCCTCCAACTAATCCACTTCGGTCTTCCAAAGACCTAGAATTCACTAGAATAGATATTTGAGGTCACCTTACAAAGATCCTATTCTAAGACTTCTTAAACAAATGGTTCCCAACCAAATGTTCCCCCTGAGTTATTCCCGGGCTTCTTCAGCCTAGTACTTCCTATACTCAGAAACCTTTGAGTTATTCCCTAGCTTCTCAAGCTAAGTACTTCCTATACTCAATAACCTTGGAGTTATTCCTTAGTTTCTCAAATCAAGTACTTCCTATACTCCGATAACCTTGGAGTTATTCCCTGATTTTCCAAACTAAGTACTTCCTGTACTCCACGCCTGTTGAGGTGTTGGTTTTTGGTTTGAGTTTGTCATATGAGATTCTTATATTAACTTTTTAGTTAATCAGAATGCTCAGTGAATCAAGTATACTTAATACACTTTTCAATGTGTGGTATCTTGTTCTTTTTACTGACCCAAGTCTTATGATAACTGTTCAAGAGAATGAATCTCAGATACTTGATCTTTCGATTCAACTCCTTCACAGATAACTTTACTTGTTTAGGATCAGGACACTTAGAACTTCAGTGCTACTTAAGATCAAAAGTTATGGTCGCAACAGTTAGCTTAAGAGTAAGTAGTTTGCTTTGAGAAAGATATTCAGAGTAAGTTCACAAGATCGTTTCTGAGGTTTGTGTTCTGTGTGTGTCTAAGGTCTCTTCTCAAGCAGTCTAAGTGTTGATATTTATAGATGAATTTGAGTGCCGTTTGAATAGTATCCGTTAGGCTTCAAATTCAAGCTATTGATATCTCGTATGCGATCTTATGTGATTTGTCTTCTTCTTCTTCAGAAGCAACCGTTATTTTTATTCAGACATCTCTGTCCGTGCATTAAATGCATTGTACTATACTTTTGTCCTGTAGTGTCAACGAAACTATGCTTTATTTCAGAGATTTGACTTAAGCAGTTTTCTCTCTGAATTTTGCATGTCCTTATCTTTAATCTTCAGATACCACTTGAATAGAAAACAACTTTGTTTGCAATCTGTAATTCTCTTTTCAGAGATGTGATATAAAGCTCAAGGTATCTGTAAGAAGATATCTGTGGACACTTTCCTTGTTTTCCAGATATACCCTTCTGATTCTCAGATATCTCTTGTGACTTAGTTTGTCCAAAACTATTCGTGTCTTCAAGAAATCTGGTCTAGGTATCTGTAAAACTCTTTCAGTAATCTTGTGCAGTTTCTTCAATTCTTCAATGTCGTTGAACTCATCTGCATGGATGTCTTCTTCTTGGTCTTCTCTTCATAAAATAAAAATTACATTTGAGACCTAACATCCTATACAAGATTAACTAGACTATCATACTAAGTGAGTTTCCTCTTTTACAATGTTCAAGTGAACCAAGAGTACTAGTCACCTTTCTGAGACTAAGATAGGTCATCATGTTGCTGATCAAAACTTATACAATATAAAAATATCTAACAATTTTTCTAACAAATTTCCCCCTTTTTGATCAGTCAACGATGACTATCTGACCTATTACAAATCTGGATGAGTGAACAATCCATCACTTAATCATTTCTTATGATTTTTCAATTCATTCAATTAAGTGCAGAAAGTAAACATCAACCAAATCACAAGGTGTGATCTTTGCTGACAAGTTATCTTTTTATAGAATGATATCTGAGAGTAAGTTCATCAGATAAATTACATTTGAGATTTACAGATAACTTTAAAACAATAATACAGTTAAGCTCAGTCAGCAAAAATACAAAAAGTTACATAGTAAATTAGGACAACAGGAGTGACCAAGCTCCAAGTAAACATCCTAAATACTAGTCTTCAAGTCTTCAACAGCAACTCTGTGGATCAGTCTGCAAATTTCCTATCTCCAAACCTTTTGATGTCATCAGAATAATCATAGAGAAGAGTTCTGACGAGCATCTCTGTGTCTCTGGCAAATCCACAGACTTCTTTGTAGGTTTTGGTAGGATTTTTCTTGACAAAGTGCTTGACCCACAGATACTTTCCCCACTTCCAGGCATGCTCTATTTTGATATCTGAGAGTTTGAAATAATCGTAGATAATCTTCAGATATATGATGTCACCCTTGTATTGATCTTCTGTCAGATAGAACGACTCATAGGGTTCCACAGCGAGTCTTGCTCTTGTGCCTGTTCCAGTAATATTCAGAATTCTGTGCACATCATCTGGCTTTCCATATGGACATTCATCAGAGAGGTCCTTCTTCATGACCTCAGTTCTCTTGACAACTTCAAAATCTAACCATGCTTTGATGTGATTGGTGTTGATCAAGGTAGGTTTGTCTTTTCTCCATGCCATGAGTTGTTTATGGATGGGTTCTAGAAATCTTGAATTCACAAGTAGATGCTTCAGTTCCAGAATCCAATAGCCATTCTTCTGATTGATGCACCTGTAGACAGAAGAACTATTGTCATACTTCACATACTCAATCTTGGCTTCTTCTGGCCTGAGTGGAAGTTGACTTAATCTTTGCTCAGCTCTCAGTCTGTTCCTTTTCTGTCTTGAATTCTCCTTGGGGTTGTTTGAAGAATCACCACCCTGGATAGACTTGGTATTTCCAGAGGGTGTTTTAGCTGCTAGTGGCTTTGCAGCTATGGGCTCAGTTAGGCTTTCTAATTTCCTTTTTCTGTGAAGAGGAGCTTCATCTTCATCAGATTCCTCATCATCATCAAGATGTAATCTTGTGAGAGTTTTGCAGCCTTCTTCATTGCCCTGGGACTTGATTTGTCCTTCTTATTCTTCTTTAGAAGAGACATCAATCCCTTTGACTTGTCTTCTCCTTGGAGCCTTGGTACTCCTGGGAGGTTTCTGTGCCCTTGCCCTTGTAATCATTGAAGTGCCTTCAGTGGGTTTCTGGGAAGCAGCTACTATTTGCAAAGCAGCTTGGCTTGAGGAGGGTTCTTGTATTCTGAGTGGTGGCTGGGAAGTTTTCTTTGATTTACTTCCTCTCTGAGCAGCACCAGCTCCAGATTTCTTCTTGTTTTCTACTCCTTCTTCCCATTCCCCCTGACTTTGAGGTCCAGATTTGTATACTCTTTCCCCCTTAGTCATTGTTGGCTGACTCAGTCTCATGAAAGAATCTGAGAGAGAGTCAAAGTGCCCTTGCAAATAGTTGTAGGCAGTGACCAACTTCTGAAGTTCGGCTTTGAGCTCCTGATTCTGTTTGATAAGACCATTGTCCTTATCAATGAGCTCTGCCAGTGGGCCTAGGATAGCATCTGCTTTTCCAGCAGTGTAACTTGCCTCTTGGAAAGCTTTTTCAGCTAAAGACGCATCATCGTCCCTTATCATTCCCAGATCTTTCTGAGCAATGACTATGCTTGTTGTTCTCTGAGTGATGAGCTCAGTGAACTTCTTCAGTTCAGAGGGGACGGAGGCAGTTACTTCCTTGTTTTGTGAAGACAACTCCTTTCTCAGTTGAGACAGAACTTGGTATCTGTTCATGTACTCGTTGGAGTGGACGTTTGGTAGTTTGTTGAAGATTTTAGGAGCTAGCAGCTTCCTTTTTAAGTGGGAAACCGCCAGATGTTCATTGCGGTGCTCTGCCAAAGTCTTGTCTTCTTCATCATCTGAGTAATCAACCCAGTGATCTGCATCCTCGTGGACATTCTCATCAATCGTGTCAAGTCCAGCAACCATCTCTGAGATTGGTTTCTTCCCTTTCTGGGAGGAGGATGGTACATCCTTTGAAGTTGATGCAGCCTTAGCATCATGCTTGACTTCAGATACTTCTTCAGTATCGAGTTCTTTGTTGAGCGCAGTGACAGCATCCTGTAGCTCTTTGACCTCAGAGTAAGCAATCATCTCTTGCAGATATTGATCTTCTAGTTGATCAAGCTTGTCTCTGGATTTAGTTATCTGATCTTCCAGTTGAAGATGGAGCTGTTGTTCTTCTTCCAACAATTGTCTGAGTTGAGCACTTCTGGATTGAGTGTTCAATATTTTCTGAGACGTTTCTTCAGAAAGCTCAACTACTTGTTCAGTAGTAACTTGTTGTTGTTGAGAAGATGGATGTTTCGACTTTTGAGGAGATGGAGGCGGAGATTTCTGTGTTTGCCTCTCAGTTTGCTTTTCAGCAGATGAGGTAGGATTTCTTCGTGAAATTCCTCCGGTCCCTGGTGCAGGGGCATCATCATCATCCTTTTTGTCGTCATCCTTGTGATGGTCAGTGGGAGGTTCGAAGTCATTCTCGTTTATCTCTTCCTCCTCGTCATCTTCAGACACAAGATTGTTCACTTCCGGGATAGTGATCTTCTGCCCATTTACTTCTTCTTGTTCAGAAGGTAAGAATTGCAGAGTCTGGGGCAGCACTGGCTTGAATGCCATATGTGATCTTGTTTGACCATCTGCCTGCTCAAAGGCTTGTAGCAAACTGTGCGCCACTTCTCTGGAAAAGTCCTTGTCGATGAAATTATGGCATGTATTGTTCTGTAGGGAACATTGCTTGGACATAGGTTTCCAGGTCAAGTGCTCGTGCTCGTCTTGTTGGATGATCAGTGATTCTCAATATTTCAGAGAGATCAGAGCACCTTAACCTCTGCCATTTCTTGAAGCATTTAATATGCTTAGGCAGGGTTTGAGCCTTGAAGAAGGGAAGTAGGTCCATTTTATCATCAATGGAGCACCTTTGCACCTTTTTGAGCCTGAAAGAAAGTGTTTTGAGTGAGTTTCAAAACTTTGGTAGATATCTGAGTGGAAGTGTAGTTTGGTTTCTGAGTTACCTGAGTAAGTACTTCAGGCTCAGAGACTTGAACTACTGAGACAATTGGTGTCTCAGATATCTTGTTGTGAGGTGGAGACTTTGAAGTCTGGTCCTCAGCAACCTTTCTTTCTTGAACCTGAGAGAAATACAATACTTTAGGAAATAGTTGGAAAGAATTTATGCATAAGTATGCTATTAATGAAATTTGATTTGTGTTACTTACTTCCTCAAAAGGAAGCTCAGATTCATTTTTCTCAGAAACTTGTGCAGTTTCTGGTGTTCTTTCGAGTGATGTAGCCTTGGGGGCTTCATCAATTTCCATTGATGCAGGGGGAGTCGCAACTTTATCCCCGTGCATTTCTACTTCTGATTGAGCCTGTGAGTAGAAAGTATTGAATATTAGAAGAGATTTAAGATAACCCAAGGTGAAGAATACTTGACACTTGGTTTGTCATATACCTTCAAGTTAGAAGGCTCAGTGATGTATTCTTCAGAAACCTTGTTGGTCTCTGGGTTTGTCTCTGGCATTTCTGCCTTATCTTCTTCCATCTCAGTTGGAGCCTGTTAGAAACATTTATCATGAATGAGCATATAAACAATGTTACTGAAAAATACTTCTCTTTAAGAATCATTTACCTGTGACTCAGGCTCAGATTTCTCAAGAGATGAGGTTGAAGGAACCTCTTTTCAAGATTCGAGGCAAGCTTTTCAGTTTCCTCTTGTTTCTTCGTTTCTAACTCAGCCTGTTTAACAAAGAAACGTGTTATGAGAAAAGATATATATGCATAAAATGTTCACAAGATAAGAGTTAAACCAATCATCTACCTGAGCAATTTCAGGCTGATTGGTCTCTGGAACTTGTGACCTTTCCATACTTAGGTCCTCTTGTCCCAGTGGATTTTCTTTGCTTGAAGTTTCTGGTACTTCACACCTTTCCTGAGTATGCAACTCAGTTGCCTCCCCTGTTTGATCATTCTGAGTGGAAGTCTCAGTTTGATCCCTCTCAGTGAGTTGGGGAACCTGCTCTTTTGCATGATTTTCTTCAGCTTGTTGAAATGCTGGTATTTCAAAATGTAGTTCGTCTACCATTTCATCAACCACTTGTGGTTGTTGTGGTTGTTGTCGTTGTGGTTGTTGTGGTTGTCTGGAAGCAGAAGATTGATCAGAGGAGCGTTCTTCCAGACTTTTAGACATGGCATTTCCTTCATCATCAGCCAGTACTAAATTACCACTCATCAGGGCTTCTTGAAGTTGAGCATAAGAGACATTCCCTGATGATGTATTTACACCAACAACCTTTGCTATAGGCTCAGCAACCATTGGTGTAGGTTCTTCTTCAGATACCTTATCACCAGTTACTTGTACAGTAACCTTGGCCCTTTTTGCTTTTTGTAGGACTTGAGAGATGACTAGATCATCTTCTTCATCATCAGATCTCTCATCAACGTTGGGAACTGATTGGTCCATTACTCCTGCTATTTCTGCAGATAGGGCTTGGTGCTGTCCACCTGATTTAGCAGCATTGATAAGTTCATCAGCAAGGCTTTCTGTGATAGTCTTCACATTTCGGAAAGCACTTTCTCTTGCTGTATCTACTTGTTCAGTAGATATGAACTCTTTGGCGGCATTTATGAGTTCATCTGCATTGATCAGTTCATCAGAAATGCCTGTAGATATCTGGGAATCGACAACCTCAATGGGTGTGTCTTCTGTTTTGCCAGCAGACTTCTTCCTTGAAGTTCTGGGCTTCTTGGTCGCAACCTTTTCCTCAGATATCTTCTCAGACTTGCGCTTCTTAGAACCTTTCTGAGACCCAGCAACCTTTTTCATCATGTTCGTGTGCTCATACTTATAGAGCAGGTTGCTGTTGGCTATTTCAGCCGTCTCTCTGAACTCAATGCCAAGCTTCTCCAGTAAGTGGCATATTTTCAGACCATAGTTAACTGTGGCCTTTGGCTCAGCTAGTCCTTTGGCAATCTTAGGCTCGAAGCCTTGTACCTTCTTCACAAATTTCATGAAGGCGTACTTTCCCCAGTTGAAGGGGTTTTCCAGCCTTCTGTCTTGTTGATTCAGCAAGAACATCATCATCCACCGTTCTTAGCTTATCTGGTCAGCACCTCCCTGTAGACCATCAAAGCATCTGTGAAGGATACATGCCAATACATCCTAGTGAACCATCAGATGTCTGGTTCGGATGTCAGCAAGCTTGAACTCAGTGGGTGTATCTGATTTTTCAAGATCACACACATCACTGTACAGTTGTTTAACACCTTCAAGGAGATCATCATCCTTGGTGTTAATTTCAAAATCCTTTCCAAGATTTTGAAGTTCAAACAACTTGCAGAAAGTTTTCAAGTCCAGAAGGATTTCCTTTCCTTGGACTGAAGTCTTGATAGACACTTGTGCAGTGCCTTCAGAAACACATGAAATTATCCTGGAGTTATTGTAGAATTCCAACACATCGAGTGATGAAATTCCACTAGGGCGAGCAGATAGAAAACCCTTGATGTTTGCGTTTTCAAGCATGTCAAGTATTAGTTTTCTGTCAGCTTGGTTTTCTATCGCAGCCGTTAGGTATTCCTCAACCATGGCGCCACCCCAAATCATCCTGTGATTTGAAGTCCAGTGGTCAGGATTAAACTCTCCAATTAGTCGATTGTTTATGATAACCAACTCTGGTGCTTGCTTTTCAGCATTACCAGTGGAGGATTGGGATTTCTGGGTAGAAGTGTTCTTGGGAGCCATCTCTTTATATAGTATAGGGATTTGAAGCTTGTGTTTGAAAGAGATTCGATTGAGTGATTCTTTTCAGAAAAACTTAATCAGGATTTGCAGAGATTTTCAGAGATGTTGCAGAGGATCAGGAGAAGGTTTTTGCTGTTTTGATGCAAGTTGAAATTTCGGATTAGGCAAAAGTGATTTTCTTTGCCAAAATCCTATATATATATAGCAAGTGAATCTCAACAGACAAATACATAAAAATTGATTTTGTGTGTACGTATCTGTGATTTGCAAGCCGGCATGAGCAAAAGTAACTTTGGCAATAAATGCAAAGTGGGCTTTTGTCGGAATTTTTACAGTCCACTATTTACTGCGAATTAGTTTTCGCCGTTCAGATCAAACGCTTTGTTTCATCAATGGTCTTCATTTCTTCTACATCAATGATCACAATCAACAAATGTAGTTGTGCCCATTCAATGAATTTTGGCTATTAGCTATCTGAATCACATTTTTGTTTGACCAAGGACACTGTGTGCATCTGAGTCTGTCTTATACTTAGAATTTTTCCAAGTTTTTCACAAAGATAGAAATAATGCGCAATTCAAGAGAGTAGTTGACTACAGATAGTTGTACTATTCTCCTTAATTAGTGTTCTCTGTTCATAGAGTGATCCAGATATCTGAGTTCCTGTCTCAGAGATCTTTAAGCTTTCTTTTTGCTCTTTAGCCTTTTTGTTTTCTCCTTTCTGGATTCCCGTTCCAGATACCTCTTTTCTCTATTCTCTTTTCTGGATTCCCGTTCCAGATTTCTCTTCTCTGGATACCCGTTCCAGATATGTGAACTTTTTCAGTTCAAAGGTAGTTCTATTAGTCCAAGACTGTGTCTTAAGGCTAAGAATCTACTTTCTTGTAGTGGCTTAGTGAAGATATCTGCAAGTTGGTCTTCAGTGCCAATCTTGAGTATCTCTATATTGCCTTTTTCAACATGATCTCTAATGAAGTGGTGTCTAACATCAATGTGCTTTGTTCTGGCATGAAACTTAGGATTCTGTGTAATCGCAATAGCACTTGTGTTGTCACAGAAAATGGGAGTTTTCTCTTCATTGAGTCCATAGTCTTTAAGTTGTTGTTGAATCCACAGTATTTGCGTTGCACAACAACCAGCAGCAATATATTCAGCCTCTGTGGTAGAAGTTGCAATTGAGTTTTGCTTCTTGCTAAACCATGAGATAAGTCTAGCACCCAGAAACTGGCATGTCCCTGATGTACTTTTCCTATCAAGCATTGATCCAGCATAATCAGCATCTGAATAACCAGCTAAACTCATGAGGCTAATTTTCATTGATAAAAATATATTACAATACAAAAAATAAAAAGAGTACTTACAAATTGATGTCTGCAAGCACCAGTACAAACTTCAAACTTAATTACAAATACTAAAAATTTAAAAACTGGAAGGGAGAGTGTTTCGGCTTAGGTGTGTATACAATGGATGGGTATCCAGGTTCTCCCTTCTTCCTTCTGCCTTCTTCTTATTTATAGAGGGAATTTGATTCCCAGGAGCTGAAATCTGTCAATGTAATTGGAATTTGATTCCAATTATGTCACTATCTGCTTTTCTCTTTAAACCTGCTCCGTTCTTTTCCTTCTCTGACTTTTAGTCACTTTGTCTTCTTGTAAAATGGAAGAAGCTCCGTTATGATTTAGTGGGATGTCTTTCATCATCAACATCATTTGGTTTGTCATCATTATTATTCTATAATGGAAATAGTCCATCAAATTCATACATCTACTCATCATCAGTAGTTGTAGAGCAATTTCTTTTCTTCTTTCACAAATCTTCCTCATAGAAACTTCTTCTAAAATCAGAATCTGAATCATTCTGGCAATCTTCGGACTGCATATTGGACTTTTATTTTTCTGTCCTCCTGATATAATTGAATTCTTTTTTCTATAAGATCTATAGTATTGATGCAATATAATTGCTTAGTTTTTGGGTTTTCTTCATTCATTTTTTCCCAAAACTTCGTATAAGAAGATCTTTTGATACATGGTATCTCATTTTCGGTATAACCGATAATAGGTATCCATTCCCAAATCCAGGGTATGGAAAATTCCATAAAGAAATATAAAGAGTAATACTCTTGAGGAATATCCTTTTTAGGAGTAACCTTCTTCCAACTCAAAAATAAAGTTGAAAAGTTTTTAGGAAGTATAACTTCCGTAGTTCCAAAATTCATCCACCAGGTTATAAACCAGTTGGGTATTCTTTGCCAGTTTTGTATATAAACTGTACTGTCAATGGTTATAAACCATGAGTATTTCTTTCTATGTTGATCATTATCACATTTATTAAATGCTTCAACATAATCCCAATAATTATATTTTATAGGATTTTTGTTGTTGGGATAGTAAAATTCCCTTTTACTGGATGGTTCAAATCCCCAATCCTCGAAAGATATAATCTTCTTAATATAAATTTTTCTGAAGTTATAAACTTCCTTCTGTGTCTTTGAGAAATAATTTATTTCACAAGACTCTGTTTCTGAAAGAATACTTTCATAGAAAGATCTTGTTTTATAAGATCCTGAAGCATATAATGCTTTATCTTTGTCTAAATATTTAGACCATGATGTCCAAAGTTCCCTTGCCCATTGTACATCTCTTATTTCAAGGTATATTACTTCACGATTTTGTTTTCAACATAATCAGTTTTTTCTTCTTTTACTGAATTAGTAAAAGATGGGAATCTTCCCTTTTTTCTTTTGTACTCAAGAAATTCTTGGTACTCTTCTGAGCTATAAGTCTCAGATTCTGGTGATGGTAAAGCTATAAGCTTTCCTTTATCTGGTGATGGTAAAGCTATAAGCTTTCCTTTATCTTGTGATGGTAAAGCTATAAGCTTTCCTTTATCTAATCCACTTTCCTGACTTCCTTTTCCTCTATCAGAGGAGGAATTTCTTCTTTGCGAGTACATTCCTGCAATAATATCTTCAAATATTAAAGAATCTGGGAGACTATTGTCTTCTCCTTTTTTATAGACAATTTCAAAATCAAAAGGAGCTAAATGAGCTTGCCATCTTGCAAACATTTGCTTAGAAACATCATGTTTAAAATCTTTGTTAAACATGAACTTTCTTGATACAATCATCTTTATAATAAATTTTTGATTATATAAATCATCTTGAAATTTTAAGACACATTTGACAATTGAAAGTATTTTTTTCAGCAATTGTAGCATAATTTTTCTGACTGTTATTCCATTTGCCAGAATAGAAACGAACAAGATATTCTTGTTTATTATGAGGATTAATCTGTTTAAGAATTCCTCCATAACCTATATCAGAAGCATCTGTTTCAACAGATTTATCCCATGAGGGATTACTCAACATAAGGCAAGGCAAAGTTTTCACCTTTTCTTTTAATTTCCTAACAGCCTGAGTATGATGATCAAACCAAGGCTTTGGATCCTTTTTAAGTCTATCATATAAGATAGCAGTATCTTGAGCTATATCTTTATAATAAGAAGAGATATAATTCAAACTTCCTAAAAACCTCTGTAATTGGGTTTTATTAGTTATTTCATCAGGAAATTTGTCAGCAAAATCAATGCTTCTATTTATTGGGATAATATTGCTTTTTTCAATATAATGACCCAAAAATCTAATTTTTGTCTGAAGCAAAGACATCTTTGGTTTTGATATAACTAAACCACTCTGTATGACTATTTTCTTTAATATATCCAAATGTTTAAAATGGGATTCAATATCCTTTGAGAAAACTAGGATATCATCAATATAGACTAATATAAAATCACTATAAGGAGTGAAGATATCATTCATAATTTTCTGAAATTCAGAAGGAGCATTTTTCAAACCAAATGGCATTACATTCCATTCGTAATGTCCTATTGGAACATTAAAGGCTGTTTTATACCTATCTTTTTGTTCAATTTGAACTTGCCAATAACCTGATTTTAAATCAAATTTTGAAAACAATATTGAATCATAAAGTCTTTCTAAAAGATCTTTTTTATTCGGAATAGGATGCCTAATCCATTTTAAAACCTTATTAAGGGGTTTATAATTTATAACTAATCTAGGAACTCCTCTTTCCTGCTCACTATGTTTATTAACATAAAAGGCTGTACAAGACTAAGGAGATTGGGAAGGGCTTATCAGACCCTTTTGTAATAAAGAATCAATTTCTTTTTTACAGAGTTCTAAATACTCTGAATTCATTTGACAAGGTCTTGCCTTTGTCGGAATTCTTTTTTCATCAAAATCTTCTTCATATGGAAGACTGACCACATGCTTCTTTCTATTCCAGAAAGCATTAGGATGGTCATTACAGATTTCTAAAGAAAGTTGATTTTCAATCAATCTAATCTTCCCTTGTAATTTGGGATTTTGAAGTTTTTCTTCAATAGTCAAAGAGTTTATTTCTTGTTTTAAGAAATTCATCTGGTTTTTCTTTAGAGTCAGATGATCATATATTTCATGTAACATTCTATGAAATGGTTTTGTAATAAAATTTAAATGAATTTTCCCACCTTGAAAAGTTCCAGTAATACCAGAATTATCCACATGGGTAAAAGGATAAATTTTTGAAATAAAAGGTGTACCAAGTATTACTTGGTTGGAAATATCCTTTGTTAGCAAAAAACTGGTTTGAATACAGTTTTTATCAATGCAGATATAAGCTTTAGGAAGCTTATACTTTATATTTAATTTTTCTCCTCCAGCATGAGAAAGAGTATGTGTAGTTTTATGAAAATACTTTGTAGGAATTAATCCTTCCTGTATAACATTTAAATCTGCTCCACTGTCAATAAGAGCAGTCAAATCTTTGGAGAAGTAATTATCAATTAATAAGGTAATTTTAACATACCATTTTTGGGATATAACCATCTCTAAAGTTGATAAAAAATTATCATCTACTTGTGAATCAAAACATTGAGCCTTTTTACTTTGACTCGATTCACTAGTAGTAGACTGGGTAGACTGATCAGTCTCTTTTTTATAGTTTTCAAGTTTAGAAACTCGATAGTCTATTAACTTATTTTCTTTTTTCAAAAACTGAATCTCTTTTTTGAGATTTTCAACTTCTATCTCTAAATCATGAGTAGAAGTTGGAGATTCAACTGCCCTTCTCTGTTTTAGAAGTTTATAAACTTCTGACATTGAGTAAGGCTCATCATTTTTAAAATCTTCTGGAAGAACCATTGGTTCGTACGTAAGTAGAAGTACTTGGAATATTATCCATCGATCTATTAATTTAGATCGTAACTCATGATCTTTAATATGTTTGAACTTCGATAATATTATTACCGTCAAACATTTAAATCGGTTCCTTGGGCTGTGAGAGAATATTGTAAAATTCTTTATTAAAGAATTTATCATCATCTGTGTTTTCTTGTTTCTTGATACAAGGCTGTCCAAGAATACAAGGTTCACACTCTGACTCTGAATCAGATATTACCGATTCTTGATCAAGAACTTTTAAGTTCTCTTCTTCAGTACTATTAGAAGTATCTGAATCCTCAGAAGAGTTATTACTCTTTTCTTCATCAGAATTTAAAAGAATCTTTGAAAGAGTTTCTTTCAAATCATTATCAGCTTTTAATCTGTTTAATTTTCTCTTGGTCCAACATTGTGTTGCAAAATGACCAAGTTTTCCACAAGCTCGACAAACTATTAGTTTCTTTCGAATCCGTTTTCTTTCTTCTCTATCTTCTCTTCTTTGTTTACGGATTTCTAATTTTCTAGGAGAGTAATGTCTCTTCTTTTTTGGTTTATAAGTCGACTTCTTTTTCGACTTATGGGGTTTAGAAGTGGATGGAACATCCATCCCAAATTGATCACAGAACTGTCCCAACTGGGCTTTTTCTTTCAAGTTCTGTCTTTTAATTTGTTGATTTAATTTAATCTCATTACATAAGGCTAAGCCTTCTTGAATACAAGTTCCAATTGACTTGCCATAAGTATAATTTTCATAAGGGATAGAAACTTTATCTTTTCTAAGATTTTTCCTAACCCTTTCTGCAAATAATGCAGGAAGTCCATCAATGAACTTTGATTTCCAATGAGAGCTATTACACTCAGGTAATTCCATTACCCTATTTAAAAAGGTATCCTTATACCATCGAAAATCAGTTAAAGTTTTACATCTTAAGTTTTGTAAAACAGTTCGAATATTTTCGCTGTTATCGGAATATCTTCCGGTGAAATGTTCAATAATAGTAACAACAAGAGTATAGACTGCATTTTCTATAGTACTACCATCCTCTTGTTTTACAGTATCAAAAATATGATTTTTCCCTTCTGGTGAAAGATAATTATCCCACCAACCTTTTAATTATCCTGTGAAACCAGCGACAATCATTTTTGCAACATTTTTATCAGTGTTGCCATTTGTTTTACAAATAGTGGAATACATAAGCATTCTTTGAATCATATTATAAATCTGCCTATCAGCATAAGCATCTAAATTCCATTCATAGATGTTTTTACCATTGTAACTGTTATTTAGTATGTACTCTTGCTCTTCATGCAAGGTATCTACAGGAGAAGGTCTCCTATAATAGTACATGCGTTGGGTTGGTCTATCAGCCTATTTCCCCAACTTGTTAATTTCATCACTGATCACTTCTTTGTAATCAGGATTTTCTTTTACAACATCATGAAGAGTTGTAAGTTTCATATCTTTAAATTTTTCAGTTAAGAACTTTTCAAGTTCTTTCATAGACTTTAATTTAAAATCTGAAATTTCAGGAGGTGGTTGAATATTAGGACAGGCCGAATCCTGTTCCTTCTCTTTTCCTTTTAAAGAAATATTTGAATTTAAAGAAAGATTAGGGTTAATAGTTTTTAAAACTAAATCCACCCTTTCACTCAGAGAAGTTAGATGTTCTCCAAGAACATTTATAAACAGATTAGTATAATTCTGTTGTTCAATCATCCTGTTAATTTGTTTACAGGTTACTGGTAGAGTTTCATCTTCCAGTAGTTTCGCAAAAGCTAGGAAACTATGATTTCCTTTTTCAATTTGAAAAGACTGTTGCGGAGGATAGACTTGTTGTAAATTCCTCCCTGTCGAAAGTTTATAATTCCTTTCTAATACTGAAATATATTGTTCCACATATTTAGAGACAAACCATGGAACAAAAGGAATTGGAGTATTGTGTTTTTCACAATCTTTATAAAATTCATTTTGAATAGAAGTTTTCTCTGTTGAAGAGAAGTTTGTAAAAAACCAATTTTTAAAAGGTTCCCATCTGGGTAAATTGAATTCAGTTCTGATCTTTTGCCTAGCCGGAGAGCCAGGGCTAAAATCAATTTGACCGGAATTCATTAATAACGAAATTCCATTTTAGAGACTGTTCTTGTGATACTCACGACTAGAGATCCTCCCCACAATTTCATTCAACTAAAGACACACTTTCACACACACACACACACTTTCTCCAAATGACATGAAAATTTTGTCGCATTTATTAAATTCTAGTAAAATTTTCCTATTGTATAGAAAAGGCCACATTAGACCAGCGTAAGCTATATGGGGATTAATGTTGTGTCTGTGAATTTTTATGATTGGGGGAATTTATGTTGTGACGGTAGGTTTTTGCATCTGGCGCGCTGAGAAAAAAAAGAGCAGATGAAAAGTTCGGACTTATCTGGAAAATTTATCTGGTATCTGTAGGTTTTTGCATCAGTGAAATTTATTTTGTGTCCGTGGCTTTTTGCATTTGTCAGATTTATGTTGTATCTGTGAGTTTTTATAACTAGGGAATTTATGTTGTGTCTGTGAGTTTTTATAACTGAGGGAATTAATGTTGTGTCTGTGAGTTTTTATAACTGAGGAATTTATGTTGTGTCTGTGAGTTTTTATAACTGAGGGAATTAATGTTGTGTCTGTGAGTTTTTATAACTGAGGAATTTATGTTGTGTCTATGAGTTTTTATAACTGGGGAATTAATGCTGACCGCGCGCTGGTCTGACCGCGAACAACTTAAAAAACTGGCTTTTCCTATTCTAATGGAAAGTCAAGCTTTTTTCTAGAATTTGTATTTAGGAAAATTACAGATACTACCCCTTAAATTGACCCTCATTTCAGATAACCCCCGGGTTGGCTTAAATTACATCCAAACCCATTTTTAACGAAGGCGAAATTGAACAATTACATCCAGCCCCAAAAGTCAAACTTGCTGATGATGTGGCCTGCCACTTTGCTGATCTGGACGACAAAGTTGGAGATAATAACGAAAATGCCATCTCCTTTTTTTATTTTTGCTCTTTTTTAATTTCTTCTTCTTTTTTTTCCTTTTCTTTTCCCTTTTCTTTAATTCTCATTTATATTTGGCGGTTCTGGTCGTTTGATCTATCTGTAATTAACATTACATATTAAAGGGATGACTATGTAATTGATTTGTAACAATTTTCAAGTATGTTCCAAAGTAGCTCGTGCAAGACATGTGGGGGTGGTACTGTAATTAACATAACATAATTGAGGGACTAATTTGTAATTGATTTGAATAGAATTTCATAAGGTAGCCGTTATGTTACCGTTTTTTTTTTTTTGTTTTGAATTTTTGGCTTCCTTTCTTGCTATAAAACCCTCATTTGAGATCATTTTGTTCATTGTTTTGCCTACCTTTCTTGCTAACTTCTTAACAATGCCTTCTAGCAGTTCGTTCTCTAGTGCTAAAGTTGCTGATGGTGGGAGTGGAGGAATTTGTAGGCAATTTGATTGTGTAAGAAGGACAGTGATCACACATTCGACTTCGAAAGACAATCCTGGAAGGTTGTATCACCGATGCTCTATACACGGTTGGTCTAGTTGGTGCACACCAAATGAGGAGCAGGTTCACATTGCGGAGCACATACTGGAAGAAGAGAGAGTAGACCAAGCTGACCCAAATGGAAGGAATGAACAAGCAACAGTTCAATGAAGAATTGAAGATCACTACATGGGGCTTAGGCAGCTCATTGCTATTAACCTAGTATTGTTGGCAATGTACCTGTTCTGCTTGATCATGAAATGTATCTTCTAGACTAGATAGTAATATAATTAGAGCAGTACTAGTAGATGTATGTATTATGTATGTATGCAAATATTTTTCAGTAATGAAAGGCCATGATTTGCATAAAATCCATAGAACAAATTCATTACAGCAAGGGAATGATCCAAAACAAACATTACAGCCATGATTTGAGATCCTAACAAAATAATGTAATCCCCAAAAGATAATTCAATCAATCCACCAATGTAATACATTGAATCCATAATACCAAGGTTCTATCAAAACACAACTCCATCAAGTGCATTATCAAGCTGCCAAAACAAATTCCCCATGCAGAAACATATAAAGATAAGCCAAGCCATTTACCTTCAAAGTGTGTCATAATCTGGAGGGCTCATAAACTGACTGGATGGCCCTTCAGTTGCAGTTGATCTCTTCCTTATGTTATTTGCTCTTGAGGTGTTTCTTCCCTATTTTATAACAACACATTAATGAACTTGGAAAAAAGCAACAACAAAAAAAAAAGGTGTCTAGGGCTTCTATTATATACATGAGCATTTGTTGTTGTTGATGATGTTGTCCCCCCCCCCCCCCCCAGAAGTTGTAAACCAAGCAGCATCACCTCCTCTAGTTCCACCACTACCACCAGCAGCACTAGTTCCACCACTACCACCAGCTCCTCTAGATCCACCCCGAGTCATAAACATACAAACTGTGAGCAAGGAAATGGAAATTGACAATATACATATAAGCAAGGAAGTTCCTATAAGCTTATCAACTGTGAGCATTTTCTCCTAGTATGGCCAGTTAATCCACATAGGCTACACTTGAATGTGGATCTTTTGACAGGTCCTGATGATTTTGGTGCTTCAGAAGGATGTCTTATCCTTTAGACAACTGGTCTTCCTGGCTTTCTCTTAAGTTCTGGAGGGTTGCACTCATCATTGGGAAGATCATCAGGCCAGAAATGTGTTGCAGGAATGGGGTGCAACTCCATGTCATATGTAAGTATATAAGCCTCTTTGGTGTGATTGAATGACAGATAAGTCAGGGGATCCTCTCTTCTATGCATCATCCCTAACCAAGCATGTCTACATGGGATGCTTGAGATATCCCACCTTCTGCAGTCACAACTTCTTGTCTCTAAGTTCACAATGAACCTGAAGCCTAAATCCTCCACCTCAAATGTCTTTCCTGACTCTGTAACAATCTTGCAGTTCCTTGATTGTTGGCTTATATCATTCATCTTGTACAAGACATTTGACATTACCACAGATGAACAACTGGCTCCATGTTTTTTTCTTCTCAACACCCTCTTCATGATCTGCTGCCTTAAGCCTTCCAAGAGGTTATAGATGGAGAAGGCTCTCAGAGGATCCACCCATGAGTTAAAACACTCACTCATGTTGTTTGTAACATGATCAATTTTCACAGATGTGTCATAGGAATGCCTAGCCCAATGACCAAATGGAATGTTCATAAGCCAATTGTAAGCTTCAGGCCTGGCTGCTTTCATTCTCTCCATGGACTTATTGAAACTGTACCTAGTGTAAGCTGTGCTAGCTTGCCAGAAAAACCTCCTAAGTTCCTCTGCTGGGTATTTGACTTTGAAGTTGTCATAAATGTGCTTTGCACATTTCCTGTTAATCACCTCAGGGCATAACTCCTCAATTGCAGGTACCAGTCCCTACAACATGCAATTGACCACATAACATTATATTGTCATAAACAATGTAAAAGAACAAGATTGAAAAAGAATGATACCTTTTGTCTGTCTGCCATAAAGTGCCAATGCCTTTCTGCTTCAAATGGACCTATCATGTTCCTCAAGCAATGCAGAAAGAAGGCCCAGCTATCCTTAGTTTCATTGTCAACCACTGGCCCACTGCAATGGCAGTGGGAAACAACCCACAATTGGGATCAGTAGCAACTGCACTCAAAAGAACTCCTCCAAATCTGCCTTTGAGATGGCATCCATCAAAGAAAACAAATGGGACACATCCAGCTAGGAACCCCCTCTTCAACCCTTCCATGCCCAAGAAAAGTCTCTTGAAAAGAGGAGGCCTTTCAATTACATCCACATCCCTCTCCAACACTACAACTGATCCAGGGTTGGTTCTCCTCATAATCTCAACATACTTGGGCATCAATTGGAAAGCTTCTATTGGGTTACCCCCAATCATATCAATTGCCCTATACATTTTCATGTATGGCATAGTCACACCCAACTTCTCTGTTGCCCAACTAATCAAGGCATATGAAACCATGTTGGGATGCCTTCTAACCTCATCCATTATTTGCTTTGCCAACCAATTCATGTCAGCCTCCTTCTCATTAACTTGTCTTACACAAGTATGTCTGCCATGGTAAGTCTTCACAACCATGGTTGTGCCATTAACCTTGGATGCATGTAGTCTCAAATTACATCCAGCCCCCTGACACTTGGCAGTAAACCTTGTATCTTCATTCTTCACTCTCTGGCACTTGAATCCCACCTTAATTGGGTACTCCTTTACCCTTAACCTCATCTCATTAGTATTTGCAAAAGTGTCACCTACTTCAAATTCTCTGTCCCACTGCACTTCATTTGTTTTGAATTCATCATCAGCCCAATCAACATCACTGAAATGATCATCTACAGGTTCATCATCACTGCCAAGTTCTTCAACAATATGAGCCTTATTTCCACCTCTCATCTTCTTTGTCCTAGTACCTGATCCTTCTGGTACTTCACCACCAACATCACCCTCATTATCAGTGTCACTACCACTTAAATTCTTTCTATTAAAACCTATCTTCTCATCTTCAGAGTCATGCATGTAGTATGACTGAGGAATATCATCCTCACAATCCACAATGGCATCAGAGTCATCATCTTCTTCAATCAATTTCTTTTTACCCTTATCCCTCCTCCCCTGAGTAGGCACTTCACTGCTCATATCAACCCTCCCCTGAGTAGGCACTTCATTGCTCATATCAACCCTCCCCTCAGTAGGCAACTCAGTGGACATCTCAGGAATGGATGTATTTGCAGGGGTTGTGCTAGATGGAGCTGTGAAGTGTTTCTCAAGAAAAGCATCAACATCAAAGTCATAGTTCACATCATAGGCACTTCCTGTGTTTTCATTCTCCTCAATTGGACCAGGAATGTAAACATCTTCAAAGGGAATGGTAGGAGAAGGAATTGGAGAAGCAATTCTAGTAGGAGAATGTACTTCAGTAGGAGAAGGAATTGGAGTAGGGGAAGGAATTGGAGTAGGAGAAGGAATTGGAGGCTCATCAGTAGGAGTTTCTTTTGCAGTTGGTGTTTCACTTTCAATTGGTGTTTCCTTTTCAACTTCAACCTCTTCATCAGTATCTGGCTCATCAGTCAAATCAACAAATATAGGTTCCTGAGAGGAACTAGCATGTGCATTTCTATATGATTGTGTCTTGCATTTCCTACTCCTATAGACTCTCCCTAACATTGTCTTCATGAGTAGGGGCTCTATAATGAGTTGCATCAGGATTAAACCACTCACCATCATCATCCCATGCATAAAACCTCTTGTTTTTCTCCTAGTAGATTCATCAACAACTAGTGGAACTGCCTCTCCAGTCTCAACATACAATTCAATCTCCATATATTTGTTCTTTTCAAACATCAACTTAACATCATCATCAGTTATCAACTCCAACTGATCAAATGTTCCATCTAAGTCACACTTCATAATAAAACATAAATTCTCTGAAGAAGACACATGATCTAGTGCAGTAGCCATAACATCATTCATGAGTTTAATATGTGAATACCTGGCTGCCTTGACATTCTCCAACAAGTATAGGTCCTTCCCACAATGAATCCTGATATTATATGTTCCTGTTTTTTCTACATCAAATAAAAACATAAAATCAACACTACAACATACACTACAAGAAAAATCAGGTTTAGGGACGGATAAACCCTTGCCGATTCGTCCCTAATCCGTTAGGGACGGATTAGGGACGGATTGGGACGCCCGTCCTTAAAACGGGCGTCTCTAACCGTTTAGGGACGGATATATTATCCGTCCCTAACCAGGGACGGATTTTATCCGTCCCTAATGGTCAAACACCATTAGAGACGGATAATATCCGTCTCTAATGGCTGTGACCATTAGGGACGGATAAATCCGTCCCTAATCCGTCTCTAAGGTTAGGGACGGATAAATCCGTCCCTAATCAACGGGATGGTTTAGGGACGGATTTATCCGTCCCTAAACTGTTTTTTTTTAATTTTTTTATTTTTATGTTTTTTACATTTCACCTGTTTTACAATGTAGTCGTAGATAATATACCCGAAAGTGATAAAATTGCATTAATTAAAATAGAGATTCGATAAAATATCCGAACAAAAGACTAAATATCCGAATAAAATGAATAGTGTGAAAAGTATGTATCTAGAACAACGTAAGTACATGAGCATCTAAGAACCGGGAGGAGGCGGTGGTTGTTGGTTCGCAGCGAACATCTGTTGTGTCATCTCATCCATCCGACGAGTGATATGAGCTTGCTGCTCTAGAAGTTGATCGATCGTTTGCTTCAGAGGATTCATCAGCTCATTCACCTTCTCTTGAGTGTAGAAATTTTCATGTGATGAGGATGCCTGCTGCGACACGGAGAAGCTACCGCTGGGTGACAATGAAGGGCCCAAACTGCCGAGCCCATACACTCGACCCTTAGCGTCCATCGGATTAACTTGGAAGAATATTTGGTCCTGCTCTCGAATTGTGAGTTCATGACCATCGATCATCCTCTCCTCCATAATCCGCTCCACCTTAGTCTACAATAGTGTAGTGCATACGAAATGAGATACAGTTTTAGGAAGATACGCTCGAGCCATAATATACACAAATATAAATGTGAACCTTAACAAAGAAACATACCCCAATTTGCTCGGCCCTAGGATCACCCATGCCATTCTTCATTTTGCCTTCTTGAAGTGGTGAAGAGCGAGTGGGCTCCCGCATGGAGTCAAGAACATGCAAACAAGTAGAAAGTTGTTAGAAATGAAAGCAAAAAACATAAGTACAAATCATATTGCAAGTCGAAATAACATATATACTAACCGACATCTCGGTTCAGAACAATGACCGCGACCCATAATGATGCTGGAGGTGCTGTGCCATCTCGCTACCAACCGGGTTCTTCGTTTCTTCTCCGCCATGTCCATGACCAAAGGATCTCCAAGACTCGCCAACATGCCCACTCATCATCCCCCATCCACTGCGGCTTTACCCCAGAGGCTTTCATGTTGCAAACCATCCTCTTATAACACTCTGACCCAACAGTCTCGAAAACAAAGCCACGGTGGGAATGAGGGCATTGGGAATGAAGTAGTACTTCTACAACATTTCCATAAGTAGCAAGCCCAAATAGATTAATGAAAGCTGTAATTTAAAGTAAACACAAGTACAGTGGCTAACATACCACGAAATCAGCACAACAAGTTCAGTAATGGTGACTAACATATCACCCAAGTACAGTGGCTAACATACCACGAAATCAACACAGTGTGAAAGAACAGTGACTAACATATCACTCAATTACAGTGGCTAACATACCACTCAAATTGTCCTAAAATTTACTAACACAATGGTGACTAACATATCACCCAAGTACAGTGGCTAACATACCACTCAATCAGCATAACAAGTTCAGTAATGGTGACTAACATATCACCCAAGTACAGTGGCTAACATACCACTCAAATTGTCCTAAAATTTACTAACACAATGGTGACTAACATATCACCCAAGTACAGTGGCTAACATACCACTCAATCAGCACAACAAGTTCAGTAATGGTGACTAACATATCACCCAAGTATAGTGGCTAACATACCACTCAAATCAGCACAACAAGTCAAAGAACATGGATAAAGCTTTGTAACATTTAAGCTTACCCGCATCTCATCAAAATAATGATGCTTCATCCTCTCCGGGAGCGTAGACCACTTCTCCCCTCCTTCACCCGATTTCTCCCTTCGAAGTCTTATAATCTTACCAAGATTTTCGGAGGCACCCGTAGCCAAAGTCACATAAATGAGATAGACATGAAACAACCTTTATTAGTATATTCATGTAACATTTAGTAATTATCTGAAGTTATATTCTACAAATGCATAATACTTACTTCTTCCCGTTCGGGAACAAAACCGGCTTCCCATTCCAACTAGCACTGGTGTCGAGCGGTGTAGGACACCGTCGGAGGATAAGTCAGCAAACATGGGTGACGCCCCACGCTCGAGCTGGGAGTCTCGTGCACTGTGTTGTGAACTCCGCCAATGTCATAGCCTCGAAGGGCTACCGCATCAGACCACTACTAGTACCACTAATGGCGGTGGACGGTATGTGGACCTCCTATGCCTCGGCATCGCAAATTCATACAACAAGTGTTAGTAAGAAAGACGAGATGAATTGGCAGGTAAAACATATATAATAGACACTTAATTAATAAAGCATATATAACAAGTTGTAGTAACAAGTTGTAATCAAGAACCACCAGTATACACATACCCTCGTCCTCCTCGCCTGCGTGGTTAAGTCTACATATTGGTCTTCATGCACTTCAATGTACTCATCAGAGCATGTACAACATTTCTCATTGTTTCATCAACAACCTCTTCTTGGTACGAGTTGGTAATTGAGTCGTCCTTCTTAACGCATTCTACTCGAGCGGGCTCAGATATGTATCGCATGACCAACCGCTTTGTCACGTTTCAGCTTGGATATTCAATGAATACCACTTGGCGTGCTTGAGTAGCCAAGATAAACGGTTCGATTTACGGTACCTCCTCCTATGGTTAATGTCAACCATCTCATCCGCTCTTGCTTACTCGTACCAGCTGGAGTAGGATCATACCAGTCAACATCAAACAGAAAGGTTCTTTTCAAAGGCAAACCGGAATATTCAAGCCGCACGATTCGCTTCAACTTTCCGTAGAAATCATACAAATCAGATAAATCTTGCCCACTAACACACACCCCTGAATTGCTTGTGGCCTTGCTCGTGTTAGATTCAACCGTGTCGAACCTAAGACCATTGACTATGTACGATGAGAATGTGGAGACCTTTCTGTTTGGTCCCTCCGCTAGAGCTACTAAGTAAGGAGATGTGATGTTGTTGATAGGATCTCGGACATACTCCTTGAACCAAGGTGGGAATTCTGTTTCCAATTTCGCTTCAAGTTGTGACTCAATCTCATCATCTGTCAATATTGTATTCTTCTCCAGACAACGCTCTTTGAACTCCCTGTGGACACGATTGGTATGCATGATTAGTTAAATAGTAGTTAGATATTCAAATTCATGAAGCCCCTAGTAAGAAAGCTACTCACCCAGCAAATTTCACCATAAATTCATCAACTTCAGTACAGTTCGAGAGGACATAATACTGGGCTGCCAACATTTCACTATCATTCAGCCATGATGTATTTTTCTTCCCCATAGGTCTCCCTGAGACCCTAAAAACAGAAATAGCATCATCATCATCATCCTCCTCTTGAACTTCGAATGTGTCTGCGTTTCGAGACGGCCTAGATGCCTTTGTGGGAACGTGGTCTCCAAAGTAATAGGAAGGTTGCGCCTCTCTCAAGACGTATGCATTGGCCATCGATCCCTCAGGCCTACCTTTGTTGCTGACATACCTCTTCAATTTTCCCAAGTACCTGCAATGCATATACTTTTGGGTAATATAATGTGACTTTGGAAAATTCAGACATTTGAATTGAATGATTGTCTTCATATATTACACACCTCTCGAATGGATACATCCATCGATATTGAACCGGTCCAGCAAGCCTCGCTTCGTGTGGGAGGTGAACCGGCAAGTGTTCCATAGAATCAAAGAAGCTCGGTGGGAAGATACGCTCGAGCTTGCACATAATCAATGGTATGTTGCTTTCAAGGTTTGCTAACACTTGATCATCAACCACCCTTGCGCATAAATTCTTGAAAAATAAGCTCATTCGGTGAGAGCCATCCATATGAGTTTAGGTAGCGCTTCTCGAAATGCAACCGGAGAAGCCGCCATAAACACATACAATCGTGGCTCTTCATTCCATACATCTTCGTCTTCTTCAAATCCACACATCGCCCAACTTTGAGGCATAATTGTCGGAAACTTCAATCCCTAACCCAATAAAACAGCTTGTTCCTAGATTCAGTATCAATCGTGTAACATGCCTTGGGCCACTGCCCCTTCTCATTCCTCGTTGTCAACTCAGGCCTTTTACACCATGTATCCAACTCGGCTCTAGATTTAACGTTATCCTTTGTCTTTCCGGAATGTTACAAATCGTGTTGAAGCGCTTCGAACACATTCTTCTCAATGTGCATGAAATCCAACATGTGACGATAAGAAGATCGCCCAATAAGGCAAGTCCCAGAAGATGTTTCCCTTCTTCCATCCACATTTGTTCTCAATTTTCTTGTTATGCTTCTCCCACCCAAGTTCAGTCACTTTCATAAGACCCAGCCTATCAATCTCCGCAAGTATCTGTGCACCAGTAAGTTGTCTCGGGGGGCCTTTATTCTCTACTTTATTTTTCAAGAATTGAGTCTTGTTCTTCCTGAACGGATGGTTCCTTGGTAGAAACCTACGATGATCCAAACCAAGATTCTTTCCGCTCTCCTTGATGCGAATGCATCGGTGTCCTCCAAACAATGTGGACAAGCATGAAAACCCAGCTTTCCTTCCAGATAGCATTGAATAAGCGGGAAAATCACTCACGGTCCACAATAGTCCGCTCTCAAGGTAAAGTTCTTCTTCGTTGACACATCATATGCGGTGATACCATTTTCCCACAACTCAATCAGCTCCTTAATTGGGTGCAAGAACACATCCGCTTTATCTGGATCACCGCCCGGGCACCAACGCAATCCAAGAACATGAACGGTTCCTTCATGCACTCACCGGCGGGTTATGCAGTGTCGGCATGATCGCCAACAAGAGTACTTCGGTCACTTCCAACGGGTTAAAACCATCCGTATAAAGCCCCAAACGTACATTTCTAGATTCCGCAAACTCCGGATATGTCTTGTCGAACTCTTTCCATGCCGTGAGTCGATGGGTGCTCCATTATACCCATGCATCCGCCTCCTTACTCTCTCCTTGTGCTAACGCATTTTATCAAGACAAGCACTTGAAGCGCATAACCTCTTCAAACGAGGTGCTAGAGGAAGTACCACATTTTCTTATGTGGGAGATTTTTCTTACGGCGTTTCTTTGAAGCCCTCCTTGTAACGCTTATAGCGGTCCTTACCACAAAACTTGCACTTCAAGAGATCTACATCCCCCAATAGATCATGCACATATCCGGACAACAGTCTATGGTTACCATAGGCAACCCCAACCCCCGCATCTTTTTCTTCGCTTGGTAAAAGTTGGTGGGTACTAGGTTTGGTTCAGGGCAACACTCTGATAACAATTGTACGTAGTTATTGAAGCTCACTTCAGATTGGCCACCCTCCTTACAACTCATTAGCCGAGACAACAAAGACACCTCGGTGCTTCGACACCCCGGCCAAATTGGCTTCTTTGATGATTCCAACAAGTCAAAGAACACCTGATCCTCGGAATTCGGTGGCTCCTCCACATCCCGATCGGTGTCCATGAACTCTGGACCCGCAACATCATACACCATTTGCTCAATCCTCTCATGATCAGGATTAGCATCAGATGTGACGATTTTGAGTACTACCCATCACATTTTGCTTCCTTCTTTTACGCTTAGGAATACTCCCATAGTCCATGAACGTATTGATTCCTCACCATGATAACACCATACCTCATACTCACCATTGAACCCTTACGTTTCAAGTGCTCGACTACCGCTTCTAGGAGGCAAAATTGTCTATTCCTACATTTGTTCGCATTGCAAGGGCACTTCATCATCCCCCGACTCAAACAAGTAGTCTGTGTAAGTGCAAAAGCAATGAAGGCTTCAACCCCTTCCACAAAACTAGATTGAATTCTGCCATTAACAGTGCGACGGTACATCCATGAACGATCGGGATTCATAATTCAACAATTAACCTGCGTCTCAATTTATTAGATTTATAACATTTATACAATTACGTATTTAGTTTCATTACAATTACAATTACATTTTTAATTATGATACGGTAACAATTGGTAATGAATTACATGCATTTTACTATTACAATTCAATCCCACTGGTAGTTATAACATTTATACCATTACGTATTTAGTTTCATTACAATTACAATTACATTTTTAATTATGATACGGTAACAATTGGTAATGAATTACATGCATTTTACGATTACAATTCAATTTTCTAGTAGTTAAACTTCCATATATCTATTAACATTACAAATTGTAGATGAAAATATTATTGATTGTTTTTATGTTAATACTCCAAAATTATATTAAAATCACCAAAATCACCAAATTGTCTCCAAACACACAATTAAATCTTCATAATCCTAGTAATGCGATATCTGAAAATAGCTAAGTAAATACCCTACACAATTACAATAATAGTAACATCATACTAGCAATCCAATTTCACAATAAATATATCAATTTCACACCTCAAAGCTAACCCAATACGTAATATAATCTAAATTATCTACTACATACTTCCTATAACAATCCAATTGATCAAACTAGTCGAAATTCATAAAATTCCCAAATTTTAAAAAGTAAGGGTTTTAGCCAAAATACCTTCAATTTCGGAAAAAATAGCGGATGAAAGTTGAAATTGATGCACAATCCGAGCTCCTTGTCCGACGGGCTTCGAAACGAGACCAAGATTGGCCGGAATCGTCGAGATTTGGCCGGAAAATGTTTGGGACGAATTGGGGGAAGAAAGGAAGAAAGAAGAAGGAAATGTGGAAATGGGGGATTCTGCCCGTGTTCTGTTATTACATTGGACTTTTAGGGACGGATATTTATCCGTCCCTAAGCCATCTCTACAATTAGGGACGGATATATATCCGTCCCTAAAAAAAATTTTTTTTTTGTTTTTTTTCCAGGTCAACTGTTTTAGGGACGGATAAAAAATCCGTCCCTAAAACAGGGACGGATTAGGGACGGATTACATAATCCGTCCCTAAGTAAGCACGGATTAGGGACGGATTGTGTAATCCGTCCCTAATTAAGGACGGATTAGGGACGGATAGGCCTATCCGTCCCTAATCCGTCCCTAAACACGCCGATTCGTCCCTAACTTAGGGACGGATAATATCCGTCCCTAATTTCCGTCCCTAAAACTGACTTTTCTTGTAGTGATACCATTGACAAACAGTATCATATTATGGGTAAAAACAAGTTCAATAACACTACACTGAACTATAAACATCATCAAATCAGAGTTCGAAACAGGAAAAAAAAAATCAAAAAAGCCCCCTTTTTTACGTAAGTCAGTAGAATTTTGCCTTAAGGAGTTCTACTTTTCGCGGAACTATATTACACTGAACTACACTGAACTATATTACGGAAGTATGGTGAGGGTTATGTTTTTCGCGGGTAATGAGAGAAGGTTGAAGGGTTTCTACTTTTCTAATTTCTTTTTCCTTTACTTTAATGTTTTTTTTTTCAAATTTGAATTTGTTTTTGCTTTTTCTTAATTCAGAGAGAGAGGAAAATACACGTGTGGAGAGAGAATGTTGATGCTGGCAACTCAGTCAACGGAAATGGGTTTCAGGAGGGCATCTGTAATTGTTGCCAATCTAGGGAGAATCTGTAATTGGGTCAAATTTAAGGGGAACTGTACGTAATTCACCCTTGTATTTATTATCTCCACCTCCACCTTCATGCCGCAAACTCTTCCCGACACCATCACTTCATTGGACTGGACTTAAGTGTTGTAGGTTGTACTATAGTACAATTCACATAATATAGTACTCCCTCCGTACCGGAGAACTTGATACATTTGTTATTTTTAACCGTCTCACAAAAACTCATACAATACTAAAAACATGAAGTTAACCTACACCCAACAAATAAAAAACAATCTCAACTTTATACACAAATTACACATTGTACCACGTAAGTACTTTTCACGTAAAACTACGCATCAACCCTAATGTATGAAGTTATTCGGGACGGAGGGAGTACACAGTAATGGTGGTGGGAGGAGGTGGCGTCATGAAGTGGATGGTGATTGTAACGGAAGGGAGGTGGCGATTTTAATATGTCGTTGTACTAATATTATAGCAGATATAGTAAAGTGCATGGTCTCTACATGAATTGAGTTTTGTGGTGAGGGCTAAAAAAAAAAAAAAAAAAAAAAAAACCCACAAACGGTGCTTTGTTAGAATTTCCAACGGTTCTTTTTTAAAGAACTATAAATAAATAATGTAAAATTATTTAGTGACTTGCCACATTTTAACCTTTTTCCATACGCACTCCGTCCCTAAGTCTCTGTTTTCTTCGTCTTTTCGTCTGAACTGAACTGAATTGAACTTATTTGTAATATAAAAAACAATTAAGTAAATCTGAACTTAAACTCAAATTAATGATTTTTCTGATGAGGAGAATAGAGTCTTATCCCTTGAATGTACAATTCTTAATCCCTATTTTTGCAACATAACAATAGGAGACAAAGTGCGTTTCACAGGCTACACGCCTTGACGTGAACTTTTGTATTGTATGTTTGTTGTAATATAAATCGTGTCTTGCTAAAAAGAAAAAAAAAAAAAAAGGAAACAAATTGAATTTGGGAGGGAATACCAACATAACTTGCCATCTATTAGAACTTTTTTTTTAAAATTCTTATGTATATTGATTGAAGGTACATCATTAGTACTAAAATATTTCTGATGATTTTAGTGCAAGATACGGTGTTAGTGCTAAATCTTTCAATTTGGCAAAAAAATTGGCAAAAAGTAGATTACATATGATGACTTTTTCTTTTTCTTATAGACATCAAAAACTATGACCCGTCGACGGGTATTAGAAAAATATCTCGAAACAATACATTTATCATTCAAAGAAAATGTAAAAAAAACATATAAACTACTACATTATTCGAAATTCCAACACATGTGTAATAAAGAGATCAATTTAGATCAATCATTTCCTGTAAAATAAAATTTAAAGAAGAGTTAACACATTGTGCTAATAGTAATCATTTATTGTAAACAATATGTTCAAGTCTTCAGGGTTTATAAGGTAATAAATTTAAAATTACCTTATAGTTTGTTGTATACAACATACGTAGTCGTATCATATAGGCCTGTAATTGGGTAGGACCCAACCCAGACCCGTTAAAATCCGATAAATTATTTATGTACGGGTACGGGTTGGGTTTTACACCCGCACTCGTCCAAAAATCGCTCTGCCCAAAACCCAACCCGCACTAAGACCCGATCCGGACCCAACCCGTATGGAACCCGACCTGAATTCGATCCGCACCCAAATTTGACACACGATCCGCCCAGAATCCAATTTGGCCCAAATTTTCGTACCTACCTCCTCCCCCACCCGACCATAAAAGAAAATTGTGAAAACATGTGGGAAATTGTTTTCGTGAAACAAAAAAAAATTCACACCCAACCAAAAAAAGTTTACGCGAAAACATGTGGGGAATTGTTTTCGTGATAAATTTCTTTTTGACTTGGGTAGGATGGGTGGACCACCCCCTACCCGACTAAAAATAAAATTCGCAAAAACATGTGGGAAATTATTTTCATGAGATAAATAAATTGCATCCAGAATAGGGTGGGTGGGGTACCCTACCACAACACCCCCACCCCGTCTGACCAAAAAAATTTGTCTCGAAAACATGTGAAAAATTGTTTCCGTGAGATAAATTTTTTTTCATTCGGTGTAGGGTAAACCCCCCCCCCCCCCCCCCTCGACAAAAAAATGCAGGAAACTGTTTTTCCTGTTTTAATTTTTTTCCAAAACTTCGGGTTGAGTTCGGATTATAGGTCTTCCTGACTTTAAAATTGCGAGTTGGTTACGGGTTATGAAACCCGTTAAAATCATCGGGTTCCACCCCACAGGTTTTGTAATGGGTCGGGTACGGGAATATGGAATATGAAATTTTGTATTGTCCGATGGACTCATTATCATTCGAGGTATTAATACCTTTTTTCCGTATTCATTCCAGATAATATCTTTTCTTCAATAACATGCTTCCCAAGATTTGTTACTATAAACCTTGTTTTAATATTGTAAAGTTTGGAAGCCTGATCAATGTTACGCAACAACATGATCATGCAACCAACCTTAAGAATAATCATATGGTTAGGGAGTCTAGAACAATTGGTAGTATTTAGAAACTCAACAGTGAACACTTCAGAGATACATCATCCACTCTACTCAAGCTATCAACGCTTTAATATTCAACGTACTCACCATGAACTTTGGAAATGACGTACTTTTTAATCTCATTAACAATGTCATTTGTAGGTGCAATAATGACTCGATTAATGATGTAATTTTGATCTAGTGACGGATTGGCCAAGTGTCTAACAATGATGGGTACGTAATGTCAACAACAGTATTTATAGTATCACCTACCTCTCTAATGAGTAGATCATCAAGTAGTTTTATATCAACCTCACCGTCATTATTTTCACCTGCAACACAATCACCAACTTGTAAAATCCCCCCAAACTGCTTGATCTCGTTTATCTCGACAGGTGAATTTCCAGACTGCATGTGATGTAAAATTTAAAGTTAATCAACTATATAGTTAATAATTTGACAAAACAAAAGTATTGAAACAAAAAAAAATTACCTGCAACCTCAGGTTTTTAGTTAAATTGAGGACTTCACAATGTTGCCCATATTTTGGATGAGCATATGGCTGCATTAACTATATCGTATCTGGTCCCTCCAGGAACCACAAGAAGAATATGATTGCAGTCGCCATAAAAAACAACCACAACGCCACCAAAAGGGTCACGAGGTCAATGTATAGCATCTTTGAAGGTTCGATCAACTGTCTCGAAGCAAAATTTATTCATCATAGGAGCCTCGTCCCATATAATAAGCTTAGTAAGCCTTAATAACTTTGTAACAAAAGAATTTACACTGATCTTTGAGCATATTGATCCCTCATTACGATGAAGTGGTATGTCGAATCTCGAATGAGCTGCACTACCCCTTGGAAGCAATAGTGATGCAATACCACTCGATGCAACTGGGAGAACTATATCCCCTTTGAATCTCAATCCCGATCATAAAGTTTTCCATATAAAAGACTTCTCAATCTTTCCATATACACATAAGAGCAACACTCAACATGTACCCGAATTGACAGAAGAGATTATCTTCTCGTAGATTGTATGTTGCTCCCCAGTCAATCGTGGATACAACGATTTGAACTCTTCGCTCTCAACATCTTTATTGTTAGACGTCTCATCCACCATGAACTGGTTCGTAGCACTATTTATGATGTCATCTGAAGGTATATGCATACCTTCAAATTGTCAGACAACAGTAGTTTGATTTTAGAAGTTTTTTAATCTCTAATAAAGACACATCTTTAATGTGATCATTCGTGGGTTTTAGACATTTATATTGTAATACAAAATATGAATGTAATAAAGCATATATGTTTAAGTATGTCTAATAATAATAATGATAATATTGAACCATAGTTGTTAGTACCAGGATTGTTTTTCTCATGTGTTGGGTATTCAATAGGTCATTTGATAAGAATTCCAATCTCTTCAACCAAACATCTTTAGGAATTGACATGATGTGAGATAGAAGCACTGTGAATAGATGACAGGGGAAGAAGCCTAGTAACTTGTGTCGAGTATTCCACTATCGTACTCACTATCATCAAATAAGAGACCTAAGGAACCACAAGAAGAATATGACTAAAGTCTCCACAAAAAACAACCACAAGGCCACCAAAAGGATCATGAGGGTGATGCATAGCATCTCTCAAGCTCCGATCAACTGCCTCGAAGCAAAATTTATTCGTCATAGGAGTCTCGACCCATATAATAAGCTTAGTAAGCCTTAATAACTCTGTAACATCAGAATTTGCACTGATCTTTCAGCATATTGAGTCCTCATTAGGATGAAGTGGTATGTCGAATCTCGATGCAACTGGGAGAACTATATCTCTTTTGGATATCAATCCCGAGCATAAAATTTCCCATATAAAGGTCTTCCCAGTCCTTCCATATCCACATAAGAACAACACTCAACCTTTACCCGAATTGACGGAAGAGATTATCTTCTCGTAGATTGTACGTTGCTCCTCAGTCAATCGTGGATACAACGAATTGAACTCTTCGCTCTCAACATCTTTATCGTTACACATCTCATACACTATGAACTGGTTTGTAACATTGTTTATGATGTCATTTGAAGGTATATGCATACCTTCAAATTGTCAGACAGTTGTAGTTTGATCTTAAATGATTCTCAATCTCCAATAAAGACAAATATTTAATCTGATCATTCGTGAGTTTCAGACATGTATATTGTAATACAAAATATGAATGCAATAAAGCATATGTATAAGTATGTCTAATAAAATAATATTGAACCATAGTTGTTAGTACCTGGATTGTTTTTTCTCTTATGTTGGGTATTCAATAGGTCGTCTGATAAGAATTCTCATGTCTTCAACCAAACGTCTTTAGGAATTGACATGATGTGAGATAGAAGCAACATTGTGAATAGATGACAGGGGAAGAGCCTAGTAACTTGTGTTAATTATTCCACTATCGTACCCCCTATCATCAAATAAGAGACCTAAGGAATCACATGCGGACTTGTATGAATCATAAATAACACCATTGACCGTTCTGATATCCTCATAGCAAGTCACACCTCTTAATTACATGATTCAACATGAGTCTCATGTAGTGCTGGTTCTCATTAATAATGTTGACATTATGTATACGCCCAACACTTTATGCTTTTGTCTTTCGGCGAGACCATATATTCTCTCTTTCATTCCAACAATAATGTTGTGGCAATTCATGATACGTACAAAAGCTTTCGGGCTTCAGAATTAACTTTTTTCATGTTCGAACCACTGTAAGAATTTTGAGTGCTTTGCATATGGCTTCTCTAGTAATCGGTGAAAGATCACTGTTCACTACAAAAATATCCTGTTTTAGCGACGGAACTATCCGTCGCTAAAAAGGACCGATCCGTAGCGACGGATAACTCCCCCGTCCCCAAACCTTGCGTCACAAATTTTTTGGCGACGGATAAGTATTCCGTCGCCAAATAACTACGAACTGGCGACGGATTAATCCGTTGACAAGTCCGTCCGATATTAACAGAATTTAGCGACGCCAATTAGTTACGGAATTTAGCGACGGATATTAATCCGCCGCTAAATCCCACCACTAATTCGCCCTTAATTCTTGTGAGATTTAGCGACAGAATTAATCCCGTCGCTAAATTCCATGGGCTAATTCGCCCTTAATTCGTGAATTTAGCGACGAATTTATTTCCGTCGTTAAATTTACTGTTTTTTTAATTTTTTTTTGTATTTTAAATTCTTGTTGCACATTTCACCTGTTTTTTCACATAATATAATCATACATAATATACCCTAAACAATTAAATTGCATTAATTATCCAAACGTAGATAAATTGCATTATCAAATATTCGACGAATATAAATTATCCATACCGAAGTCTAAAGTATGCAAGCACAAGTATCTAGAAGATGAGACAGTGTCAAAGTATGTAGCATAAACAACATAAGTCTGATGTAACTAAGAATGGGGAGGAGGCGGTGGGTGGTACTGGGAAGAAGTGCTGAACATCTGGGTCAAAGCGTCCATCCGCTGAGCCATACGAGCCTGTTCCTCAAGCACTTGCTGGTAAGCTGCCTTGGTCGCAGCTATTTCCTCGTGGAGAGGAGTCATCATCTCATGAACCTGGTCCTGTGTGAAGACATTAGATCGTGATCCTCCCTGGGACACTGAGAAGCTACTAGAACTCATAGCAGGGCCCAAACTTCCCAATCCATATGTTCGACCCTTGTTGTCCACTGGGTTGACGTCAAAGAAGATCTGGTCTTGCTCTTCAATTGACAACTCATGACCGTCGATCATCCTCTTATCCATCCTCATCTCCACCTCACTCTGCAATAGTAAAGTGCATACGAAATGAGATGTAATTTTAGGAATCACTTTAAAATATACAAATACAAATGTTAACCTTAAGAAAGAAACGTACCGCAATACGCTCGGGCCTCACGTCAGTCCAAATTCCATTCTCTAGCTTAGCCTTCTTGAAGTGGTATAGTGCACTCTTCGGCTGTCCTCTATTGGCATAAAAAACATATGTGCAAACAAGTAGTTAGTTGATTGAAATGAAAGGTAAAAATCTGTTATGTATCATATTCCAAGTCATAAACAACATATTTACTAACCTCCATCACGTGATCTGTAACAACAGCTCGCGACCCATAATGATGTCTGGTAGTGCCCGTACCATCACGCGGCTCAGTCAAACGGTTTTGTCTGTTCTTGAAAGCTTGATCTTGGACAAAGGGATCCTTCCAGTACTCCTCCCAAAGTGCCCACTCCTCATCCCCCACCCAAGTTGGTTGTCTGCGTGTCTCCTTCATTTTGTAAACCATTTTCCTATAGATGTCTGATCCTAAAGTCTCGAAAACAGAGTACAACTGGGGCACCAGGGCATTGGGAATGTAGTAGTCTTTCTACAACAATTCCATACAAAGTAAAAATTACACTAGTTTAAAGAAAGATAACAATTTAAATATAACACCAAGTTTAGTGGCTAACATACCACTCAAATTGTGTGCAATAAGTTCATGAATAAACACCAACATATCACCCAAGTTTAGTGGCTAACATACCACTCAAATGACACAACAAGCTCATGAATGGTGACTAACATATCAAACCAAGTTTAGTGGCTAACATACCACTCAAATTGTCCTAAAATTGACTAACACAATGGTGACTAACATATCACCCAAGTTTAGTGGCTAACATACCACTCAAATGACACAACAAGTTCATGAATGTTGACTAACATATCAAACCAAGCTTAGTGGCTAACATACCACTCAAATTGTCCTAAAATTGACTAACACAACGGTGACTAACATATCACCCAAGTTCAGTGGCTAACATACCACTCACAGATATAGTGGCTAACATACCACACAGATTAACACAACGATTAAAAGAACAAATAAAGCATTCATTGCAACATTTAATCTTACCCGCAACTCATCAAAGTAAAAGTGCTTCATCCGGTCCGAGATGTTTGTCCACTTCTCGCCTCCATGTCCCGGCATCTCCCTCCTGCCCCTAAATATTTTGCCGAGTTTATCCAAACCAACCGGTGGCCAAAACCTGTTATCAATGAGACAAACAAGAAACGAATATTCATTAGTAAAATCATGTAACATATATTTATCTTAAGTTATGTTCTACAAATGCATAATACTTACTTGTTCTTGCCGTTGGGGAACAACACCAGCTTCCTCTGAAATGTAGCACCGTCTGTCAACGTGAGATAGGGACACTCGTCAAAGGGGTAGTCACCAGGAGCATATGACGTAGAGGCCAGTGGAGTCTCTGGAACCTCAGACTGGCTGCTGCTCCTACCAATATCATATCCGACCAGAGGACTAGTAGTTCCACTCGCTGGTGTACTGCCTGCACCAAAACCTGATGGACTCCCCCTACCCCTACACCCGGGAGGAAGGTATGTGGACTTCCTTTGGCGCGACATCTGCAAGAACATATAAGAAATTGCAGGAAATAATGTGTTAGTAAAGATTACATGAATAGGCATGTAAAACATATACATTTGACATATATTAAAGCACAAAAAGTTGGGATAATCAACAACTAAGCATATATACACATAACACAATTGATCAAATTAGTAGAAATTAACAAAATTCCCAAATTTGTCAACAAGTAAGGGTTTCAAAACACTCAACTAAATCTTCCTAATCCTACTACATATACGAAAATATCAAATTAAAAGCCCTACATACTTACAAACATCCTAACATTATACTAAAAATCCAAATTCACAATTAATATATCAATTGCACATCTCAAAGGTAACACACTACGTAATATAAGCTAAACTAACTACTACATACTTACAATAAACATGCAATTGCTCAAATTAGTCGAAATTAACAAAATCCCCAAATTTGGCAAAGTAAGGGTTTTAGCCAAAATACCTTCGATTAAGCTGAAAAAAGATGAAATTGATTGACCACACGAGCTCCTTGTCCCATGAGCTTTGAGAAGACTCCAAAATTGGCCGGAATGGTGGAGGTTTAGTCGGAAATTGGAAATGGCAAAATGAAGAAGAAAGGAGGGAGAAAGAAGAAGCTGAAACGGAAATGGAGAAGAAGGGGTTCTGCCCCGATTCTATATCCATTTTAGCGACGGATAGGCTATCCGTCGCTAAAATCAATTTTTTTTCCTTTTTTTTTATTTTGGTCAACTTATTTAGGGGCAGATATAATATCCGTCGCCAAATAACGATGGATAAAAATATCCGTCGCCAAATAGCGACGGAAAAATATCCGTCGCTATTTGGCGACGGATTAAGCGAATTCGCTCAATCCGTCTCCAATCCGTCGCTATCCCCCGTCGTTAAACGGGGGATTTCTTGTAGTGGTTTTTGTATAGTGTTACATCAACAGTTAACTTAATATCTCTTTTGTTTATTGCAGGGTATTCTTGTAACATTGCCTTCCTTCACTAATCTTTAATCTAGTTCGACAGTTGTGATTTCTTGTGTAAACAGGTTGAAGATCTCGGGATTTGGAAGAAACAAAGGAATCATACTTAGCTTGGTGTAATTAAGGAAATAGATCAAAGAATAGATTCTTGAAGAACAAAATCTTGGACTGAACGATTGAAGATATGATAAGCATGGAAAGTAAAATCTGGAAGATCTGTCTTTAGGAGAAGAACGATGCTATATATACACGCTCAATGACGGATTCAAAGTAACAAGAATAGAGTGATTACTTTGCAAGATAAATTCGTAGTTACTTTGTATTTACTAGACTTTGCGGTTGTTTTGGATAGGGATTGAGTTCTCGATCATCTAGGTTTGTCTAGATCTGCAACCATAGAATAGGTAGCACTATTCTACTCTATTTAGTGTTTGAAGTTCAAGGTTTCAACTTGTGAAACCTTGAATATTGTTTTGATAAATTCACTTATTAAATATAGTGAATATTTGCTCGGCTGGTACACTATACCAGCTAAGAAAAACAACTCTGTGTTCTTTATTTTATTTCCGCTGTGTTTTGTTTTTCTGTTTGAGTCACTGTTACATTAACAGTTATATCAACATTGGTATATACTGTGGTGTGATTACAGTTTAGTACAAGTCCGGGTCCTTTAATTCTCTCAATTGGCATCAAGAGCCAGGCACTTAATCAATAAGTGTGTGGATTTTGTACTAATTATGGTTAACATCAATCTAAATGCAAATAGGCTGCCAATACTTGATGGCACAAACTATTTGTATTGGAAAACCAGGCTAAGAACTCACATCAAATCAATTGATGTACGCTCTTGGAAGTCTGTCTTGGAAGGGTACCAGTTTCCGATGCTACCACCAGATGATGATGGTGATGTAGTACCGAAACCTGAAAGCTAATGGACTGGAGACGAATGGACTGAGTCTGCATATAATGAAAAGGCACTCAATGCTATTTTCGGCTATGTAGACTCCCATATGTTCATGTTGATCCAGAATTGTAGCACTGCCAAGAAAGCTTGGGAAATATTACAAACTCATTGTGAGGGAGATCAAAGTGTTGAAGAGAGCAAAGCTAGATTGCTTTGGAGCCAGTATGAGAGGTTAAGAATGGGTGAAGATGAATCTATCACAACCTATTTCGAAAAACTCCAGGCAATCTCGAATGAATGTTAACTACTTGGTGATCCTATCTGTAACAAACAGCTTGTATATAAAGCTGTTAGAACTTTGTCCTCAAAATTTGAAACCAAGCGAATTGTGCTTGAAGATACCAAGCATTTGGCTACTATGGACTTCAATTCTCTAATGAACAACCTCAAGAACTATGAGATGAGTTTAGAGGAACAAAAGAGTAATAAGAACAAAGCCATCTCTTTGTATACAGCTTCCAAAGGAAACCAGAATGTAGAAGATGATGTGAGTGATAGTGAGGATTTATCTCTTGTTGCTAATCAAAAGGATTACAATAATCTTGTCAAAAAGTTTAATAGAAATAAACCTTTTGCGTCTTCTTCTTCTTCTGAGAAACGTGTGTCAAAATATGTTGGTCTTGCAAAAAATGATCCTAAAGCTCTTGAAAAAATTCAATGTTATGAATGCAAAGGATGGGGTCATTTTAAACATGAGTGTGTTAACACCTTAAGGAAAGCTGGAAAACTGTACTCCGTGAGCATGAGTGATGATGAGGATGAGGACGAATAGGATAATGAATCCTCTGGGTCTGGTACTCGACAAGTTATGTCTTTGTCCACTGTCATTAGTAAAAATGATCAGTGTTGGTTCAACAGTGATAGCAACAACTCACTGGACCAAACTGTTTATCTAGATTATGATGACTTTGACTGTGTGGATGGATTAAGTGCCAATTGCGTCACTGACTTTAACCTGAGATGTTTTCTAAGTTCTCTTGTGTCTGATGCAGAATACCCCCATGAAGAGGAACTTACTCAAGAATAGATGATTGAGGAACTAACAAAGATGTATGAAGAGCTGATTGAGAAATTCAAACAAATGAAGAGATCTGTGAAACCACTGGAAAGAGAGAATTATCAGTTGAAAGAGACTATTGTTCACTTGGAGATTGCACTTACCAGGAGAGAAACAATTGTTGAAAAACTTCTGACAAAATTGCACAAGGCTGAATCAATCATTGATAAATGGTACTCGAGTTCTTCCAAGCTCAGTGAGGTAATGGATCAAGATAACGAAGGAACAACTGGTTTAGGGTATCAAAACCTAACTTGTGATGCTACTGATTGTACCAAAGGCAAGACAAAAACCTTTAGTTTCCTAAAAGATACTCCTATTTTTGTTAAAGAAAATGATGGCAAGGTCAAAACTCACAAGAAAACCTTTGCCTGTCAATTCTGTTTGAAAACTAGGCATAAGAAACCTTTTTGTTACCTTTACAAGAAGTCTTTGGTTAAAACTCAGAACCCAAACACTGAGGAGTGTTCAGAAGCTGTTAAGAAAACTGAGAAAAATGATGGAAAAGCTTCAGGTTCTAGAGTTTTGAATGTTAAAACTACTGTTGATACAACATCTGCTGAAAAATCCAAGAAAAATACCATAATGGTTTGGAAACAAAAAACTGAGTTGGTTTGTCATTTGGTTGTGTTTGTTGTATCTTCTAACAATGCAGGGTTATGGAGTGAGAATGGCTCCAAGGACATGACTAATACTTCAGATTCCTTGGTTGATAATTCTCCTAAAACTTTGTTGAAAGGCCATGCTTTGTGTGCACAGTTTGATGAGCAGGTAACTGGATCAAACTTAAGTGTTGATGACACTGTTGCTCCAACTCTTAACCCTGTTGACTCTATAATCCCTCATTTCTGTGAGGTTGAATCTTTTATTGAGTATGTCTCCAGCACTACAAAACCTGTTTCATGTTTTTTCAATGAAAGAAATACTATGAAAATAGTATTTACGGTTGGACAGGTGAGTTTCACAACCATACAAGTGATGGTCCGTTTTCCCTAGAAAGAAACTTGATATCATGGTTTAACAGAAAATGAATTGATGTTTACATATCTATTGCTGAACTTAAATGTGTGATCTCTAGTAGTTGCGTCACTCAATTGCCGTGTGTAATTACATGATAATTGATTTAGTAATGAGTGACAATATCCTAATGCTTTGTGATAACCACAGTATTACCATCATAAATCCTACCATAAGGTTCATTCCAGTAGTTATCTAAGTAAGGTACAAGTTGTTGATACCCAGCATACTGATCCCCAAAAACAACTTGGTAAGTTATTAGGATGTGAGAGTATTTTTGGTCCACAAGAATCTCTCATTTGTGCACTACTTGATTAGTAATGTTGTGTGCACTGTTGACTTAACATCACAGTCCAACAGTGTATTTTTGTTTGTGATGTGTTTTCATGCTTATCTGATTTTTCTTTTTTTTTTTTAGATAGTTGTTTTTTACAAGAGAGTCTTGCATCTTGCTTGAAGTAGAATACTTGGAAAGACTTTGTTCTTCAATACTGGTGTCAGCACATTTCTTTATCTCCTTTGCCTTACTGCAGTTTTCTGTGTCATGGAAGCAAAAAAAGATGGAAAAAGAGCCCAATGGAGGCCATTGCAAAAGAGCCCAAAGTAGGCCAAATGGAAAAAGAGCCCAATGGGGGCATATTTTACTTTATATTTGTTGGCAATCTCTGGGTTTACCATATTTCCTTGAATCTTGGAATTTTGACTCTCTAAGACTACATTGAGTCCCTTTTTGGAAACTTAAATAGAGCCCAACACTTGCTTCTTGTTTTTAAAATTCTGCAGTCATGTGCTCATCTCTTCTCTTCTCTCCCTATGTGCTTTGGGTCATTTAAAGAGTTCAGTGTTTCTAGGCCAAGTATTCCCTCTTCAAGTGAGATACTGCAAGTCTTAATTGTCTTTGTTTCTTTTTTGATTCAATCTTAGTTTGAGTGGGTGGTTTCTGTTGAGGGGGAGTGGTTTTTGCTTGTTTGCTTTCCAACACTACAAGAATTCTTTAAATTAGCGACGGAAAGGGGCGACGGATAGTTATCCGTTGCCCTTAATGACGGATCGGTGATTTTAGCGACGGATAGGGAGTTTCGCCCTATCCGTCGCTATTTAGCGACGGATATTTAGCGGCGGATAGAAATATCCGTCGTTAAGGCTTTGTTGACTTTTAAAAAATAAAAAAAGGAAAATAGAAATTTAACGACGGATAGATTATCCGTCGTTAAAAGTAATTAAAAAAAAAGCGACGGATAGCTATCCGTCGCTAAAACAGACTAAAAATCGGGCAGAGATCTTCTTCTTCCCCATTTCTTCTCTGTTTCTCTTTTCTTCTTCTCCCTTCTCCATTTTCGCCATTTGTGAAGTCCGACCAAAACTCCACCATTCCAGCCAATCTTGGAGTCTTTTCGAAGCTCGTTCAACAAGGAACTCGGGTGGCCCTTCAATTTCATGCTTCTTCGGCTATTTTTCCCGTAATTAAAGGTATTAGTCTAAAACCCTTACTTTTCTAAATTTGGGATTTTTGCTAATTTCGATCAATTGTATGTTTTTAAACTCATCTACTAGCTAAGATAGCTTATATTAAGTAGTAGGTTAAGCTTGAGGTTGTGCAATTGATTGATTTATTGTGAAATTCGAGCAGCAGCCACCCCCGTCCGGTAGTTAGATTTCGACTTGTGTTTTTCTGACTTCTTACTTTAGACTATGTACGGATATTTCATTTCATTACGGATGGTTTGTTAACTTTTGTAGAATGATTTATGTTTGATTAAAACAATTTCATTATTCTAGATTTACTATCGGATATTATATTTGTGAAACAGGTGAAATATGAAAACAGGCTGCAAAATATAAAAAAATAAAATCAAATCTGCTTTTTAGCGACGGATAAAATATCCGTCGCTAAAAAGCAGATCTTAAAAAAACAAAAATTTGCTTTTTTCGCTAAAAAGTAGATTTAAAAAAAAATAAAAATCTGCTTTTTAGCGACGGATATTTTATTCGTCGCTAAAAAGCCAGTTTTTTGTTTTTTTAAAAAAAATTAAAAAGCTGTTTTTTAGCGACAGCTATTCAATTGTTTATCTGTCGCTAAATCCGTCGCGATTTAGCGACGGATAAACTATCCGTCGTCCCGCTTCCCGTGGGACAACGGCGTTTTTATCCGTCGCCAAGTCCGTCGCCAAGGACTTAGCGACGGATCGCTACTGTTTTAGCGACGGATAGATCCATCACTAAAACAGTAGATTTTTGTAGTGCAAGTACATCCATGTTTAGGCTAAAGGCACCATTATTTCAACAATAGATGTTTGAACCTTGGTTTGTCACTCGAATCATGATACTGAGAGTTTTTCAAAAGTAAGATTTTCAATCACTTGTGTGTTTTTAATTCTCTACTTTTGTCTCCACTGTTTTTAAGAAGAAAATCTTTTATTTTTGGTACTGGAGATTTACTGCAATTGTTGATTTAACACCATATTTGGCAAAGCCACGAATCAAGCATTTTTCCTGTACCGGTTCGGAATAGGCACCTACCAAACAGGTGCAATGATTACCTAAACAGTTGCAACCTTGGAAACCGGCGCCTTTTCTTGATATCTTCATCTCTCTTTAAAAAATTCACTTACCAAAATCCCTCATCATTACCTCTCATTATCCTACCGTTCGAAAAACCTTACTCCACACTCACACTCAATCTTCTTACTCTCTCTAATCTTCTCTCTGAAAAAATCGAAACAACACCATGGACAACCTTGCCCAAGCCGTTGAATTGCTCGAAACCACCTCTTCCACCAAACCCATGTCTCTAATTGTCCCATATTCCTCCTCCTCAAGCTCTTCCCATGAAAAATCTGACAAACCCGAGGAGAATGTCAATCCATTGGAATTTGAGGTTAATTCTACAGATGGTAATGAGGAAAATGGTTCTCAATTGAAAAACAGGAAGTTGAATGATGACAATGTTGATTCAATGCTGAAAGAAGCAGGTCCGTCAAACCCTATTTCTCAGCAAATTGGGGACACTCTACTGGAGAAAGAAACTCCACCTGCAAATTCAGGGGGAGAACAGGTACAAGATGGCCAATTCACTGATATTAGTGATGAATCTCTGGGGGATCTTAAAGCCAGAGCACTAAAAAGGCAAGCCGCTGAGAAACAAAAGGCAAGAGAAGCCTTCTTGAAGAGAATGGCAGATGAGGTCTCAAATGAAGAACAGGGGTCTGAGCAGGAAGACTCTCAGGCTGACAAAGAAGAAGATGATGTGCAAGAGGAGCAGCAGGAAGAAGAAGAGGATGAGGATTCCAAAGACTCAAACTATAAGCAAACTCAGGAACAAGATGATGCTATGTCAGTTGATTCAACTGTTGCCCCAACAGATAATGCAATTGATGACTCACTCGAGGTATCTCCTCCACATTCCCCTTACTCTTCTTTTGATGAAGTTGCCCACAGTGATACTTTCTTTACTTTGAAAATTGCTGAGTCTTGGCCCTCTTTTAGTCACAAACCTATTTTGGTTGAGAAAACTACCGTGGAGAGTAGTTTCAAGCAGTATAATCTGTATGAATTTCTGGATCAAAGGGGCTTTATTGGAACCATGAAGGACTTGATCCTTTTGTACCTACTGTGATTCGTGAGTTCTATTGCAATCTTTCTCCTCACTTTGCTGTCCCTAGAACACCCAGGTATGGTAAAGCTTATTTGCGAGGGTACATTTATGATATTACTCCAGAAAGACTCGATGAATTCTTGGGAACACCCAATGTTGAAAAACAGACCTGGATGTTAGCATGGATGAAGTTGCTCAAGTCATAACTGGTACTACTGGAATTCTGTGGCGTTCAAATTTTCCAGCCAAACTTCTTACAGCTATGATGGCTGTTTTGTTTAGAGTTTGCATTCATAACTGGCTTCCAACTACCAACAGAAATCATGTGTCTTCCAGTGTTGCTGTGTTGTTATATAAGCTCAAACTTGGTCTAAATGTCAATTTAGGACAAAGAATCTTTGACCATTTGGGTAATTTCTCAAGCAAAGGTGAAGAATGTTGTATGGTTATCTGATTGATGAAGACTTTGCTCCAGAAGCAAATGAAGTTGAAGTGAACATGTTTAAAGGGATCAAGGTTACACATCAGGTACTCACCACAGATAGCAAGATCTCCCTTGGCAGGTACAGGCTCCACCTATTCCAGCCCCACCTGTAGGAGTTGCTCCAGTTGTTACTTCAACAGTGTTGTTTTCTCATCTTCCCCGTCCGTTTAATTAGTTTGAGCAAGTAGTGGTGGATCAAATTCAAACTTTGTATGTCAGTATCCAGGGTATGTTTGATCAGCGTAAAATTCTGGTTGATTTTCTTTCATCACAACAAGGGAGAGAGATTGTTGAAGCTGGTGAAGCCGTTGATAATGATGAAGCTGGTGTTGCTGGAGAAGAAGCTGGTGAAGAAGAAGACGCAGAGGAAGAAAATCAAGAAGATGAAGTTTGATGTGTTACTTTTTGATTTGTTTACTTGCTTTTATTTTGTGATCAAACTGTTGGATTTTCTGTTAAGGGGGAGTTAACCATTTTTATCTTCTCTTCATCACTATTTCTTTGTGGTTGTTTAGGTGTTGTGAAGAAAGGCAATAAGGGGGAGATTGAAAGTTCACTGTTTTTGTACAGTGTTACATCAACAGTTAACTTAATATCTCTTTTGTTTGTTGTAGGGTATTCTTGTAATATTGCCTTCCTTCACTAATCTTTAACCTAGTTCGACAGTTCTAATTTATTGTGTAAACAGGTTGAAGATCTCGGGATTCGGAAGAAGCAAAGGAATCATACTTAGCTTGGTGTAATTAAGGAAAGAGATCAAAGAATAGATTCTTGAAGAACAAAATCTTGGACTGAACGATTGAAGATATGATAAGCATGGAAAGTAAAATCTGGAAGATCTGTCCTTAGGAGAAGAACGATGCTATATATACAAGCTCAAGGACGGATTCAAAGTAACAAGAATAGAGTGATTACTTTGCAAGACAAACTCGTAGTTACTTTGTATTTACTAGACTTTGCGGTTGTTTTGGATAGGGATTGAGTTCTCGATCATCTAGGTTTGTCTAAATCTGCAACCATAGAATAGTAGCACTATTCTACTCTGTTTAGTGTTTGAAGTTCATTGAATATTGTTTTGATAAATTCACTTATTAAATATAGTGAATATTTGCTCGACTGATATACTATACCAGTTAAGAAAAACAACTCTGTGTTCTTTATTTTAATTCCGTTGTGTTTTATTTTTCTATTTGAGTCACTGTTACATTAACAGTTATATCAACATTGGTATATAATGTGGTGTGATTACAGTTTAGTACAAGTACGGGTCCTTTAATTCTTTCAATCGGGCATGCATACACCATCTTTAATGTTCACACTTTGCTTACCCTCCAAGTAGAATGATAATCTCTCAACTGCAGGAGTCCTGTAATGTATGGATAATTCAAACATTCTCCATATAGCTTCACATGCAGAATAATACCGGCCGTCAACATGCCTCATGATTTAATCTAGATTGTTCATGTCCACAAAACGAAGCCATATACAGTCACTCTCCTTGAATATATACTTAAACAAATACTTCATAGACCACCCCTAATTGCAGAATTATAATGTTCATGTGCGTCAAACTTGAACATCAATTGATGATTATATGGGATTACATATCTAATCAAATTTGTAATAACGGAATAGGTTAATAACAGGAGACACGTTGATATTAATTAACTTAAAATTTAAAAAGCGAAAAAATTTCGACTTAGTTAAATTAAACTTATTGTCAAGCACTTGGCCATTTGTTTTTTCGACAATTTCATCTGTATCCCTTCTCTTGTATATCTGGTACCCATTCTCATATGTGTACGTGTTCTCATTGTAACTCTTGGGAAAGAATTTCACACATTTACCCTTCTCCATAGACGGAGCAGTACGCTGCATTGGATCACACAGACCGTGCATCATGTTGTTTGTCACGACTTCATACAGTTCCAGATGTTTATCTTTTTCAGGAAGCTCAACACATATATAATCATCATGTTATATTAATGGAAGAACACAAGGACATGCCTATTAATTAAATTACAATATGAATGGACCAGATTGCCCTTACTAATTGTTTTAGACATCAAGATGAACTGTGAACAGACCAAAACACCCTCCACAAACTTTTCTATCCAATATGAATTGAGTATTATGCCACGTGACATGACAAATGGACCAATAAGAAGCCTAGAAAACTAATTCGATTCATAGATATATACAGAAAAAATCATTGTGGAATAATATAGTAGTAGTACATAGTGCTACCATATTTTCTTTTTAATAGTGAGAGATCTATATAAAAATTTAAATTATAATTGAAGCTCATATACATCAATAACTTACTCACCTGTATTTAATTTACTACTAAGTAGCAAGGTACCCATTTCGTCAATGATAACAATAACTCAACTAATTTACGTGATGGTGGAGAACGAACACGTACTCAAGGTTATTCTCCCTTATCCCAGTCGTGCAGTGTAAACTTTTACTCTGCATGAACCTCCGCCATTTAAGAATCACAAATAAAGGGTATTCCTACCGTATCCAAGTCAAATATGTCACAAATATTATTTTGCAACCACTACAACCCCAGCTGATGGAGCCTATTGTAAGAAATAGAAGCATCAAATTTATCTTGATCCACATCAAATAAAAAATAACAACTCCAGAAGAATATGCGTATAGTTTCATTTAAGTACACAATTATAGTAGATAATATTGTTGTTAGCCGACTTTATGGAAACATGCGAGTCATAAAGTCAAAAAGTTTTAGATGAATTCGTCATGGGACGACGAATTTAAATATATGTTCAAAAATATTTTTCCGAATTTTGTAGATAAATTTATATAAGATTTAATAAAATCTACATATGCAGCCAACATACAAAAAGGGTCCCTACAAAAAATAAACAGTGGAATATATACTGGCAAAAAATGCAACTAATTCCACAAAATTCCCGTGGCGATGCCACGATATAGTTTACGTTTAATAATAAATAGAAATGGGATAACAAAATAAATTAATCAAGACAACCCCTGGGGTGGTATGTGCTCCCCTCACATAACGATAATCTACCAATCCAACATCATCATAAGAACACCCAATTGATTATCTATGTGCTAAAACGTTAGCCTCACGTTTAACCTGACAAAACTACTGTTGGTCCAGATAACGGCAAAGTAAGAGACTAGGGGGGGGGGGTGAATAGTCTTTTTCAAACTTTTGTCGATAAACGCAATTTCTCAGATTTCTGTGAAGATATCTGATACTTATTTTCAGAGAGCGAAAGACTTTTTGTGATAAGTTCACGTGTTCAGCAAGATATGTGTAAATACTTAGCAAAGTAAATAAAGCAAGTAATAAATTGCAGAAAGTAAATAAAGCAAGTAATAAATTGCAGAAAGTAAATAACACAAGTTTTTATAGTGGTATCTGAAGGTGGCGTAATCCTTCAACTAATCCACTTCGGCCTTTCTCAGACCTAGAATCCACTAAGACAGATAATTGAGTTAACCTTACAAATATCTTCTCTCGATTCCTAAATACACTAGGTTCCCAACCAAGTGTTCCCCCTGAGTTATTCCCCGGCTTTCTCAGCCGAGTACTTCCTATACTCAGAAACCTTTGAGCTATTCCTTAGTTTCCCAAACTAAGTACTTCCTATGCTCAGTAACCTTGGAGTTATTCCTTAGTTTTACAAACTAAGTACTTCATGTACTCCACGCCGTTTAAGGTGTTGGTTAAGGTAGTTTGTCAGGTGAGTAGTCTTAATAACTTTCTCCGTTATGTAAGAATACTCTATAGAACAAGAATCACTTAACACACTTCGCAATGTGTGGTGATATGTTCTTTACCGACCCAAGTCTATGATAAATGTTCTAGAGAATGAATCTCAGATACTTGATCTTTTGATTCAACTCCTTCACAGATAGCAATGCTTGTTAAGGATCAGGACACTTAGAACTTTCATGCTACTTAGAATTCAAGAGCTTGGTCGCAACAGTAAGCTAGTGAATAAGTAGATTGAAGGCTTGTATGCTTGAGAGAAAGATACCACTACTTGTATTATCAGAGAAGCTTGGTATTTTCAGTGTAAGTTCAAGGTGTTCAGTGTGTGTCTTTCAAGCATTCTAAGTGATGATATTTATAGTTGAAAATCATGCCGTTTGAATAGTATCCGTTAGGCTTAATGAAATTCAAACTATTGATATCTGAAAATAGTACTGCAGAAGACGTAGTCTCTTTTCAGAGATTTCCTCTTTTGTTCAGATGTCTTTGTCTGCGCATTTATTGCATTGTACTATTTTTGTCATGTAGTGCCAACGGAACTATGCACGCTTTCTGAAGCATTGCATGTCCCTTTCCAGAGACCTTCTCATCTCCAGATACCTGTTGAACCATTGTTTCTCAGAAACATAGTTTTATCCAAGGTATCTGAGTGTAGATACCTGTGGGCACTTTTCGTCGTTCAGAAACCTTGTGTACTCAGATATCTTTTGCAATACTTGTTTATAGAAAAACACTTGTTTCTTCAAGATATCTGGACATAGGTATCTGATGATCTTAGTCTTCAATAAACTTGTGCAGTCTTCAAATCTTCAAAAAAAGTTGAGCTCTTATGTCGGATGCCTTCTTCTTGGTCTTCTTCAAGAAAATAAAAATTACATTCAGAGACTTAACATCCTATACAAGATTTGCTAGACTATCATACTTAGTGATTTTTCTCTTTTACAGTGTTCAAGTGAACCAAGAGTACTAACCACCTTTCTGAGCTAAGATAAGTCATTAGGTTGCTGATCAAAATCTAAATAGATATTCCTAACAATTTTCCCCCTTTTTGATCAGTCAATGATGACTATCTGACCTATTACAAATCTGGATGAGGAAACAATCCCCCACTTAATCAATTCATAAGATCTTTCAATTCTTTCAATTAAGTGCAGAAAGTAAACATCAACCAAATCACAAGGTGTGATCATTGCTGACAAGTTATCTTTTTATAAATTGATATCTGAGAGTAGGTTCATCAGATATGTTACAAAGAAAGTTCACAGATAACTTTAATACATAAAATACATTTCAGCTCAGTCAGCAAGATACAAAATACATAGTTTAAATTAGGACAACAGGAGTAACCAAGCTCCAAGTAGACATCCTAATAAACTAGTCTTCAAGTCTTCAAAACTTCAAGTCTTCAATCAGCAGATCTATGGATCAATTTGCAAATTCCCTATCCCCAAACCTTTTGATATCATCTGTGTAGTCAAAGAGCAAAGTCCTGACTATCATCTCAGTGTTTCTGGCAAATCCACAAACTTCCTTGTAGGTTTTGGTGGGATTTTTCTTGGCAAACTGTTTGATCCACAAATACTTTCCACATTTCCAGGCATGCTCGATTCTGATATCTGATAGCTTGAAGTATTCATATATGATCTTCAGATATCTGATGTCACCCTTGTATTGATCTTCAGTCAAGTAGAAGGACTCATAGAGTTCCACACCAAGTCTTGCTCTTGTGCCTGTTCCAGTGATGTTAGGAATTCTGTGCACATCATCTGGCTTTCCATAAGGACATTCATCAGAGAGGTCCTTCTTCATGGCTTCTATTCTCTTGATTACTTCAAAATCCAACCAGGCTTTGATGTGGTTGGTGTTAATCAATATTGGCTTGTCTTTTATCCATGCCATGAGCTGTTTATGGATTGGTTCTGGAAATCTTTCATTTACCAGTAAGTGCTTGAGTTCTAGAATCCAGTAGCCATTCTTCTGATTAATGCACATGTAGACAGAGGAGTCATTATTGGTCTTCACATACTCAATCTTGCTTTTTCAGGCCCGAGTGGTAGTTGAAGTTTTCTTTGTTCAGCTCTCAGCCTGTTCCTCTTTTGTCTTGAATTCTCCCTTGGGGGATTGCTTGAAGAACCACCCTGGATTGACTTGGTATTTTCAGAGGGTGTTTTAGCTGCCAAAGGCTTTGCAGCTATGGGCTCAGATAGGCTATCAACCTTTTTTCTTTTTTTGTGAAGAGGAGCTTCATCTTCATCAGTCTCTTCATCATCATCATCAAGATTAATTCTTGTGAAGGTTTTGCAGCCTTCTTCATTGCCCTGGGATTTGATTTGGCCTTCTTCTTCTTCTTCTTCAGAAGACTCATCAATCCCTATTACTTGTCTTCTCCTTGGAGCCTTGGTACTCCTTGGAGGTTTCTGTGCTCTGGCCCTTGTTGTCATTCCTTTTTCAGGAAGTTTCTGAGTGGTGGCCACTATTTGTAGAGCAGTCTGACTGGAGGAGGCCTCATTTATTCTGAGAGGTGGTTGTTCAGATTTTCTTTTGTTTCCTCTTCCTCTTCCTCTCTGAGCACCTTGAAATCCTTCCCCCCTTAGTCATTGTTGACTGACCAAGAATCACAAAGGATTCTGAAAGGGAGTCAAAGTTGCCCTGCAAATAATTGTAAGCAGCAACCAACTTTTCCATATTAGCCTTGAGCTCCTGATTTTGTTTGATAAGACCTGTTTCCTTATCAGTGAGCTCTGCCAGTGGGCCTTGAATAGCATCTGCTTTTCCAGCAGCATAGCTAGCCTCTTCAAAGGCTTTTGCAGCCAAGTTTTGGTCATCATCCCTAACCATGCCTAGATCTTTCTGAGCAACGACCAGACTGGTTGTTCTCTAAGTGATGAGCTCAGTGAATGTCTTCATTTCTGCAGGGACTGATGCAATGGCGACTTTATCTTGAGAAGACAACTCCTTTTTCAATTTAGCTAGTACTTGATATATGTTCAAGTATTCATTGGAGTTGACATTTGGCAGCTTGCTGAATATTTCAGGAGCAATCAGCTTCCTTTTCAAATGAGAAACCACTAAGTGTTCATTGTGGTGTTCTGCCAATGCCTTGTCTTCTTCATCATCTGAGTCATCAGCCCAATGATCTTCATCCTCTTGGACATTTTCATCAATGTTTTCTAGTCCAGCAACCATCTCGGAGATGGGCTTCTTTCCTTTCATTGAGGAGGATGGTACATCTTTTGGTAATGCAGCCTTAGCATCATGCTTGTCTCTAGATACTTGCTCAGTATCTACTTCCTCAGCAATTGCCTGAACAACAAGCTGGAGTTCTTTCATTTCAGCATAAGCTTCCATTTTCTTGATTGTTTGATCTTCAATCTTTTGGAGCTTTGCTTTAGATTCAGCTATCTTCTCTTCCAGTTGAAGATTTAGTTGTTGTTCTTCCTCCAACAATTGTTTGAGTTGAGCAACTCTGGCTTGTGCACCAATATTTTCTGAGTGTTGTTCTCAGAGTGCTCAACTACTTGTTCAGTAGAGTCCTTTTGTTGGGGAGATGGATGGGTAGATTTCTGAGGAGATGAAGGAGGGGATTTTTGTGATGTCCTCTCAATGTGCTTTTCAGCAACTGTGGTATTATTAACTTGTGCAATCCCTCATGTCCCTGATGCAGGGGCATCATCATCATCCTTTTTGTCAGTATCATCCTTGTGATGGTTAGAAGGAGGTTCTTCATAGTCATTCTCATCAGTTTATTCCTCCTCATCGTCTTCAGATACCAGATTTGTCACTTCTGGAAAAGTAACTTTTTGCCCATTAACTTCCTCTTACTCAGAGGGTATAAATTGGAGTGTCTTGGGCAAGACTGGCTTGAAAGCCATCTGTAATCTGGTCTGACCATCTGTCTTTTTGAAGGCTTGCACCAATTTGTGTGCCACTTCCTTGGAAAAATCCTTATGCATTAAGGTCGCAACCTGATATTGTTCAGTAGGGAACATTGCATGGATGTAGTTTTCTAGGTCAAGAGCTCGTGCTCGTCTGGTTGGTTGATCTGTGATCCTAAGTATTTCAGAGAGATCAGAGCACGTTAACCTCTGCCATTTCTTGAAGCATTGAATATGCTTTGGCAAGGTATGAGTCTTGAAGAAGGGAAGTAGGTTCTCATAGTCATCATTTGACTCCTTCTTGGCACTACTTTGAGCCTGAAAGAGAGAGTTTTGAGTTAGTTTCAAAACTTGTGTAGATATCTAGGTTTTAGAGTAGTCAAGTATCTGTGTTACCTGTGCAACAACAACAGGCTCAGAAGGTTGGACTACTGAGGTTTCAGGTGCCTCAGATATCTTGGTGTGAGGAGGAGACTTGGAAGTCTGATCCTCAGCATCCTCTCTTTCTTTTTGAACCTGAGAATAAAATACAACATAACACTTAGAAATTTATCAGGAGAGAAACACTTAGACAATTTGATATCTGAGATGTCAATTACTTCCATAGTAGGAGGCTCAGATACTTGTCTGTCAGAAACTTGTACAGTTTCTGGTATTCTCTCTGGTGATGAAGGTTTGGTGGCCTCATCAATTTCCATTGGTTGAGGGGATTGAGTGGGCAATTCCCCAGCAACCTCTATTTCTGCTTGAGCCTATGAGTAGAAAGTTTTAAGTACTTAGAAAAATGATCAGAGTAATATTGTGAAGAATATAGATATCTGAGATATATACCTTCTCAATAGAAGGCTCAGATACTTGTTCCTCAGAGACTTTGTGAGTCTCTGGTTGATTCTCTGATGAGTTAGGCTTCTCAGCCTCATCATTTTTCGTCTTAGTTGGAGCCTGTTAGAAACAAACAGTTAGTCATGTGTGTATAAAAGATATCTGAAAAGTCATGTCTTAAGAAACTATTTTCCACCTGTAATACAAGCTCATGTTCCTTAAGTGGTGAGGCTATGGGAGCCTCCTTCTCAGCTTCTGAGGCAAGCTTTGCAGCTTCCTCTTGTTCTTTTGTTTCTAATTCAGCCTGTAACAAAGAAAGTTTATTAAATAACAAGATTAATAAACACAAAATATCACAAGTAGAGAGTTAAACCATTCAGCTACCTGAACAGTGATAGGCTGATTGGTCTCTGGAACTTGTGACCCTTCTATGCTTTGGTCTTGTTGTTCCATTTCAGCTTCTTTCTTTGAAGTTTCAGGTACTTCAGACCTTTCCTGAGTGTGCAACTCAGTTGCCTCCCCTGGTTGATCATTCTGAGCAGATGTCTCAGTTTGATCCATCTCTAGGAGTTGGGGAACCTGCTCATTTGCAGGATTTTCTTCCGCATATTGCATTGCTGGTATGTCGAAATGGAGTTCATTGACCATTACATCAACCACTTATGGCTGTTGTGGTTGTGGTTGTTATGGTTGTCTGGAAGCAGGAGTTTGAGCATTTGAGAGCTCTTCCAGATTTTTAAGTGTGGTGTTGACATCAGCGTCTACCAATACTAGGTCACCACTCATCAGGGCCTCTTGAAGTTGTTTATACGTGACTTTCACTGATGGTGTGTTGGCACCAACAACCTTTGCTATAGGTGCTTATTCAGCAACCTTTGAGCTAGTTTCTTTCTCAGCAACCTTGGTCCTTTTGGTCCTCTTTCCCTTGGCCTTGGTTACTTTTTCAGTAACCTTGGGGGCTTGGATGTTCTCCTCGTCCGATTCGTCATCGAAATCTGGAACGGAGTTATCAACAATCCCTATTGCTTATGCAGAGAGAGTTTGAAGTTTCTCACTACTTTTATCAGCATTGATAAGTTCATCTGCAAGACACTCTGCAGCATTGATGAGTTCATCAGCAGTGGCGGTAGGTATCTGAGAGTCGACATCCATAGAGGATATGCCTTCTGATTTGCTAGCAGTCTTCTTTTGTGAAGTTTTGGGCCTCTTGGTCGCAATGGAACCTTCAGATACCTCATCAGTCTTTCGTTTCTTGGAACCTTTCTGAGATGCAGTAACATTTTTCATCATGTTTGTATACTCATATTTGTAGAGCAGGTTACTGTTGGCAATGTCTGCCGTCTCTCTGAGCTCAATGCCAAGGCACTCCAGTAAGTAGCAAATCTTCAATCCATAGCATACTGTGGCTTTTGGCTCAGCAAGGCCCTTAACGATTTTAGGCTCAAAGCCTTGTATCTTCTTCACAAATTTCATGAAGGTGTACTTTCCGCAATTAAAAGGGTTTTCCAGCCTTTTGTCTTGTTGACTCAACAAGAACATCATCATCCACCGTTCTTGGCTTATCTGGTCAGCACCTCCTTGTAGACCATCAAAGCATCTGTGAAGGATACATGCCAACACATCCCAGTGGACCAAAAGATGTCTGGTCCTTATGTCAGCAAGCTTAAAGTCGATGGGTGTGTCTGGCTTGTCAAGATCACACACATCACTGTATAGTTGCTTTACACCTTGAAGGAGATCTTCATCCTTGGTGTCAATTTCAAAATCCTTTCCAATATTTTGAAGTTCAAACAGCTCACAAAAAGTTGTTTCGTCCAACAGGATTTCTTGTCCTTGGACTTTGGTCTTGATAGACACTGTCTCAGTGCCTTCAGAGACTTTGGAGATAATCGTGGAATTATTGTAAAACTCCAGGACATCCAGTGAAGAAACTCCACTGGGAAGAGCAGATAGAAAGCCCTTGATTTGTGCCTTTTCAAGCATATCAAGTACCAACTTTCTGTCAGTCTGGTTTTCTATTGCAGCTACCAGGTATTCCTCAATCATGGCACCACCCCAAATCATCCTGTGATTTGAAGTCCAATGATTAGGATTGAACTCTCCAATCAACCGATTGTTTGTTATAACTAGCACTGGTGCTTGCTTTTCAGCAGTACCAGATGTAGTAGCTTGGGATTTCTGAGTAGTAGCACGTTTGGGAGTCATCTCTTTAAATAGTGAAGTTTTTGAAAAACGAGAAGAGATTAAGGTAGAAAATTAGTGATTCTTTGCAGAAAAACTAAGAGGGAATCAGTAGTTGCAGAGAAAATTGCAGAAAGATTTAAGAGAATTTTTGCAGTTTTTGTGCAAGAGCAAATGTAGGATTAGGCGAAAGTGATTTCTTTTGCCAAAATCCTATATATATAGCAGTGTAATTTCAACAGACAAAAATACACAAATTAATTTTGTGCATTTGTATCTTTGTACGTGCAGTAAGGCGTGGGTAAAATTCGGTTTGCATTAAATGCTTAGTGGGCCACGTCTGAGTTTTTACAATCCACTATTTTACAGAGAATTAATCTCGGCCTTTAAAGTGTAACGCTCATTTCATCAATGGTTGGGATTGCTTTTCCAGCACAATCAACCCATGTGATTGTGCCCAATTAATGAATTTTGGCGATTAGCTATCTGAATCACATCTCTTCTGTGTGACTAAGGGACATTTTTGTATCTGAGTCTATCTCACACTCGGTATCTGTTCATGTTTTACACAAAGATAGAAATAATACAAATTTCAAGAGAGTAGTTATCGCAGACGGTTGTACTATTCTCTTTTATGTCCCCTCATCGAGTGATCTAGATATCTCGAGTACTGCCTCGTAAATCTTCAAATAGCCATTTTACCTCAACCTTTGATATCCGAAAATTCGTCTCAGATACTTGTTTGCTAAATATTTCACCTTTTGCCTTTGATATTCTGGATTCCTGTTCCAGATATCTTATCTCTCCTTTTTCCCTTCTTAATCATACTGAGTTCCTGTCTCACTCACATTCTTAGCTTCTTTTAGTATAAGAGTTCCCGTCTCAGATACCTTTTTGCCTTGAATATCTAGATACCTGAACCAGATATCTTTCTCCTTTCTGAATTCTCATCAGAGATTAGAACTTTTTAGTTCCTTTGGTAACTACATTAACCCAAGATTGTGTCTCAAAGTTAAGAACTTGCTTTCTTACAAAGGCTTTGTAAAGATATCTGTAAGTTGGTCTTCAGTGCCAATCTTGAGTATCTCTATATTGCCTTTTTCAACATGGTCTCTAATGAAGTGGTGTCTAACATCAATGTGCTTTATTCTTGCATGAAACTTAGGATTCTGAGTTATGGCAATAGCACTTGTGTTGTCACAGAAAATCGGAGTTGTTGTTGTATCCACAATATTTGTGAAGCACAACACCCAACAAAAATATATTCAGCCTCTGTGGTAGATGTGGCAATTGAGTTTTGTTTCTTGCTGAACCATGATATTAATCTGGCACCAAGAAATTGACAAGTTCCTGAGGTGCTTTTTCTATCAAGCAATGATCCAAAGATAGTCGACATCGAATAGCCAACTAAACTCAATCCAATCGCCTTTTGGATACCATAATCCAACTTCTACTGACTTTACATACCTTAATATTTTCATAGCAATGTTGTAGTGTGATTGCATTGGATTTGTGCAAATCGCACACTCCAACTGCATATTGAATATCAGGTCTACTTGCAGTGAGGTACAGTAGAGACCCAATCAATTTTCTATACTTGTGTTCTTCAACACTCTTGTCAGATTCAGTATAGGTCATTTCCAATGCTCATAGGTATCTTAGCATTCCTTTCAGAAGGCTTTAGATTAAACTTGTTGAGCATGTCCTTTGCATACTTTGTTTGACTAATGAATATTCCATCATTAAGTTGCTTGACTTGCAATCCTAGGAAGTAGTTTAATTCTCCCATCATGCTCATCTCAAATTTACTTTTCATGAGCTCAGCAAAGTCTTCACAAAGTTGCTTGTCTTTAGATCCAAATATAATGTCATCAACATATACTTGGACTAGAAGTAGTTTCCCTTCATGATTCAAAGTAAAGAGTGTTTTATCAACATCTCCTTTCTTGAATCCACTTTCCAGCAAGTATTTGGCTAAAGTATCATACCATGCTCTTGGAGCCTGTTTCAGTCCATACAGAGCTTTCTGAAGATTATAAACCATTCTACTTTCTGTTGAAACCTCAAAGCCTGGTGGTTGCTCAACAAAGACTTCCTCAGCAAGTTCACCATTTAGGAATGCACTCTTGACATCCATTTGATAAACTGTAAAGTCATTATGAGCTGCAAAGGCTAGAAAGAGTCTTATTGCATCCAATCTTGCAACTGGTGCATAAGATTCATCAAAATCTAGTCCTTCAGTCTGGGTGAATCCCTTGGCAACCAGCCTTGCTTTGTTTCTGGTTATTTCACCAGACTCATTCATTTTATTTCTGAAAACCCACTTTGTTCCAATTACAGATATTCCGTCAACAAATGGAACCAGTTTCCAGACTTTGTTTCTCTCAAATTGATCCAACTCTTCTTGCATTGCAGAGATCCAATCTTGATCCTTCAATGCTTCTTCTATAATTTTAGGTTCAATATTTGAGATAAAACATCCATAGAGCGAATCTGCATTTCCAGCAATTGCTCTCCTAGTTCCAACACCTTGATCTAAAGGACCGATCACATCCTTGGCAGGATGATTTCTTATCCATTTCATAATGGGTTTTGAACTAGTATGATCAATATCATTTTGATCTGAATGTGAATCAATATGATTTTGATGAGATACTTGTGCAGTATCTGAGATATCTGACACATGGGAAATGCCATGGATATCTGACACTTTTTCAGTGTTACAGATATCTGGAATTTGATTTTTAGCAATCTCATTCTCAGAAACCTCTTCATGATGTAGGTTCTCAGTAACCTGTTCCATTTCTGGAATTCTTATAGGAAATTCTTCATCATGTCTTAGAGTCATCTGGTTGTTACTAAGCAATGGTTGCTTTTCATCGTCAGATTCATCCTCTAAGTGAATGATAGATTTGTTTCCTTTTGAGGGTTCTTCTTCAGAATCTTTAATCATCAGCTCTTTGAACCTTTCTAAGAGATCATCATTCAAGGGTATTATCTTATTTCCTTCGTAGAAAACTACATGAACAGATTCTTCAATCTTTTGCGTTCTTTTGTTGTAGATTCTATAGGCTTTGCTGTTCAGAGAATAACCAAGAAATACTCCTTCATCTGCTTTTGGTTGAAATGTTCTCAAGTATTCTTTTCCATTGTTAAGAACAAAACATCTGCAACCAAACACCCTTAGATGTTTGATACTAGGGGGTCTACCAATCAAAAGCTCATAAGGAGTTTTGTCATGGTGCTTGTTAATCAAACATCTATTTTGAGTATAACAGTCTGTCTTAACAACTTCAACCCAATAGATTTCACTTATTTCAGTGTCAGCAAGCATTGTTCTTGCTGCTACTTTTAGGGTCCAATTCTTCCTTTCAGCAACACCATTTTGTTGTGGTGTCCTTACGGAAGATAATTGATGTTGTATACCTTAGCAGGTACAAAACTCTTTTATGTACTAATTCACAAACTCAGTACCATGGTCTGTTCTGATTACAGATACCTTGCCATTTTTCATGACTTCAAGCTTATTCAGCAAGTTGGGTATCTCAACCCTTGCATCATATTTTTGTTTGAGAAATATAACCCAAGTGAATCTTGAGTAATCATCAACGACAACCAGACCATACTTCTTTCCTGCATAGCTAGTTACAGAGGATTCAAAAAGATCCATATGTAACATTTGGAGTGGCCTTTCACTGGAGTGTCTAGTTTTAGACTTGAAAGATGTTTTGGATTGTTTTTCCATTTGGCAAGCTGAGCATAAACCATACTTTCTATATACAATTTTGGGTAAACCAACCACCAATTCTTTCTTGGATAGATTGTTCAGAGTTTTGAAATTCAAGTGACTCATTCTTTTATGCCATAGCCAATTTTCTTCAGTGTGGCCAGATTGACTCACCATGAGACATTCTTCAGTTGTGGCGGATGCCCAATCAGCAACATAAAGAGTTCCTTTTCGCCTAGCAACCAAGACTGTCTGCTTTGACTCATTGTCAATCACTTTGCATAGTTTTGACTTGATCTTGACAGTGTACCCTTTGTCTACTAATTGACTCATGCTTAGGAGATTATATTTCAATCCCTTTACATGTAGTACTTCAGAGATTGTAAGGGCTCCAAACTTCAGATTGCCAAATCCTATAGTTGGATTTTCATCTCCTCCGGCAAATCTTCTAATAAACGGTCCATCATCGCATTTTCTGTAGTAAATCAGATTTGCTTTGTCTCCTGTCATGTGCTTCCCACATCCGCTATCAAAATGCCACTTTGGATTGGTCTTTAGAGTGTTCTGCACAAAATAGGAAACAGGAGATTAGGTTCTCATACCAACAATGGAACCATCTGAACTGAAGAATCTTCCTGTAGGAATCCATTTTTGAATGAATTTCTTAGGGACATTCTTTTGTCTATCAGGAACATAAGGAGGAATTCTAGGTAAATGATTAGTATAATTGTTATTAAGAATTATTTTCTTCCTTGGTGCTCCCTGTGGTGCTTTCAGATACCTGTCAGGTTGCTGAGTCTGCTTGTCAGCAAACTTAGCTTTCCTTGCCAGATTTCTTCTAGCCCTGGCATTCAGATTTTCAGTGGCTTGACTTTTCTTCCACTTCTGATAATTGTTGTAAGCAATCCTAGCCTTTATCAATCGTTCTTGCTCTTGTTTATACTCACGAGCAAGTTGTTTCCCGATGGCTTTATAGACAGTGCCATTTCGACCACTTGGTGCTATCTGAGTTCTCATCTCAGCAGCTTTGCTAGTCTCTGGGTAGTCTAGTTTCTTTCCAGAAAATGTGACATAGGAGAATTTGCCAGCTCCTGCAATTCTTCCTTTCTGAGAGACATAGCACTGTGGGTGATTACACTCTTCAGTGTTATGTTTCTTTTCAGAAATATTTCCAATAGTTTTATTTTGGACTTTTTTTTCCCACAAAGGTTTGGTCGCAACTGCCTTTCCTTTGTCAACAGCCTTAGCTTTCTGACCAATGCTATAGGTTGTTTGGGAACCATCTTGCTGAGCACTAACAAATATTCTTTCATCACTCTTATTCAGAGTGGTAGATCTATTTGTTTGTGCGTCCAGCCCAAGTCCTCCATTTTCTGAAGGATCTCTTAAATAAGATTGTACTTCAGTAAGAGTGTCACTAGCTTTGACATAAGATTGGAAAGATACTTCCTTCTTTTTGAGTTCCTTATTCTCAGAAAGAAGACCTTCACATTTCTTTTGAAGTTTGGCCAATGCATCTTTATGTGACTTTTTTGTCTCAGATATCTGAGGTTTGAGAAATCCAATTTCGGCATCCTTTTTCTTAGATATCTTGAGTAATTTTGAATTTTCCTTTACAAGAGAATTCTTTTCTTCTTCAAGGGTTTCGGCACTAGCTCGGACCATTAGAAATTCTCTTTCATAGAGATCAAGTTCTCTTCTGAGATGTTCCAGATCTTTGATTCCTTCCTCATCACTTTCATAAGTATAACAAGAAGTATGTGTTACCTCATCAGCCATTAGACAACGTTCAATGTTGGAGATATCTAGAAAGATTTCTTCAGCCACTCCACACACTTCTTTCTTCTTTTGACCAAAGTTAACCACTTCATGAGAGACACCACACATCTCTGGAGAAGGCAGTGTGGAATCATCTAAGTCTTCATCCTCATAATCAGACTCAATGTCTAAAGCATCCAATTGGATTTGTATCTTCTTTCTTTCCTTAGTGAGCAGAGCTCTCTGACCTCTCTTGAAGTTTCTTCTATCTTTCTTGTCACCTGTCTTTAGCTTGTTGAGGACAGGGCAATCCTTTTTTAAATGACCAGGTTTCTGACAATAGAAACAGATAGCGTTTTCGATTTCTGCGTACTAGATGTTTTTTGAGCCGGCTTGTTCAGCGAGCTAGACAGTTGCATATTTTTGTACTGATGATAATTTGAGCCTAGATGCTTTTTCAGCTTTTCTTTGGCTTTTCTTCTCTCAATCTCCCGACTGGCATATTGTCTCATTTGCTTTACAGCAAGAGCATTCTCCTCAGTTACCTCCTTGCCTTCCTTCTTTTCAAAAATTCCTTGAGCAACTAGAGCAATATTCTGCAACTTTTCAGTTGTTTGTTCTCTTTGAGTTGTCTCATAGTCAACTGTGGCAAGGTGAGAGAAAAGTTCCACTTGAGTGATATCTGGCATTCCTTGGTTAAAGTAGAAAAACTTTGTATGCTCCCAGTTATGATTTAGACTTCTCACAATAGTCTTAATTTTTTCTGGTTGGGTATATCTATTACTTTCACCAAGTGCAGCCATGTCACTCATGAGTGTTGTAAACCGGAAATCTAGCTCTTCAAGAGTCTCTGTGGGACCTTGTTTAAAGTTTTGGAATTTGAGCTTCAAAACTTCGAACTTATTTTCCTTTGTTTTCTCAGTGCCGGCACAGATTTCCTCAATCAGTTGCCAGGCCACTTTCTCCGTTTTTGCACCCCACAGTTTACTTGTGTGCTGCGGAGTAGAACGATGATGATATTGCGAGCGACCATCCATCGATTTCTCTTGGCATCTTCCGATGTCGAGCTCTCTGGCTTTGGCTCAGTAAATAACTTGACAAGATGGGTCTTCCTTTGGTCAAGCGCCTGTTTGTGAAGAACCACCACTTGGTTCTTCATCAGTGGGAATTTTGTCTCTACCATTAGAAACCTCCATGACCTGCTTGAGTTGTTGAATGACTATGGGGCCATTCTTTATTGGGAAAATTACATAGGGCTACCCTCTTAGTGGCTCCTCGCTCATCTGAATCCCCATTAGTGGAACAATTACATATAGGTCCAAAAAGTTGTTTTTTGGTTGACCAACTTAAGATTATAAACAAACCAAACATGCCTTAGTTATTTCAGGTTTTCTACCGTCAGTCAAGGTGTCGCCCTGACTATTGTCAGTCAATGTATCGACATCTGACACGTGTCTGTTGCTCGGTATCGCCCTAAACCGTTGCTCTGTGTCGCCCTCAATCATTGCTCTGTATCGTCTTCAACCGCTATTTTTTTTTTTAAACTATTAACTTCTTCAAAAAAATTTAATTATTAAAATTGTAACTCTCCTTCCCCAATCCCCACCACCACCGCACCAACACCACCACCCACCATCTTCTTCCCCACCACCAACACCGCACACCACCACCAAAATCACTGCCGGAGTTCCGGTGGAAGCTCCGATCTTTTTTTTTTTTTTTTTTTTTAGCTTCCGCCATGGAAGCTTCGGATCGGAGCTTCCGCTATGGAAGCTCCGATCTGGAGCTTCCACCGGAGCTCCGGCAGTGGCGTGGCCGGAGCTCCGGCAGTCCATGGTGGAAGCTCCGATCAATAAAAGAATATTTATTTTATTATTGTTAATTAATTAAGTACATGCTATATTAATATGAATTTCAAATGCTAATAGGTACATTTGTTTAACAAAATACATGAAAAAGCTATTGTACAAAATGATTTTTAGAAACAATACTTATATATAAAATGTACTACGTACATAGTACAGGACACTCGGACAACGCAATATATATTAACATGTATATACTTATAGTGAAAATTTTTGAAATAAAATGATAAAATGGCAAGTTTTGGTGTATAAATAGCCTCCAATTAACTTCCAAACGACCAGTTTTTTTAAAAAAAATAACGGTCATAATTCAATTACATGTAAGCATATAGAAGTTCAGGTTAAATTACATAGAAGTCCACATGTGCCATGCACGTGACAACAATAAGTTAAGGCTGTTTGGCAATTTCTAAAAGCTAATAATTGAACAAGGGCAAAAATGGACTTTCCAGCTTTTAAATCGCCAAAAGTCAAATTCGTGGACTTATATGTAATTGATTTTTATCTAACTGGACTCACATGTTATTGTTACACCAACGGGTACCTATCTGTAATTACGAAATCTAACAGGGGGTCGCAATTTGCCCTTCTTTATTACTTCGATCATTTCATAACTGATGACTTCTAGGTGGAGCATCATGTTGTTTTTCCATTTCTCATAATTCTCTGGCTTGAGAATTGGGGCGTCACTTAAAGACATCCTGCAGCAAACACACTAAACAGACAAATCAAGTGTAGGTGAAAAGCAGTTAGTGCACTTATCTGGGATCTAGGTTCAGTGCAGAAGGCTTGGGAACCTCCTGCTCTGATACCACTTGTTGGTCCAGATAACGGAAAAGTAAAAGACTAGAAGGGGGGGAGGGGGGGTGAATAGTCTTTTTCAAACTTTTGTCGATAAACACAATTTCTCAGATTTCTGTGAAGATATATGATACTTATTTTCAGAGAGCGGAAGACTTTTTGTGATAAGTGCACGTGCTCAGCAAGATATGTGTAAATACTTAGCAAAGTAAATAAATCAAGTAATAAATTGCAAAAAGTAAATAACACAAGTTTTTATAGTGGTATCTGAAGGTGGCGTAATCCTTCAACTAATCCACTTCGGCCTTTCTCATACCTAGAATCCACTAAGACAGATAATTGAGTTAACCTTACAAATATCTTCTCTCGATTCCTAAATACACTAGGTTCCCAACCAAGTGTTCTCCCTGAGTTATTCCCCGGCTTTCTCAGCCAAGTACTTCCTATACTCAAAAACCTTTGAGCTATTCCTTAGTTTCCCAAACTAAGTACTTCCTATGCTCAGTAACCTTGGAGTTATTCCTTAGTTTCCCAAACTAAGTACTTCCTGTGCTCCACGCCGTTTAAGGTGTTGGTTAAGGTAGTTTGTCAGGTGAGTAGTCTTAATAACTTTCTCAGTTATGTAAGAATACTCTATAGAACAAGAATCACTTAACACACTTCACAATGTGTGGTGATATGTTCTTTACCGACCCAAGTCTATGATAAATGTTCTAGAGAATGAATCTCAGATACTTGATCTTTTGATTCAACTCCTTCACATATAGCAATGCTTGTTAAGGATCAGGACACTTAGAACTTTCGTGCTACTTAGAATTCAAGAGCTTGGTCGCAACAGTAAGCTAGTAAATAAGTAGATTGAAGGCTTGTATGATTGAGAGAAAGATACCACTAATTGTATTATCATAGAAGCTTGGTATTTTCAGTGTAAGTTCAAGGTGTTCAGTGTGTGTCTTTCAAGCATTCTAAGTGATGATATTTATAGTTGAAAATCATGCCATTTGAATAGTATCCGTTAGGCTTAATGATATTCAAACTATTGATATATGAAAATAGTAGTGTAGAAGACGTAGTCTCTTTTCAGAGATTTCCTCTTTTGTTCAGATGTCCTTGTCTCAAGATTTATCAGATTGTACTATTTTTGTCTCAGAGTTAATCTTAACTATGCACGCTTTCTGAAGCATTGCATGTCCCTTTCCAGAGACCTTCTCATCTCCAGATACTTGTTGAAACATTGTTTCTCAGAAACATAGTTTTATCCAAGGTATCTGAATGTAGATATCTGTGGGCACTTTTCCTCGTTCAGAAACCTTGTGTACTCAGATATCTTTTGCAATACTTGTTTATAGAAAAACACTTGTTTCTTCAAGATATCTGGACATAAGTATCTGATGATCTTAGTCTTCAGTAAACTTGTGCAGTCTTCAAATCTTCAAAAAAAGTTGAGCTCTTATGTCGGATGCCTTCTTCTTGGTCTTCTTCAAGAAAATAAAAATTACATTCAGAGACCTAACATCCTATACAAGATTTGCTAGACTATCATACTTAGTGATTTTCCTCTTTTACAGTGTTCAAGTGAACCAAGAGTACTAACCACCTTTCTGAGCTAAGATAAGTCATTAGGTTGCTGATCAAAATCTAAACAGATATTCCTATTCATGGAACAAAAATCTCCATCAAATGCCTGAATTTCATTGAAAAGTGTACCAAAGGGGCAAAGCTGAAATTTGTTGATTTAAAAAGTTTAATCACAACATAACAATACCTTTCAATTACTACGTGTTACCACTCAAAATTTCGAACAAATTTAGTTCTTAATTTGGCTAGCAAACCTTCCGCATTTTCAGCAATCATAAGACATAAAATTTTGTCACCAAGCAATAACATTGCCCTCATAATCCCTAGCAACAACACTAATACGTCCCCCTATTCGGACTCTTCTCAACTGTATCAAAATTTCACGCAATAGGATGGCTGGAATTTGAATGAATATGGTGGGATTTAGCCCATCAACTTTATATATCATATTATATTATATAAAAACACCCAACTGATAATCTAAGTGCTAAAACATTAGCCTCATATTTAACCTGGCTAAAAACTTCATTGAACAAAATTCTCGCACCCCTATTCGGACTCTGCTCAACCGTAGAATCAAAATTTATTAATTTCTTGTTAAATAAATAGGGGTAGTATTAAATATTTAATAAACGCTCTATTTTTAAAATTCTGTTATTTCATTTTATTTTATTTATTAAATTTATATTTTATTTTAGTGAATAAAATGATGTATTTAATTATTAATAATAATATATTGGTGTTTATGGATTCGTTTTGTCACGATAAATTGAAATACATGTTCAAAATATTTTCGGAGTTTTGTAGATTAATTTATATGATATTTAATAAAAATTATATATGCAGCCAACATACAAAAATGAACATTATTGAAAGATATACTGGTTGAAAATGCAACTAATTCCACAAAATTTCACATAGTATTGAATTAATTTAATAAATTCTATATTTTTAAAATTTCATTATTTAATTTTATCTTATTTAATAAATTTATATTTTATTTTAATGAAAAAATGATTTATTTAATTAATAATAGTATTCAAGATTGATGTTTATGAATTCGTCTTGTCACGACGAATTCAAATATATGTTCAAAATATTTTTTGAATGTTTGTAGATAAAGTTATATTAGATTTAATAAAAACCATATATGTAGTCAACATAAAATAAAATAACAGTGGAATATATAATTAAGAAAATATTTGAATGGACCGGATTGCCCTTACTAATTGTTCTAGATATCAAGATAAACTGTGAACAGACCAAAACACCCTCACAAACTTTTCTAGCCAATAGGAATTGAGTATTTTGCCACGTAACATGACAAATGGACCAATAGGAAGGCTATAAAACTTTTTCGATTCATATAGGTTTACATCATAAACCCAAAAAGGTAAAACAGAATCTGGTGGAACCTCCCCAAAATACATCACCACCGACTTCTTCATCCGGCAACTTGGCAATAATGTTAGGCTAACTTTGAGCGTCAAGATTTAGAAGATTAATTGGGAGATACTTTTGGCACATAATGTTAGTCTACATTACCATAATGCTACTACGGTTCAGTATACACAATAGTGATTTATGATGTTTTATATGTACGAGGAATACATTGTACTTAAATAACTTTACAGAAGTCTAATACAACACATTAAATATGTGTTGGGATAGCGTATCATGTACAAAACCACTATAGTACATAGTATTTGAGGGGATTAAGTGGTTTCGTTGATAACTAATGTAATCATCATTTTAAATAACATTTGAACGCTTATAAAGACAATAGACTACTACCTCCATGTGTTGCTGATTTTATTGGTTAGACAACATGGGTTTTCATACCATGTTCCAATGCTAAACCACTTTTTGTACTTTTGAAATTGTACTTGGACTACTACTTCACTTCACTAGGTACACCTCAATCTAAATGATAGTATATCGATGTTCTATCGATATCTAGCCATACCTTATCAGTTACGGAGTATAAATGAAATTATTGAAAATTGTAATAAAATATGGTGCATGAATAATTCATGACTTTTAGACCCTCCAACTAATTGATTTGATAATCCACTATAATTTCATATGGTTAGTATATATAACCGTCTCATCTAACTTCATACATTAAAAAATATTAAATTACAAACAAATTATATAGGTTACCACTAAAAATTGCACATTTTACTAAATTTTTTATGTTTTATCATTTATTTTAATTTTTCACATACAACTACACATGAACCATAATAGTAGTATGAAGTTTCTGGATAAAGGGTGAAATTTTTTATCTAGGTGACTTATGTGAAAGAGAATAAACTACTAGTTAAATTATTTTATAGTAGTATTCAATGTTCATCAAATTAGCTAATTTATCAAATATAGCCCTACTCACTTATAAAACCATTTAAGTATTACGATACCTTGTTCCTGCAGAACTATATACGCTTTCCATTTTCAGGTATCCTATAAAACCTCATGCATTAACAAAAATGAAATCTACGAATAATTGAAAATATTATATTTAGATTAAATTGTACATTTGTCATAAAAATACACATTATACTATATTTTCATGCTTTACTATTTATTTTAACTTTTTTACTTAAAATTATACGTCATTCTTCAAGATTGAGGGAGTACAAATTACCAAATACGCTATATTTACAATTCCCCAAGTTTCATAAATTTAGAAGAGTTTACTACAGTAGCAACCCCTAATTAGAGTGACAAGGTACACCCTTATCTTATTTTCTAGAACCAACATACAAAATTTCCAAAATTAATCTTGATTGCTCTTGAACAATCTCAAAATGCATGATCCCCCTGAAAGTCTTTTAGTTACGCTTATGAATAAGAAGAAAGTGTGCAGAAAGGAACATTGTGTTAGTCATAGTCTTAGTCTACGGAATCAGTATACCACAACTAGTTCCGGTGTAACTGCAGCCGCCCAAACTATTAGCCCTAAGTCCTCAACTCACATGGGAAAGGACGGGACAGTCTGTTACAAGCTTAATGTGAAAAGGAACCCAAGAAATAAGACCAAGTTTGATAAGATAAGTGCATTCATATAAGTTGGTTTTGAATTCAATGAGAAACGATTACTTTATAATATAGGACGGTGTTGTTCCGTGTTGTATTTTGATAGTGCCCAATATTTTAAACACTGACATTTGGATCAATTAATATTTTTAAATATATAAATATACGTATAATATATTAAACACCTAATATTTTATACGTGAACATTTTATGTCATTTTTCATTGCATAGATAACACTGATGTTTTTAATTAAAAACTACTACTATAATATTTATGACTATCAATGTAATGTTTATCGGTCTATTTCGGTTCCAGAATACTTGATCCAACTTAAATCTGACTTGTTCGCCATGTTAAAGTAGCTACTGACAATCCTGCAGAAACCAATATAAATTATATCCGTACCAAATGAGATGACGACTTTTTTTGAAAAATTAATAACTTGCTACTTTTATAGTACTCGGTCATTAAAAGTCCATTAAAAGCTTCCCGGTTGATTTCTCTTTGCTTAATAAGAATTAGTTAAATATTAGTTTGAGTTGTAGTATATTAATAAAGTTGTAAGTGGGTGATAAAGTAAGTGCGAGTGAATAAACTGATGATAAAGTAAAAAAGAAAAATCATAAAGAATTAATTAATAGGATAAAAACTTTACTTTTTTAGGTTAAAAAGTTTCTAATGAAATACTAAAAAAAGAAAGTTAAATTTTTTTTAATGGAATTGAGAGAGTAATATTAAGTTATTAACCACTAATATTTGTTTCTCAAATAATCCATCCCCCTTTAAAAGGACTAATTAGTACGCCTTGTTCGTACTCTACAGTACTCCCTCTCTTGATCTTTACCTCTATTTAGAAGGTAAATATAGAAAAACATTTTGTTTTGCGCTTGGAATAACAAGTACACAAAACATTGTTTCCATTTTGATAGAATCAATTGTTATATTCATTTCAAACTGAGCAAAGACTTTATTCCTCCTAGTTTTTTACAGCAAGAAACTGAAGAACGACATGGGGAGAGGGAAGATCGAGATCCGGAAGATCGATAACGCAACTAGCCGGCAGGTTACCTTCTCGAAGAGAAAAACTGGATTGATCAAGAAAGCAAAAGAACTATCTATCCTTTGTGACGCACAAGTTGGACTGATTGTCATCTCCAGTACAGACAAACTGTATGATTTTTCAAGCTCCAGGTCTGTATATGCTAATCACACGTCCATATTGTCATCTAATGATTCTTTTGATTGATATAATATACAACTTCTGCAATCTTCTTTCGGTATATGTTGTTTTAATCCGGGTTGTGTCTCTCACTTTCTTGGTTGACCTAGAGATCTAATAGCACGATCGTAATGTACATGTAATTTAACACATACTAGCTAGAAGTCTACAACATGTGGAGATGTAATTGTGCATACATAAGACTTACCAAGATTGTGTATATAAACCTGTACATACGTGTGATTTCCTGAAACTGAAATTGCCAAAGTGTTAGCCACTTGAATACATTATCATTGACCATAGCCGGAAGCAGATTTCGGTGTGGTTGTGTTAAAACCATCAGAAACATGGTAGCGCATACATGCATAATTTCCCAAATTTTATTAAGTGTCGTGCCGGTCAACATTAACTAGAAATGGATATGCGTGCACACAACACAGGGACAGGGAAAAAATATAAGGGGCAATGTACAATGTGAGTTGCAAATGATATAGACAAACAAAGATATAGCGGTTTTAACTATTCTATCTCCTTTGGATCAGCATGGAATCTATAATCGGAAAATACAAGGAAGTGAAAGAGCAGAGACAATATCTGCTCGATCCTACTGCAGAGCTTAAGGTACGTACCTAGTTTAACTCTTCATGGTTTTCGCTTAACCTTGCACGGTAAAAGTAGCTAATAATGAATACTACTAGTAATGTGCAGTAGTATCTTATGCTCTACTTAGATTCAGATTATACAGAGTTGCATGCAGGGTGGTAAAAAGGAAAAATGAACAGTGAACTAAACATTACTACTCCATCCATCCCGATTAAAAGGTCCTTGCGTCTCATTGATAATGTATCGTCCATCTTTTTTTACTTTATATACACTCTTTATTCTCTCAATTACAACAATAAACCCGTTAATCAATTTCAATAATTATAAGTACAAAAAACTTATTATATCCAACTACCCCCAATGGCCAATACATTATACTATTACATGAGTGAGTTACATTTATTAAAAACCATCAAAATTCAAATATCCAAAATGGGACGGATGGAGTATTGTATTTATAATTAGTACGCTCATATATGAAATCCCAAAACCAAACCCCGTGTAGTTTCACTAGGCCAATGCTAAGTCAAGCTTATCAACTACCTTATAATCTAAATGAGCTTATTTTACCATTTGACCCAGAAAAAAAAAAAGAAGCCTTTTCACATAAACGTAGAACTGGTGGCTGATTAGCCAACTAATTGGATAAATGATAGCTAATTAAAACATTAAGCTAGCTTACTTGTTTTAATTCTATACTTAGCAGTTAGCAATCAGGTAGCTTATGAGTCAATATGATAGACACCTCCACTAAAATAAGCCAGCTTACAACTCTTACCTAGGCTCTATTATAATAGATGTATTCAGTAAATTAGTAGCCTAACTAGTAAGCTAGTTGATTTGCTAAATATAAAATATTAAAAATTTAGCAAGCTTATCTTTTTTTAATGAAATACCCGAGATAACTTGTCAAATCAGGTAGTTTTCAGGTAATTATAAACTATTACAACTAGACATTTAAGCGTATCGCCTAATTTTGCTGAACATGGTACAGTTACCCGGCATTGGCTTTCCAATCCATCACCAAAATATCTTTAGTGCATGTTAAAGTTCTAACATTTTGAAGAAACAGACAAAATTATCTTACACGATGTAAATTATAGAATTAGTCAAGTGTTAGGAGGTAATAAGACTCATAGTTGAAGGCTTGAAGCAGTAGAACAGAGATTCCATGCAACCACATATGGATGAACTTACAAGAGAGAAATTCGGAAAACAATCATCAAGGGTGCAGTTTTATAGATGCTACCTTTCTATGAAGCCAAAACTTGGTAATACACATTTGGGCTGCACAAAAGATGAGCCCTGCAAATGAGAGATGCGTTAACAAACATATTAGATGTGGACAGACACAAACCCATGCAAGAGAGTTCCTGCTATTGATACTAAATCGGGTGATGATGAATCCTGGATCATCACCTGACATGAAGTGTACTTAAATCCTCACTTGGTAAAATAATATCCACATCTTTGTGATGGTTGAAACTTGAAAGCATAATAGCCTTGCCTGTGTCATGCTGGCCCAAAGGGACGTAGATGCAAAACACGCTACAGGTGACCTATAAACGGATAAACAACATACTGGAAACACATCATTACAACAAAAAAGATTCAGAGGCTAAATAATTGGTACTATGAACTGGGCATATTAAGGTGCCCAGACTTCTGCTTCACCCGATCTTGTAATATTCTTATACGATTATACCTCCATATCTATTTCATTCCTGTGCTTCATGTCTGCCTTCTATAAAGTAAAGAGCGAGGTATAATGAGTAGGAGCATCCTGCCTGCATCTTTTGGCCTCATGGTATTTAACCTCGCCTCATTTAAGTGTCCTCTGGTTTCAGACTTCTGTTTCCTGGACTCGAAATTCCTTCAAGTAGAGGATGTCCTGGATAAAGCTAAATAAAGTTCAGACATTCGATGACAGCAAATTCTGGAGACAGAAGAGTGGTGCCAAATTTTACTACTCAGGAAACCTGAAACATCCACCCTGTAATTGACTTGACAAATGTAGGATCCTACTCTTGCTATCAAACTTAGAGCAGTTTTCAAGTTTTCCAGGACCCAACTATCATATAAAGGGGAAATCCTGGAGAAGTAAAAGCCGGATGAATAAAGTTGAATGTAACTCATTGTGAATGTCTGAACCCCAATAAAAGATATTGTAACCTAGTCTATAAGGTAGTCGAAAGATGCTTAGGCCTTGAGCATCATGTGCTCCATGCTTTGGTGCAAGGATTGAGCAGCAGTAACAGTATTTTATGTGGGAAAGACACAAATTGGGAATGGTAGGGAACTACAGATCATTTAGTATATGAAGGCTGGGACTGAGGATGGAGCACCATCGGTAAGGCATAGTGATGCCCCCAAGTGTAGTGTAACTCTCCACGACTCTTTCAATGATCTAGCACACTTGAGTACCTTAAGTGGCTCAGTTGGGAAAAGAGCAATAATAGGTTTGTTTGGGCTGGAGGTTCATAATTGATTTGAGAAGCAGGTGTCACTGTAGTATTTACTTGAAAAAAAATCATACCGGTGTTCTCAAGAATAAACCTGATAACTTCCCTCCCCCTCTGTTATATTGGACACATGGTAAAGATTAAAGACTGATACAACACACCTTGTATTAAAGATAATGAAGAACTTACAATTTGATGTGGAAGGAATGGCGTCAAAGTATTTTAGTTTATTATTTTTCTGTTATATTTCCTTTTTCTTAGTTAATTAGGATTTTGTATATTTCCTTTTTTTTAGTTAATAAGGATTTTGTATTTTCCTTTTTCTTAATTAATTAGGATTTGGTATTTTACTTTTAGTTGGTTAGGGATTTTCTATTTAAGCACTTGGTTGATTATTGTTAGAAGAAGAATTTTGAGATATTATATGGAAAAATAGAGGTGTTCCTACAAATCTGTCAATTTTCGGTATTCCTGTGAATCAACAAATCTTGATCCATCAATTCTCGGTATTCTATTGAATCAACGAGTTTTGAGTTAATTCTCGGTATTCTTTTGAATCAACGAGTTTTGAGTTTATTGTTCTTGTCTTTAGCCACGCACGCTGCATCAGATTGGTATCAGAGCTGGATTAGCAAATATTCTATGATCTCCATACAAAAAAAGAAACAAACCGTCCAAGTTTTAAAATAAAGCTACTTTTGAGGACATTACTGAAGAGGAGAGCCAAAACCTGGCAATCAATGCCACAGTAATTGGAAATCATTCGCATGAGTGCATTATTTGCATAAAGTTAATGCCTCATGTTACGTCTTGCAGAGGAACTATGGCTCGAGCTTACCACAAGTGATGCCTTGAAGGTTCTGCTACTGTGGATATCAAAAGATCCCACTGAAAAATACTAGGAAAAAGGACCTGATGTCAGAAGCAGAATTTAAACACCTAAATCGGGCATTCTACAGGATGCAAAATATGGGAATTTATCTTATGAAATCTCAAAGCATGCTTTAACCCATGATGCATAAGAACTGAAAAGTACGATGACAGTATACTGATGTCATTACATTATTTCAAACACAGACATTAGTCCAAGAATTAACCAAAGATGTACATTCATATGAAAATAATATGTGCTCTATTCAAGGTGGATATGGTAGAGAGTAGGTGGATTCAATAAAAGGATAGATGTCCCAGTTTCATGAACAAGAGACAGAAAGCAGATAATATGAATGTTCATATGGCATGTAATAAGTAATGCCTGTGACTCAGTACATGTATATGGGGGATTAGCTTCTACAGAATTATTCTTCCAGCGTATAAAAACTTTTAGGAAGAATTTCCAGCATCTCAATCAGACACCACAAAAATAAATACATAAATAAGATGTAATATGGAGAAAAACAAAAAAAGATGATGGTTTGAAACAGATCTGCAATAATTCATAAAGGTGGTACAGAGAAGACATTCACAATTCATCTAGCAGCACTACTGAGACATGAATGAGACAGGGCTTTCTTAGGGAACCAGAGAAAAAGAAAATTACTTATGTTGTTAACTCTAAGTTTCGGTTAAGAATTTGTAAAACAAGCCGACTATTAAGAGGGTGCAAAACCAGTTTCGTCCATTAGACATTTTAAGATTTAGCTAAAAGCAGCTCTGGGAATTAAAGACAGCTCCTCAAACAAATACGCATATCCGCGTACATGTATAGATGCTATGCGATGCATTGCAATGCAGAAACAAGGTATGTAATCTTTATAAGCATATGTAAAGGCTAGATTGAGGATGAAAACTGGATAAGTGGCCACAAGGAGCTAAAAATGGCAATGAACCAACTCACTACTTTCAGAAAGACCAGAAAGGCAAAAGACAGCTTGGCATCCTTCCAGAGGTTATTTTCCAAAGATATGACGTGCAAGGAGATATGAGTATGAGGACAGAGTAATTGGTCCCTAGTATGATATAATTCCAGGCGCACACGATAGTTAGTGTTTATAAGCATATGTATCGGGATAAGTTCTTCGTCTAACAACAGAGTGAATTTCCAAATATTGATACCGTCATTAACATCATCAGCAGTATAATCAAGTATATCAGCACTTGCAATCGATATATACTCAAGCAGACAATCATTCTCTACGTGTCTGTTACCTGCGAACAGTGCATAATATTGAAACTTAGTTTGAAATCTGACTCTTCCTAGATTAGTTGTTTCACCACTAAAAGCACCGTATTCTTCCAGCTACTCATCGCCACTTTCAGTAAATTGATCCTCAAATCCTCTAAACCCACAACTGATTGTTGTTTAACCGTCGGATCTACATCATGTTCGCCTAAATACGGTCGTTTCCCACAGCTTGCCGGCCTTTGTCCACTTTCTCAACATGATTCAATTAATCATATAGAGGGGATTAAGCTGAGCATCAATCTAGAGGGAGTGAAAAGTTTACTAAAAAAATGCAATAGACCAAATGGCACACTAGAGAACGAGACTCCAAGAAGACTATATTGTTCATCTTTTAATCTTCAGACTTATGTAGCTTTATTGTAGAGTTTCAGATAGAAAATCCAGACAAGACACAAATAGCTAAACACATCCAAAACCAGCTAGGTCCTTGAGACTCTGTGGAGCTATATAACAACTAAACAGTGTCACTTAACTCAATAGGGATAACTGGATACGTACAACCATGCTAAAAATCTTTTCACCATAGTGAGACACTTGCAACAACTTGTAGTGATCAACAATGAAACAGGGTCAATTGAAATCTAACTGCGGCACTGCTTAGTTCAAACTTTGTTTTTCAAGGTTAATTCAACAAAATTCAAGAGTTCTTGGCAATTGTATATAATTCACTGAATGTTGTCATCATAATGTTATATATCTAGAAATGTATGACCAGCTTTGAGATAATTTTATTCCTGTTGATTGTTAGTTTTGGCAGTCGGAAGCAGCAAGCTTGAGGCAACAGCTAGAGTACTTGCAGAAATGTCACAGGTAAGTAGATACGGCATATTATATACAGTGAATGGGTAAACGGGTCCTCTACCTTCATGTTATCCACAGGACTGGGTTTTGATGGTTTAGTCTACTAGATAAAGAGTTGATGGCAGATTGACTACAGATGAGTACAAATAAAAGAGGATAGCAGATCATAGTGTGGAAACATGCAGCTATCTATTTATGGATGTTTATGGTGTTTTTATGAACTTTCAAATCACTTTAGTGGTGATTACTCCACTTGAGTCAGGTGTACTCCCGTTGGGTATAATCGTTTACTTTTGAGTGAATAACGAATCCTCATATGTGACCACTTCAGTGAATAATGGTCACTTTGTAAAAGAAAAGGATTAACATCCGGATACATGAAATATGATAACATGAATTCATTCCAAGTCCAATGGACAGAGTGAAATGCACAAGTTAGTAGCATCAGTAAATGATGGTGTCCTAATGACCAATATCCTCCCTGTCATTCTAAACATTCATTGGGATGCATGAGTTATAACTAGAGATTGTTGGAATTAGCGTACAACACCTTTTTACATTTCCTTCCCTTTCTATGTGTTTGTTTCTCCTTTTCTGGTGTGGTGGGGAATAGACAACTGCTCAACCCTCCAAAACCCAACTAAGATACTAAGATAAAGCAACATACATATGCCTATGAATTCTTTGATTTTTAAAAGGATGTTTATCATCATTATATGTTCTTTACCGGCCCAAGATTTTCGAAAACAGACCGGACCAGCCAGTTTGATTCAGTGCTTGGTCAGTCCTTATACCGCTTCTCTTTCGCAAACCACTGAGCCTGTTATCTAAACTTTGTCTTTACCTTCAAGTTTATAAAAATTGTCAAACACTTAGGGGACTACTGACATGAGACCTTGCTCTAAGAGTCTAAGTGCATGTTTGAAACATACTGATAAAACATTGGAGTAAATTTTAATCCGGTGAAAAGGATACCTGACTGAACTAGTGAGATCCATATTTCTATTGTTTATTTGCAAATTATGATAATTATAAATTTATATGAATATAGCCATAGTTATAATATCTCATTGAGCATCTGCACACAAACATGCCCTACAGCAATTGTGCATTGCTCTGCACGCCATATTAAATAGTAGTGCAGTTAAAATAGCACACGTGCATATAAAACAAACATGTTAATAAATTATATGACCATAAATCAAAAATGAGCAACTTTAGGTAAATAATAATAAATTTCTAATGTAAAAAACAAGCTCCATGATTACATGTTTAAAATGCAGAAATAGCAACTAGTGACATTACTAAGTGTTGAAGCATGTAAATATAACTGGTATTCAAAAATACTAATAACTAAAATGCCCCTTGAGCCTTTTTCATATAAAAGGTGAAAACCATCTTCGTAACGCTGATGGAAATAATGGCTGCATTCACTGGAATGTGACATTTAGAAGGGATTTATATGATAGGGATGATATGATATTTGATCCTATGACGACCTACAAATATGGAGTTCATGTCAAATTCGTGAAAGTTGGATATAGAAGCAGATGATAGCTAGCGAATGCTGGGGTTTCATGGTCAAGAGCTATTTTAATACCCAGGGGCTTCTCCTTAGGAAAATTATATGGAGGAGTCAGTTGCTCCCTTGGGAGGCATTCTTTTAATGGACAGTGGTGTTGGACTGCCAGGTCAGGTATAAACAGGCAATGCTAGGAAGCTGCAGGATAATGCCCTCCCTGGATAAAACAAGCAAGCCTCCACAGAAAAATCGAAGAAAAAAAAGTCCAGAACTAAATTTATATTAATGCCAAACAATACAAATAAAAATAAACTCTGAGAAGGATATATTAATCTATTCAATGGCATAACATTTTCATTAAAGATCTAAGAACGCAGAGTCCTACGAAAGCAAGCAATAATCTAGGGGTACATATGATACAGCAAACAGAAAGAAGGCCAGAGATACATACTGAAATATATGGTGTGAAATATCCTGAAACTGTAGGCAGCTTTCGGGAAACGAACTTTCTGGATTGAGCATGAAAGATCTCCAAAGCCTCGAAAATCAAATGGAAATGAGCTTGAAACGTGTTCATATGAAAAAGGCAAGTTTCTATTCTGTCAGATATACATTGAACAGTTCTACATATGTACCCACAAGGTCCTCAAAATAGATGTTATATTTCCTGACAGGAACAGGTTATGGCAGAAGAAATCAAGGAGTTAAACAGGAAGGTCAGTATCCATGAAACAGGATAATATTTTAGTATTGCATTGTAGCTGTCTTTAATTTGGCAATACCTTCATCGATCTTGTTGCAGGGGAACATCATTCACCAAGAAAACATAGAGCTTCACAACCGGATGAAAATTGTTCGACAAGAACATGCAGAACTGCAGCAAAAGGTATGAGCAATTAAACAAGACAAAACTAGAAGTTGATGATAGTAGGGAACATTAATGCAGTTAGGTAACTGAACATATCAAAAAAAAATTACCACACAGGTTTCCCGTCTTGGGAAGGAAAGTAAAGCAAGCAAGTCGTCAAACATTACACTTTGCATCAACAGTGAGCTTGAACAAAACGCACCCATAAACCTCGAGCTAAGTCAGACTGAGAATCAGGAAAGTTCCACAACGAATGTGATCCTGCTGGGGTAAGTTCCATTTACTGGATTGCTGGTAAGTTCTGTTTCATAAGCAATGCTTTTTTTTTTTAATAGATTACATTATCATTCAACTGACTGTTATGACAGGCTTCAACTGTAGTTGGTGGCAGCCCCAACAAACATGTTTCGTACTCCTGCACCAACTTGTGCAAATAGGTCAGAAGACTGGATGTCAACTGACTGGAAACTGACACTTGTCACAAGATGAATGTGCATTAGGGTATTGAAGCAATCAGATTACTAGTTGATGACTGATATTGATGCTTTCAAATTGAATGGATTTGCGTAAGCAACTGTATGAACCCATGCCTTGTAATCTACTCCCTCCGTGCCACTCCAAATGTCCCATATTCCACTTATGTCCGTCCCACTACAAAATGTCACGTTTCTATTTTGATAAATTGTAAACCCATGTGCCCTCAAAATTTGAGGCCACATATACAAGTACAACATATTCCCACTACTTTACCCAGAGTCCGTGCCCAAAACCAAATGGAACATTTGGTGTTGGGGCAAAGAAGTAATAAGTTATGTAACAAGTGCAAAATTTGCTTTAGCAAGATATTAGGGGATATGTATTCTGTAGGATTTATATACTGTATTTGTTAAAGTAATACTGGCTTTTCAGATGTACCGAAGTTGATAATTTTGTGCAGATATTTGTGAGCTTGCAATCTCAATTTCTCATATGAGTATGGAAACTGGCAATGCACCAAAATATTAACCTTTGAAACTGGTGTGGTGCTGCCATATGCAGCCAAACAATAGTTAATGAACTTTAACTACTAGTGCTCCTAAAGCAAAATCTAGCAATTTCGCACAATTTATAATGAAACTGTGAAGGCTGAAGACTGATTTTAATATTCCTGATAACTTCTTGTTATACGTAAAAGTGGAAGCAAAATGTGCAACTAAATTGTAAAAGGACCTATATGAAAGACCACAAACAAGATTCATGTTTGCAAAAGAATATTAGAAACCACCCCCCAACTGAAGTAGGCGTTCCGAAAACTGAATTTGTAGAACTAATTATGGCATCTCACACTACAAAAAAATCTGACATACTCAGCTTAATTTTGAACATTTCACGAGAATCAAAAATTTCTGCTAACATGCACTACTTGACAACAAATTATGCCATTTTACATACAGGCACTTTGCAATTTCATATATCCGCCTGGTAGCAACTTGAAAACTCAAAACTTACTACTTGAGCCAAACAAAATGATAATGATAATGATAATGATAATGATAATGATAATGATAATGATAATGAAAATAATAATAATAATAATAATAATAATAATAATAATAATAATAATGACTACATGATTAGTAGTTAGAATCTGCTTGGTAAAGTTACTATAGAGGTGGTCCGGCTCTTCTCATTTTTTTCCGCTAGTTCTGCATTGGACTCATCATACAATTAATATACCACGGGAGAAGCTTAAAATTTATCTTGTCATGGCAATCCCACAAATGTTACAAATTCAAGCTTAAAATACTATAATGTACGATGCACATTTTATTTCCTTGGAACAAAAATAAATCAACAGTGTGAAGAAGTGTAATTCGTTAGAGAATAGTAAACTGAAAAAATGGGACTAGATTACATAAAAGGACAATGTGTGTCATTTGAGCCTCCAAGAACATGTATTGGGATGAGGGTGATGTAGTGAAGAGTAATGAGCCTGCTTGTTCAGTGATTCCCGAGCCCTAAACAATCACTTTTTAAATCCTAGCATTAAAAGAAGTTCAAATACAATTTACATTTCACAAACTGCCTAAGAATGCATGATAAAGCACAGGAATATCAAAGAAGATAAATTAAACCAACTAAAGTATCGAACTCCACGCAGATAAATGGAAAAACTCCCAATTCTCATGGGAGAAGCAAACTTACTTCCAACTGGATGTAAACCTATCACCTATGAGTCTTTTACAAAGGTGAAATCGTAACAACTTCTTAACCTGACTCAAATATTATCACCTAGATAACAACTTCTTAGTGTCAATAAGATATTAGCACCTAGTTAACCTAAGAACTTGTGTTATACAATTTACATTGGGAGAATGCACCAGGCATTTGGGGGTGGGGTGGGGGTGGGAGTGGTGTGGTTATTCCTAATAGTTAAAGCCCGTCCGCACATTAAAGGAAAACGCATAATACTTGTCTGAAGCAGTATTTTGATTTTCCTATTTTATTTAAGGTGTGCCTAAGCAGTAGACAATCTAAAACAAGTTTTTGTGATAACCTAACTCCTAATTTCCTGAAGTACTATAATACTCTTTACAAAAAATTCCAGGTCCTCTAAAATATAGCTTAAATGTCCTATACATTTCATTTATAGCCTGCAAGTAAAAGGTGAAGATGATGATAAACTGCTCGCTCATCGGATTAAATGAGCAATGTAAGTTGCAAATCTGACAATGCTTGCTCATTGAGTTTTGATCAGACCCAGCCCCCTAATCAGCCTTAGGCTTGTTAAGGGTCGAAAATTGAAATTAACCAAGGGGGCAAGCATGGGAAAAAGAAAAAGAAAAAAAAAAGGTTTCACTCTAAAACAAACCAATTATATAACAAGCTTGTGTTAAACATGAGAAATAAATCCATATGAAACTCGATGTTTAAGAAGCTAACCTGATTCAATAAGCTCAACATCGTAATCGGTAATTGTCATTCACATAATCACATCCATACACCAGTAAAACTCAGGCACAACAGGAATCCGATTACGAAACCTGAAAACACGTTGAACACATTCATGTAAGGGTTTACACTTTACAGTATCATCACTACCACAACATCTACGCCTGTGCTACTCTAGCCACATAATTAACACAGCAAAAACAGTCTAGAAGCAGGAAACGATGAAAGCACAGATCGGGAATGGAAAACTAGCAGATAACTCCATACAAAAATTGGAACGAAAAGGAAAATGAGTTACGGAAAACAACTACTATGTGAATGAGTAAGGATAAGTTAGTTGTTTGAAATGATGTGAATCAAATACCAGAGAGAATCATGGTGGAGCATTTCGGCGAGCAGATTTGAGTCCGATGCAAAGTCGCCGGAGAAGACGATCAGGCAGATTACTTGATGGAGTGTCCAACTCAACTGAGGGAGGTGGTAACTGAAAGGAAGAGAGAGACTAACATGAAATAGCGTGACGTGCCACTAGCCCAGCTCTTTAAATATTCTTATTATTCACCCGACTCTAGAATTCTAGATATATGGAATCGAATTTCGACGGGAATTGAGGCAGATACATGTAAGACACAAAAATCCATCGTTGGTGGAGTAATTTTTTTTTTAAAACAATACAACAAAACGTTACATTATCCGAGTATTCATAATCAAAATCATTATACATTCATGATGTAAATTGTGTTCGATCACATTAATATGAGTAATCAAACGATGTCTGAATCAACAACTGGATTAGAATCATATACGACATGAAAAGGTTAATTTTAACTTTTAACATGAATGAGTAATTAGTAACATACTAACATTAATAATATGTTAGAATCATAATTTTTAAAAATTGCATCTTACCTTGAGAAATTGCTGTTCTACATGCGGATGCTCATTCGCATGCGCCTCAATATTTTTAGAAATAATTTTTATATTATGATACTAGTAGGGTGTTTAAAATATTAAAATAAAATATTTTATAAAGAATTTAGTTGATAATTTTACTTCAAATAACACTTTTAAGTGTTATTTTTGAAATGATACATTCAGTATATTAGTTTATTAGGAAATTAATCCTATTATTATACATGAAAACTTTTATTTTTTATATATATTGTTTACTTGGGGCCCTTTTAAAATTTTCACATGGAGCCTCAATTTATTTGGGCCAGAACAATTCCTTATATGCCAGTATGCCTCATTCTTCGTAGTACACCATGTGTTCTTTCTTCACCATTATATATTAATATTTTAAGTTCATTCCCGTTGTAACCTTTGAAAGTGCAACATATAACTATCCATGGTTTAATATCAAAGACGGAAAGTAGAGTCTGACATGTGATACATATTGCACTTGAATTTTTATTTAAAGCCATGGCAAACAAACAATTAGAAAATGTGTCAAAAGTTTTTGGAAATTTTATTTCATTTGATGGATTCATCATCTTTCTAGATAGGTGTGAAAACCTCTTTTCATGCATTCATCCCATATATCATTTTAGCTTCTATGATATTCTTCCTGCAATCTGTCACTACTCAATAACCTGATCAATATTCCTTATAAACATTTTCATGCGTCCAACTTTCAAAACAATATGATTAGGTAGACCAGAACAATGGATGGAATTCATGCAGAAAAGTTCTGGAACCATCATTAACATCATCCACCTTCATTGTGCTATAAATCCTTAGGTATTCGATATGATCACTAGTCATTTTAGACATTACAATATCATTAGTCACATGTACTACATCATCTGTAGGTGCAAGCACAACTCGGGTATCACTACAAAAATCTAATGTTTTAGCGACGGACTTAGCGACGGATAAAAAGTCGTCGTCCCACGGAAAGTGGGATGACGGATAGTTTATTCGTCGCTAAATCGCGACGGATTTAGTTGACTTTTTATATCCGTCGCTAAAAAGCAGATTTTTATTTTTTTATAATCTGCTTTTTAGCGACGGATAAATTATTCGTCGCTAAAAAGCAGATTTTTTGTTTTTTTTTTTAAATCTGCTTTTTAGCAACGGATAGTTTATAAACTATCCGTCGCTAAAAAAATAGATTTTTAATTTTTTTTATATTTTGCAGCCTGTTTTCATATTTCACCTGTTTCACAAATATAATGTCCAATAGTAAATCTAGAATAATAAAATTGTTTTAATTAAACAGAAATCATTCTACAAAACCATCTGTAATGAAATGAAATATCCGTACATAGTCTAAAGTAAGCAGTCAGTAAAACACAAGTCGAAATCTAACTACCGGACGGGGTTGGCTGCTGCTCGAACCTGGGCATGAAAGCCTGCATCTGTTCCCGAAGAAGCTCGTTTTCCTCCCGTAGTGCTCTATCTCGCAGCTCCATATCCGCTGTTAGTCGTGCAACATGTTCTGAAGCCTTTGACTGCACCAACTCCGAGACCTGCTCCTGTGTGAAAACCTGATGTCTAGATTGTTGGGATGCTGAGTAGGTAGGAGTAGTCACCACAGGACCGAAACTCCCCAATCCATATACTCGGCCTTTGATGTCCATTGGGTTGACGACTAAGAAGATGTTGTTTTGTTGTTCAATTGTCAGCTCCTCACCCGCTTCGCCCTGCTGCCTCTAGATCTGAGCCTCCACCTCAGCCTGAAACCATAGAATGCAGATATCATGAGTTAAAGTTTTTTCATAATAACTTGTATTACACAAATATGAACTTTAACCAAAATTAACGTACCGCAATAGCCTTGGACTTGCTGTCAACCCATATGTCGTTCTTCAGCTTGGCTCTTTTAAAGTACTCGAAGGCAGTATTCTTCTCCCCTGAAGACACCTGAAGAACATATATATGCAAACATTTAGCTAAGAACTCATTAAAGGTGTAGAAATGAAACACAAAACACATGTACGAATAAACTGACAAATTAGATGTACACTTACCGATTTCACGTGATGCGTAAGAACAACTTGCGACCCATAGTGGTGAATGGCCACCCCTTTACCCTCAGACGGCTCAGTCAGCCGATTCTCTTTGTTCTGGTCCGCAATCTGCTGGACATTAAGACGAGTCCAGTAGGCCACCCAAATCGCCCACTCCTCCTCATCACACCATGCAGGCCTTTTGTTTTGTCGCCACATCTTTTTCATTAGTGCAAACCATATCCTTGTATCGGGCTGACCCCAGTGACTCGAACAAGCCCATATCAGGTGGAGCAACTTGTTGGGAATGAAATACTTTTTCTACATTCCCAATTCCAGACAACATCCAAATTACATAACGTAAACCGAGACATCAATTTAATAAGATAACACAACATAACATATTCAATGGTGACTAACATATCACCCAAGTTTAGTGGCTAACATACCACTCACATTGTCCTAAAATTTACTAACACAGCGGTGACTAACATATCACCCAAGTTCAGCAGCTAACATACCACTCACATAAAGTGGCTAACATACCACTCACATTAAAACAACGATTATAACAACAAATAAAGGAATGTCAGATTTAAACTTGCCCGCAACTCATCAAAGTACTCGCCTCTCATCCGGTCCGAGATGCACGACCACTTCTCGCCCCCCTCCCCCGGGGGCTCCCTCTTGCTCCGAAGGATGTCACCTAGTTTAGCGGCTGCATCTGAAGGCCATAACCTGTTATCAATGTATAAGATACAAGAAACAAATATTAATTAGTATAGTACAACAATGATGTGACATGAATTATCTTAAGGTATGTTCTATATATATATATATATATAAAGGAATGCATAATACTTACTTGTCTCTACCCGGTGGGAACAACACAGGCTTCCCTTTCCAATGAGCCCCGACCTGAAGCTCGATGTAGGGACAATCGTCATCCTGTAAGTTCCCGAAGATCGAATTCGAGCCCCTGCTCGAACCAGGTGGGGTCTCAGGAACCGTAGACCGGCTGCTCTGACTACCCTGCTCCTCTGAGTCTGACCCCCCTCCTCGACTACCCCCTGACTGGCTGGATGGGGGAGGACGGTATGTGGGTCGCCTAACATGCAAAAAATACAGGAAAAATGTGTTAGTATACAACTACATACATTTTGAAAAGCATGTAAATCACAAATACTTGGTATTATCAACAACTAACTAGTTATATACATAATCTACCCTTCTCACATACCCTGGGCATCCTCGTCTAAGTCTACATACTGGTCCTCGTGTAGATCTATCAACTCATCACGAGCCTGTACAGGAGTTTTTGCTTGTTCATCGACAACCTCTTCTTGGTACGAGTTGGTAATTGAGTCGTCTTTCTCAACGTACTCCACTTTGGAGCGGGCACCTATAGGTATCGCAGCTAACCAGTCCGCCTTGTTACGTTTCCTGCTTGGATATTCAAGAAACACCACTTGTCGTGCTTGAGTCGCCATGATAAATGGTTCGTACTTAGTTTTGTACTTCTTTCTATGGTTTATGTCAATCATTTCATACTGCTCATTCTTCTTCGTACCAAGTGGATTAGGATCATACCAGTCAACATCAAACATAAAGGTTCTTTTCAAGGGCAAACAGGGATATTCAAGGCGCACTATTCGTTTTAGCTTCCCGTGAAAATCATACAAATCACCTGATCCTAAATCTTGCCCCATGACACACACCCCAGAATTGCTTGTAGCCATGGTCGTGTTAGAGTTAATCGTGTGGAACCTAAGGCCATTGACTATGTAAGATGGGAATGTGTAGACCTTTTTGAATGGTCCCTCTGCTAGAGCACTCAAGTAAGGGTATGTGACGTTGTTGACAGGATCTCGGACATACTCCTTGAACCAATCTGGAAATTCTGATTCCATCTTTGAATCAAGGAGTTCTTCAAGCATATCCTCTGCCAGCTGAGGATTCTTCTCCAGACAACGCTCTTTGAAAATGCTGTGGACATTGACATGATTATAAGTTTTCATACTAGCTAGGAGGATTTTAGTTAAAAGTTCAATTTTAGCTGCTTTTAATAAGAAAGGTACTCACCCAGCAAATATCACCGTATACTTGTCAACCTCGGCACAATTTGTGAGGACATAATATTGAGCTGCCTTCAGCTCCTTATCCGTCAGATATTCTTTCTTACTCTGTCCCAAAGGTCTCCCTGAGACCCTAAAAAACAGATAGGGAAACATCATCATCCTCTTGAATTTCGAATGTGTCTGCGTTTCGAGATGGCCTAGATGCCTTTGTCGGGATGTGGTCCTCAAAGTAATAGGAGCAGAAGGTTGCAGTTTCCTCTCGAACGTACGCATTGGCAATCGATCCTTCAGGTCTGCCTTTGTTCTTGACTTATTTCTTCAATTTTCCCAAGTACCTGTAATACATATTCAGGTAAGACAGTGTAACTAGGGAAAATTTAGACATTTTAAGTACACGATTGCAATTATTTCACACCTCTCGAATGGATACATCCATCGATACTGAACCGGTCCAGCAAGTCTTGCTTCATGTGGAAGGTGAACCGGCAAGTGCTCCATAGAATCAAAGAAGCTCGGTGGAAAAATACGCTCGAGCTTGCATAGAATCAATGGTATGTTGCTTTCAAGATTTGCTAACACTTGATCATGAACCACCCTTGTGCATAAATTCTTGAAAAATAAGCTTAGCTCGGTGATAGCGATCCAGACAGGTTTAGGTAGCAGTTCTCGAAATGCAACCGGGATAAGCCTCTCCATGAACACATGACAGTCGTGGCTCTTCATCCCAAACATCTTTGTCTTTTTCAAATCCACACACCGCTCCAATTTTGAGGCGCGTAATTGTCAGAAAACTTCAATGCCTTCACCCAATCAAACAGTATTGACCTAGATTCATTGTCAATTGTGTAGCATGCCTTGGGCCACTTACCTTCATCATTCCACTTTGTCAACTCCGGCCTTTTATACCATGTATCCAACTCGGCTCTAGATTTGACACTATCCTTCATTTTTCAGGGAATGTTGCAAAACTGTGTTGAAGCAGTTCTCGAACACGTTCTTCTCAATGTGCATGAAATCTAGGTTGTGACGTATAAGAAGACTGCTCCAATAAGGAAAGTCCCAAAAGATGCTTCTCTTCTTCCATCCACATTTGTTGCTGATTTTCTTGTTATGCTTCTCCTACCCAAGTTCAGTCACTTTCATAAGACCCAGCCTATCAATCTCAGCAAGAATTTGTGCACGAGTAAGTCGTCTCGGGGCTCCTTCCTGAACGGATGATTACTTGGTAGAAACATACGATGACAATCAAACCAAGATTCCTTCCCGCTATCCTTCAGTCTAAATGCATTAGTGTCCTCCAAACAATGTGGACATGCATGTTTCCCAGCGGTTTTCCTTCCAGATAGCATGGATTATGCAGGAAAGTCACTCACGGTCCAAAGTAGTGCTGCTCTCAAGGTAAAGTTCTTCTTGGTCGACACATCATATGAAGGGATACCCTTCTCCCACAGCTCAATCATCTCCTTGATTAGGGGTTGCAAGAAGACATCCAACGTCATTCCTGGATCTTTTATCCCAGGCACCAACACAGTCAAGAATATGAATGGTTCCTTCATGCACTCACCGGGGGGCAGGTTGTACGGTGTGAGCATCACTGGCCAACAAGCCCGTTCACTTCCAAACGGGTTAAAACCATCCGTACAGAGCCCCAATCGTACATTTCTAGACTCGGCTGTAAACTCCGGATATGTCTTGTCAAACTCTTTCCATGCCGGTGAGTCTGATGGATGCTCCATTCTACCCTCTGCATCTTCCGGGATTACTCGCTCCTTGTGCCACCGCATTTTATCGGCACAAGCACTTGAAGCGTACAACCTCTTCAAACGAGGTGCTAGAGGGAAGTACCACATTTTCTTATGTGCGAGATTTTTCTTCTGACGTTTCTTTGAAGCCCCCTCCTTGTAACGCTTGTACTGGTCCTTACCACAGAACTTGCACTTCAGTAGATCTACATCCTCCCCCCAATAGATCATGCACATATCCGGACAATAGTCTATGGTTACCATAGGTAACCCCAACACCCGCATCTTTTTCTTCGCTTGGTAAAAGTTGGTGGGTACTAGGTTTGGTTCAGGCACACAGTCCGACAACAGTTGTACGGTGTTATTGAAGCTCACTTCATATTGGCCACCCTCGGCCTTACAATTCATTAGCCGAGACAACAAAGACAACTCGGTCATTTTCTCACACCCCTGATAAATCGGCTTCTTCGCTAATTCCAACAAGTTGAAGAATGCCTGATCCTCAGGATTCGGTGGCTCCTCCACATCACCCTCGGTTCCAATGGTACTAGTGTCCATAAATTATAAACACCATTTCTTCTGTAAGACCCCTCGAAAATTAATTTTCAATTACGATCCGGTTCAAAAAGTACCGTCAAAGTTGTCGTCAAAAGAACAAATTTAAATTGGATGGTTCAAGTAATACATGAAAAGTTGGCTAGCGTCAACTGAACCTTACGTAATTAAGAATCATCAATTTCAATCAAACTCTCATAAGAGAACGAAAGAAACGAACTCAAAATCGAGAAGTATCAACGTAATTCAGTTGAGCGATAAGTATTTGGTGCAAGCACAAAATAGTAGTTGAAATCAACTACCACTATTTAGTTAATTTGTAAATGAAATGTTGTGCTAGCTAGTAAATTGACTATTTAACTAGTACTATGTAAATAAATTACATCTCCCTATCTACACTAATGTATACACACTTGTACACATACAAGAATACCACATACTTGTACTTCATCCTACACTATAATTAGTCTTCTTTTTCCTCATTCACTCTCTCATTCTCCAACACTTCAACCTCCATTGATAAACCTCCATAGCCAAACCTCTTTAAGCTTCAAATCCCCACTCCTCCACCATTTCTCAAATGCAAATACATATTCCTTATCCTCTCAACTTGAGAAAGCCAATGACCCAACTCAATTTATGATCAAAGCACAATCAAAGAAGTTAGAAGGTAATAAATCTCACCCACTCTTCTTCCTTTCAATTTTATTCCATAATCTCAATTGTCTTCCACACTAATACATCTAAGTCCATTCAACATTTGCTAGGAGTTCAATTTGTCAATCCAATTTCGAAGTGGAGAATGAATTCATCCAAAACCCTATGAGAAAAGTGATAAGGTGGGTTAAAATCATTCTTCTAAAACTACTTTCTAATCTTGATGCATGCATGTTTTCTTGATGAAATATTGATCACTTTTCCCTTACAAACTAAAGTAAATGAGCAATATGGCCTTAGCATCGATTGGGTAAGTCACTTAATGAATTGCATGTTGATTTTGAAGAAGTAGAAGCTCAAGTCTTGAAATTTCTTAAATCCCGTAAGCAATCTGCCTTGTTTTTGTAAAATACAAAATAAATACTTTCGCTCGTTTATTGATGTTGCAAATTTAACTATATATGAAAAACATTATAATTCACCTCTGAGAGTTGGAATTAGTTTAAAAATAGATTTAATGAATTGAATAAAATTCACAAAAGATTCAACAATTACAATGTTGACAGAACAAGGTACTGTTAGTAAAACACAAAATATCCTTCTTTAAAATGATCAAATAGGCCCTAAACTCTGGACAATGAAAGATACATGAGATATAAAGATGTCCCAATAAGAATCCTGATATTTGGGGTTGTAGAAAATATTTTGTGAATATTTTCTCATCATTGCTCCCTGCAGGAACATCCTCGGGAGAAAATTCATAGATGGAGACTATAAAGGTGTTCTAGACCCAAAAGTATGTTTTGAATAGACAATTCAATCAGCTATCATAAACAAATGGTAAACACCAGATTTAACTATGTTTGACCACCAAAACGATGGGAAAAGGAGAGGAAGGGCATAAGGTAGGTATGAGTGGAAGAGAAGCGCGGAGTAGAAAACAAGGTATATACCAAATATGATTATTAATCAAAGAAGGTATTTTATAAGTAGAGACTTGTAAGCTACCAGAATCGGAAGATTAAAAACCGAACTTGAATTTGAAGTTTGTCGCACGGATAACTTCAAGGACCTAATTAAAAAAATTATAAATGACTTAAGATAAGTAATAAATCTTTTGGAATGGATTTGACCCTAGGGGTTAACCTTCCTTAAGTGAAAATGAAATTGTGCGTGGAGATGATTTCGATCGTCGCACCTCTAATCACACATTTCCAATAATTTTATATATCGATATAACACGTCTAAAACGTGATGAAGGAAAATAAGAATCATAATAATAAACGAGGGTGACAACCTCGCTAAAAAGAGATTCAGACGAGGGTGACAACCTCGCGTAAAAAGAGATTCAGACGAGGGTGACAACCTCACGTAAAAAGAGATCCAGACGAGGGTGGCAACCTCGCGTAAAAAGAGTCCTTAAATTGAATTAGGGCAGTCACTAAGTGCCATGCGGAGCGAAGTGCTACATCACGTATTTGCGGTGGGAGCCACCACTCGAGTCCGTTGGGGCCACCTCTAAAGGACTAACCTATCATGTTTGTTATGATCCTTGATTTGAATTAGGGCACTCGCTAAGTGCCATGCGGAGCGAAGTGCTACATCGTGTATTTGCAGTGGGAGCCACCTCTCGAGGCCGTAGGGGCCACCTCTAGAGAACTGACCCTTAATGATTGCAATAACTAAATATATATTGTTGGAATAAAACTCCAGGTCGAGATGTTAACTCAAAGAAATGACAAGAATTACTATGAAAGAATCGATATTTATAATTGAAACTATTAACGTTTATAGCAAGATATGAGTTTGATAACGCAAAAATGTGCATTTAGGATTTTGGTCGATCCTAACAAATTTTAACCAGTTGATCGATCAAAACATGTTTAGTACATATGCGTCACTTATGATCAAACAAATCAAACTTTTTCTTAAAATAAAGACCCCCACCCCCACTACCTACTAAGCTCGTTTGGCTCACCCCCATCTTTTCTAAAAACTCATTCAGATAAATTGGATTTTCATGGGATCCGCATTGTGTCATCAAATGAAGATCATAAAATGCAAGAAGAAGCCTTTCGCTGATGAATCAAGATGTTTACATTTCCCGATTATTGGAACAATTGTTAGTTAAATATTTTCGAAAGTTGTACCCTTTAGACAGCGAGATGTGTTGTACGTTAACTTCTCGAAAAATTGTAATTTGATATTAAATCTAATGTATATTATTAGTTGCATCGTTACTTATATGCATCGTATCACCTCCCGAATTTCTGGGGTGTTACAAGTGGTATCAGAGCCTGGTCAATAATGACCGAGCTACACCAGGACAGGATCCTCTGTCTGTGGGTACATGTACCGATGTGTATACGATGACCATGAACTGATAGTATAAAATACCAATAATAAGTTTCAAAAAAATCAATCAACAAAAACAAAAATAGCAAAAATAAACGATTTTAATAAAAAAAATAAAAAAATAAAATAAAATAGCTCTTCATCAAATAAAGAAATATGATAAACATAAAAACACTCGTTAGGACCGAACGGGGATTAGAACCGGACCATGAGGCCTGCACGATATCCATAAGAACTGCAATAATGTTGGTCCAGATAACGGCAGGGGGGGGTGAATAGTATTTTAAAACTTTTGTCGATAAACACAGTTTCTCAGATATCTGTGAAGATATCTGCTACTTAATTTCAGAGAGCGGAAAACTTTTCTGTGATAAGTGCACGTGCTCAGCAAGATAAGTGTAAATACTTTGCAAGATAAATAAAGCAAGTAATAAACTGCAGAAAGTAAATAACACAAGTCTTTTTATAGTGGTATTTGAAGGTGGCGTAATCCTTCAACTAATCCACTTCGGCCTTTCTCAGACCTAGAATCCACTAAGACAGATAATTAAGGTGACCTTACAAGTATCTTCTCTCGATTCCTAAATACACTAGGTTCCCAACCAAGTGTTCCCCCTGAGTTATTCCCCGGCTTTCACAGCCAAGTACTTCCTGTACTCAGAAACCTTTTTGAGCTATTCCTTAGCTTCCCAAACTAAGTACTTCCTGTGCTCAGTAACCTTGGAGTTATTCCTTAGTTTCCCAAACTAAGTACTTCCTGTACTCCACGCCGATTAAGGTGTTGGTTTAGGTAGTTTGTCAGGTGAGCTTCTTTAATAACTTATTCAGTTATTCAGATAGCTCTATGAATCAAGTATACTTAATACACTTTGCAATGTATGGTATCTTGTTCTTTACTGACCCAAGTCTATGATAAGTGTTCAAGAGAATGAAACTCATATATGAAATCTTAGTTCAACTCTTTCACAAATAACAATGCTTGTTAAGGATCAGGACACTTAGAACTTTAGTGCTACTTAGAATCAAGAGCTTTGGTCGCAACACAAAGTTTGAAGGTAAGTAGTTTGCTTGAGAGAGCTTGTGTGAGAGTGTAAGTTCTGTGTATTCAGTGTGTGTTCTCAAGCAGTCTAAGTGTTGATATTTATAGATGAATTTGAGTGCCGTTTGAATAGTATCCGTTAGGCTTAACTCAATTTCAAACTATTGATATCTGAGTATAATCTTTAGTGAGTTTGTCTTCTTTTTCGAAGCTACCGCTTTTGTTCGAACATTTACATCCGCGCATTTAATGCCTTTGTCTTTGTCTGTCTGTAGTGCAGTGAACTATGCACGCTTTCTGAAGCTTTGCACATCCTTTTCCAGAGATCATCACAACTCCAGATACCATTTGTTAAGAATATATTGTTTCCCGGAAACATAATCTTTATCCAAGGTATCTGAGTGTAGATATCTGTGGGCACTTTTCCTCGTTCAGAAACCTTTTATTTCTCAAATATCTTTTGCAACACTTTTTATTTAAAAACGCTTGTGTCTTCAAGATATCTGGTCATAGGTATCTGAAAAACCTTTGTCTTCAGCAATCTTGTGCAGTCTTCAAATCTTCAAATCCGTTGAACTTTTCCTGCTGGATGCCTTCTTCTTGGTCTTCTTCAGAAAATAAAAATTATATTTTGAGACCTAACATCCTATACAAGATTTGCTAGACTGTCATACTTAGTGAGTTTCCTCTTTTACAGTGTTCAAGTGAACCAAGAGTACTAACCACCTTTCTGAGCTAAGATAAGTCATTAGGTTGCTGATCAAAATCTAAACAGATATTCCTAACAAATTTCCCCCATTTTGATCGGTCGGCGATGGTATCGACCTATTACAAATCTGGATGAGGAAACAATCCACTACTTAATCATTTCTTATGATTTTTCAATTCATATAATTAAGTGCAGAAAGTAAACATCAACCAAATCACAAGGTGTGATCTTTGCTGACAAGTTATCTTTTATAGAAAAAGATATCTGAGAGTAAGTTCATCAGATATGTTACAAAGAAAGTTTACAGATAACTTTAGTACATAATACAATTCAGCTCAGTCAGCAAGTTACAAAAATACATAGTAAATTAGGACAGCAGGAGTAACCAAGCTCCAAGTAGACATCCTAATAAACTAGTCTTCAAGTCTTCAACACTTCAAGTCTTCAAAAGCAGTTCCATGGATCAATCTGCAAATTTCCAATCACCAAACCTTTTGATATCATCAGAGTAGTCATAGAGAAGAGTTCTGACAATCATCTCTGTGTCTCTGGCAAATCCACAGACTTCCTTGTAGGTTTTGGTAGGATTTTTCTTGGCAAAGTGCTTGACCCACAGATACTTTCCCCACTTCCAGGCATGCTCGATTCTGATATCTGATAGCTTGAAGTATTCATAAATGATCTTCAGATATCTGATGTCACCCTTGTATTGATCTTTAGTTAAGTAGAAGGACTAATAGGATTCCACAGCAAGTCTTGGCTTTCCATAAGGACATACATCAGAGAGGTCCTTCTTCATGGCTTCTATTCTCTTGATTACTTCAAAATCCAACCAGGCTTTGATGTGGTTGGTATTAATAAAGACTGGCTTGTCTTTTCTCCATGCCATGAGCTGTTTATGGATTGGTTCTTGAAATTTTTCATTTACCAGTAAGTCCTTGAGTTCCAGAATCCAGTAGCCATTCTTCTGATTAATGCACCTATAGACAGAGGAGTCACTGTTGGTCTTCACATACTCAATCTTGGCTTCTTCAAGCCTGAGTGGTAGTTGAAGTTGTCTTTGTTCAGCTCTCAGCCTGTTCCTCCTTTGTCTTGAATTCTCCATTGGGGTAATGCTTGAAGAACCACCCTGGATAGACTTGGTATTTCCAGAGGGTGTTTTAGCTGCCAAAGGCTTTGCAGCTATGGGCTCAGTTAGGCTATCAATTTTTCTTTTTCTATGAAGAGGAGCTTCATCTTCATCAGTCTCTTCATCATCATCATCAAGATTAATTCTTGTGAGAGTTTTGCAGCCTTCTTCATTGCCCAGGGATTTGATTTGGCCTTCTTCTTCTTCGTCTTCAGAAGACTCATCAATCCCTCTTACTTGTCTTCTCCTTGGAGCCTTGGTACTCCTTGGAGGTTTCTGTGCTCTGGCCCTTGTTGTCATTCCTTTTCAGGAAGTTGAGTGGTGGCCACTATCTGTAGAGAAGTCTGACTAGAGGAGGGCTCATTTATTCTGAGAGGTGGTTGTTCAGATTTTCTTTTGTTTCCTCTTCCTCTTCCTCTTCCTCTCTGAGCATCTTGATATTCTTCCCCCTTAGTCATTGTTGACTGACTAAGAATCACAAATGATTCTGAAAGGGAGTTAAAGTTGCCTTGCAGATAGTTGTAAGCAGCAACCAACTGTTCCAGAGTGGCCTTGAGCTCCTGATTTTGTTTGATAAGAACAGTATCCTTATCAGTGAGCTCTGCCAGTGGGCCTTGAATAGCATCTGCTTTTCCAGCAGCATAGTTAGCCTCTTCAAAGGCTTTTGCAGCCAAGTTTTGGTCATCATCCCTAACCATGCCTAGATCTTTCTGAGCAACGACCAGACTGGTTGTTCTCTGAGTGATGAGCTCAGTGAATGGCTTCATTTCTGCAGGGACTGATGCAATGGCGGCTTTATCTTGAGAAGACAACTCCTTTTTCAATTTAGCCAGTACTTGATATATGTTCAAGTATTCATTGGAGTTGACATTTGGCAGCTTGCTGAATATTTCAGGAGCAATCAGCTTCCTTTTCAAATGAGAAACCGCTAAATGTTCATTGCGGTGTTCTGCCAATGCCTTGTCTTCTTCATCATCTGAGTCATCAGCCCAGTGATCTTCATCCTCTTGTACTTCTTCATCAAGGTTTATGAATGCGGCAACCATCTCAGATATAGGTTTCTTGCCTTTGGAAGATGGTTTCTTTGGTGAAGATGCAGCGTTAGCATCATGCTTTGCTTCAGATGCTTGTTCAGCATCTAGCTCCTTAGTAATATAGTCAACAGCTTCCCGGAGCTCTTTAATCTCAGAGTAAGCTTGCGTTTCCTTCCGTGTTTGTTCTTCAAGTTTATCTAGCTTGACTCTGGATTCAGCTATCTTTTCTTCCAGTTGAAGATGTAGCTGTTGTTCTTCCTCAAACAATTGTTTGAGTTGAGCAACTCTGGCTTGTGCATCTGATATTTTCTGAGTTGTTCCCTCAGAGTGCTCAACTACTTGTTCAGTAGTATCTTTGTGTTGGGGAGTTGGATTATTAGATTTCTGAGGAGATGGAGGAGGGGATTGCTGTGATGTCCTCTCAGTGTGCTTTTCAGCAGCTGAGGCAATGTTTCCTTGTGGAATCCCTCCCGTCCCTGGTGCTGGGGCATCATCATCATCCTTCTTATCTTCATCCTTGTGATGCTCGGAAGGAGGATCTTCATAATTGTTTTCATCAGTTTCCTTTTCTTCCTCATCTTCAGAGACCAGGTTGATCACTTCTGGAATAGTGACCGTTTGCCCATTAACTTCCTCTTGTTCAGAGGGTATATCTTTGTAGAGTCAGGGCAAAGTAGGCTTGAATGCCATCTGCAATCTGGTCTGACCATCAGCTTGATTGAAAGCTTGGATCAGCTTTCTGGCCACTTCATTGACAAACTCCTTATCCATCAATGTTCCGAAAGAATATTGTTCAGTGGGGAACATTGCATGGACGTAGTTTTCCAAGTCAAGGGATCGTGCTCTCCTTGTGTGGTGATCAGTCACCTTTAAGATTTCAGATAGATCGGAGCATCGGAGCTTTTGCCATTTCTTAAAGCATTTCAGATGCTTTGGCAAAGTGTGTTCCTTGAAGAAAGGAAGCAGGTCTTTTTTCCCATCATCAGGGACCTTAGTGGCACTTGTTTGAGCATGAAAGAAAGAGTTTTGAGTTAGATTCAAAACTTGTGTAGATATCTGAGTACGAGTGTAATTAGGTTTCTGAGTTACCTGAATGAGTACATCAGGCTCAGAGACTTGTACTACTGAGGCAGGGGCTGCCTTAGATATCTTGTTGTGAGGTGGAGACTTGGAAGTCTGGTCCTCATCACCTTTATTTCTGCTTGATCCTGAGAATTAAAATTATCACAATACTTAGGAAATTGTCATGAAAGAATTTATGCAATTAAGCTTCAATGATTTCTGAGTTTTCCACTTACTTCCTCAACAGGAGGCTCAAAATCATTTTTCGCATAAACGTTCTCAGTTTCTGGTGTTCTTTCTGGTGATGTTGCCTTGGGGGCTTCATCAATTTCCATGGGTGCAGGGGATGTTGCAACTCTTTCCCCTTGCACTTCTACTTCTGAATGAGCCTGTAAGTAGAAAGTATTGAGTAATTTAGAGAAGAATTTATATTAACCCATGATGAAGAATGTTTATCACTGAGTTTTATATACCTTCATACTAGAAGGCTCAATGACATTTTCTTCAGAAACCTTGACGGTCTCTGGGTCCTTTTAAGCATTTACGCCTTATCTTCTTCTTTCTCAGTTGGAGCCTATTAGAAACATCCACTTAATTAGTTAAGTATATTAACATATAACTGAAAAGTAATATCTTGAGGAACTCTTTATCACCTGTAGCACAGGCTCAGATTCCTTAAGAGGCGAGGTTGTTGAAGCCTCCTTCTCAGTCTCTGAGGCAAGCTTTCCAGCTTCCTCTTGTTCTTGTGTTTCTAATTCAGCCTATAACAAAGAAATTTTATTAACTAACAAGATTAATAAACACAAATTATCACAAGTAGAGAGTTAAACCATTCAGCTACCTGAGCAGTGTCAGGCTGATTGGTCTCTGGAACTTGTGACCCTTCAATGTTTTGGTCTTGTTGTTCCATTCCAGCTTCTTTGTTTGAAGTTTCAGGTACTTCAGACCTTTCCTAAGTATGCAACTCAGTTGCCTCCCTTGGTTGATCATTCTGAGTAGATGTCTCAGTTTGATCCCTCTCATTGAGTTAGGGAACCTGCTCTTTTGCAGGATTTTCTTCAGCAATGAAAGATGCTGGTATCTGCAGCTCAGGTACCATTTCAGCAGTATCCTCATCTGGCTGTTGTGGTTGTTGTGCTTGAGACAGACTGTTGAGTGTTGAGGCAATGGCAGTATCATCCAACACTAAGCTATCACTCATCAGAGCATCTTCAATATGCTTCAGTCTTTCTTGCTCTGATGGTGTAATTTGTCCAGTTACCTTGGACACTGTTGCTTCTTCAGCAACCTTTGAAACAGGTGCTTGTTCGAACTTTGTGGTGTAGGTTCTTCTTCAGATACATCTACACCAGTTACTTTTTCAGTAACCTTAGCCCTTTTTGATTTTTCTAGGACTTGAGAGATGAATAATTCATCATCTTCATCGTCAGAGCTCTCATCAGCATTAGGAACTTATTGGTCCATAATTCCTGCGGTTTCTGCCGATAGGCCTTGGCATCTGTCACTACTTTCTTCAGCAGCATTGATGAGTTCATCAGCAAGGCTTTCGGCAATAGTCTTAACATTTCTGAAAGCACTTCATCTTGTTGAGTCTACTTGTTCAGTAGTCGATACCTCTTTTGCAGCATTGATGAGTTCATCTGCAGCGACGGCAGGTATCTGGGAATCGACAACCTCAATGGGTGTGCCTTCTGATTTGCCAGCAGACTTCTTTCGTGAAGTTATGGGCTTCTTGGTCGCAACCTTTCCCTCAGATACCTCTTCAGTCTTTCGCTTCTTGGAACCTTTCTGAGATCCAGTAACCTTTTTCATCATGTTCGTATACTCATATTTGCAAAGTAGATTACTGTTGGCTATGTCAGCCTTCTCTCTGAGCTCAATGTCAAGCTTTTCCAGCAAGTATCATATCTTTAGACCATAGCTTACTGTGATCTTTGGCTCAGCAAGTCCCTTAGCGATTTTAGGGTCAAAGCCTTGAATCTTCTTCACAAACTTCATAAAGGCGTACTTTTCCCAATTGAAAGGGTTTTCCAGCCTTTTGTCTTGTTGTTGCAACAAGAACATCATCATCCAGCGTTCTTGGCTTATCTGGTCAGCACCTCCTTGTAGACCATCAAAGCATCTGTGAAGAATGCATGCCAACACATCCCATTGAACCAGCAGATATCTGGTTCTGATGTCAACAAGCTTGAAATCAGTGGGTGTATCTGATTTTTCAAGATCACACACATCACTGTACAGTTGTTTTACACCTTCAAGGAGATCATCATCCTTGGTGTCTATTTCAAAATCCTTTCCAAGATTTTGAAGGTCAAACAACTTGCAGAAAGTTGTTAAGTCCAAAAGGATTTCCTTTCCTTGGACTGAAGTTTTTATAGACACTATTGCAGTACCTTCAGAAACACAGGATATAATCCTAGAGTTATTGTAGAATTCTAACACATCTAGTGAAGAGATTCTACTGGGTAGAGCTAATAGAAAACCCTTGATTTTTACCTTTTCAAGCATGTCAAGTATCAGCTTTCTATCGGCTTGATTTTCAACAGCAGCCGTGAGGTATTCCTCAATCATGGCACCACCCCAAATCATTCTGTGATTTGAAGTCCAATGATCGGGATTGAAGTCTCCTACCAACCGATTGTTTACAACTACCAACTCTGGTGCTTGCTTTTCGTGATAGCATTGGTAGTATTTTGGGATTTCTGGGTAGAAGCCCGTTTTGGAGCCATCTCTTTATAGCGTGAGTTTTTGAAGGTCTGTAAGAGATTTAGGGTGAGAGATTAGTGATTCTTTGCAGAAAAACTAATTGAGGAGCAGAGATTTGCAGAGAAGTAGAAGAAAGAATTTTGCTATTCTTGTGCAAGTCTGAATGTTGGATTAGGCGAAAGTGAATTCTTTTGTCAAAATCCTATATATATATAGCAATGTAATCTCAACAGTCATATACATACAAATTAATTTTATGTGTAATTATCTGTGTATTGCAGACAGGCGTGGGTAAAAGCTTGTTCGGCATTAAATGCATAGTGGGCCCTGTCTGAATTTCAACAGTCCACTATTTACAGAGAATTAATTTCTGCCGTAAAGATCAATCGCCCATTTCATCAAGGGTCACCATTGCTTCTTCAGCAATGATCACAATCAACAATTGTAATTGTGCCCATTTAATGAATTTTGGCTATTAGTTATCTGAATCACGTATCTGTGTGAATGAGAACACTGTTTGTATCTGATTCTATCTTATACTTGTTGTCTTTTCAAAGTTTTTCACAAAGATAAAAATGATTCAAATTTCAAGATAGTAGTTAACTGTAGACAGTTATACTATTCTATTTTGTGTTCCCCCTCACTGAGTGATCTAGATATCTGAGTGTTCGTCTCAGAGATCTTTAAATAGCTATTTTACCCTTTAGCCTTTGGTTTCTGGATACCCGTTCCAGATTACCCTTTTCTGGATACCCGTTCCAGATTCCTTTTCTCTCTCCTTTGATATCTTCTTCAGATATCTGAACTTTTTCAGTTCTTAGGTAGCTCCATTAGTCCAAGACTGTGTCTTAAGGATAAGAATCTACTTTCTTGTAGTGGCTTAGTGAAGATATCTGCAAGTTGGTCTTCAGTGCCAATCTTGAGTATCTCTATATTGCCTTTTTCAACATGGTCTCTGATGAAGTGGTGTCTAACATCAATGTGCTTTGTTCTAGCATGAAACTTAGGATTCTGAGTTATGGCAATAGCACTTGTGTTGTCACAGAAAATGGGAGTTTTCTCTTCATTGAGTCCATAGTCTCTGAGTTGTTGTTGTATCCACAATATCTGTGAAGCACAACACCCCGCAACAATATATTCAGCCTATGTGGTAGATGTGGCAATTGAATTTTGCTTCTTGCTGAACATGATATCAATCTAGCACCAAGAAATTGACAAGTTCCTGAGGTGCTTTTTCTATCAAGCAGTGATCCAGCATAGTCGGCATCTGAATAGCCAACCAAACTCAATCCACTATCTTTTGGATACCACAATCCAACTTCTACAGTACCTTTCACATACCTCAATATTTTCATAGCAATGTTGTAGTGTGATTTCATTGGATTTGTCTGAAATCTAGCACACACTCCTACTGCATATTGAATATCAGGTCTACTTGCAGTGAGGTACAGTAGAGATCCAATCAATTTTCTATACTTGTATTCTTCAACACTCTTGTCAGATTTAGTATAGGTCATCTTGGTTCCAATGCTCATTGGTATCTTAGCATTCTTTTCAGAAGGCTTTAGATTAAACTTGTTGAGCATGTCCTTTGCATACTTTGTTTGACTAATGAATATTCCATCATTGAGTTGCTTGACTTGCAGCCCTAGGAAGTAATTCAATTCTCCCATCATGCTCATCTCGAATTTACATTTCATGAGTTCAGCAAAGTCTTCACAAAGTTGCTTGTCTTTAGATCAAAATATAATGTCATCAACATATATTTGAACTAAAAGTAGTTTCCCATCATGGTTCAATGTGAAGAGTGTTTTATCAACATCTCCTTTCTTGAAACCGCTTTTTAGTAGGTATTTGGCCAATGTATCATACCATGCTCTTGGAGCTTGTTTCAGCCCATACAGAGCTTTCTGAAGCTTATAGACCATCCTACTTTCTGAGGAAACTTCAAAACCTGGTGGTTGCTCAACATAGACTTCCTCAGCAAGTTCACCATTTAGGAATGCACTCTTGACATCCATTTGATAAACTGTAAAGTCATTATGAGCTGCAAAGGCTAGAAAGAGTCTTATTGCATCCAATTTTGCAACTGGTGCATAAGATTCATCAAAATCTAGTCCTTCAGTCTGGGTGAATCCCTTGGCAACCAACCTAGCTTTGTTTCTGGTTATTTCTCCAGACTTATTCATTTTGTTTCTGAAAACCCACTTGGTTCCGATTACAGATATTCCGTCAACAAATGGAACCAGTTTCCAGACTTTGTTTCTCTCAAATTGATCCAACTCTTCTTGCATTGCAGAGATCCAATCTTGATCCTTTAATGCTTCTTCTATAGTCTTTGGTTCAATGTTTGAGATGAAACATCCATAGAGACAATTTGCATTTTTAGCGATTGCTCTTCTAGTTCTAACTCCTTGGTCTATGGAACCAATCACATCCTTTGCAGGATGATTTCTTATCCATTTCATAATGGGTTTTGAACTAGTAGGATCAATATCATTTTGATTTGAATGTGAATCAATATGATCTTGATGAGATACTTGTGCAGTATCTGGGATATCTAACATATGGGAAATGCCATGGATATCTGACACTTTTTCAGTGTTAGAGATATCTGGAACTTGCATTTCAGCAGTCTCATTTTCAGATACCTCTTCATGATGAAGGTTCTCAGTAACATGTTCCTTTTGAGGATCCTTTTTCGGAATCTTTAATCATTAGTTATTTGAACCTATCTGAGAGATCATCATTCAAGAGTACTTTCTTGTTTCCTTCATAGAATACTACATGAACAGATTCCTCAATCTTTTACGTTCTTTTGCTGTAGATTCTATAGGCTTTGCTATTCAGAGAGTAACCAAGAAATACTCCTTCATCTTCCTTTGGTTGAAATGTTCTCAAGTATTCTTTTCCATTGTTAAGAACGAAACATCTGCAACCAAACACCCTTAGATGTTTGATACTAGGGGGTCTACCAATGAAAAGCTCGTAAGGAGTTTTGTCATGGTGTTTGTTAATCAGACATCTATTTTGAGTGTAGCATCTTTGTGTTTGACTTCAACCCAATATATTTCACTTATTTCGATTAATGAAGCATTGTTCTTCTTTGCTTCTTTCAGTCCTATTATTTCTTTCAGAACACCATTTTGTTGTTGTGTCCTTCTGAAGATAGTTGATGTTGTATACCTTTGCGGTACAAAACTCTTTGATGTCTTTGGTTCACAAACTCGATTACCATGGTGCTTTTGATTACAGATACCTTGTCATTTTCATGACTTCGAGCTTATTCAGCAAGTTAGGTATCTCAACCCTTGCATCAGATTTGTGTTTGAGAAAGACAACCCAAGTGAATCTTGAGTAATCATCAACAACAACCAGACCATACTTCTTTCCTGCATAACTAGTTACTGAGTATTCAAAAACATCCATATGTAACATTTGCAGTGGCCTTTCACTGGAATGTCTAGTTTTAGACTTGAAAGATGTTTTGGATTGTTTTCCCATTTGGCAAGCTGAGCATACACCTTCTTTTCTATATGCCATTTTGGGTAAACCAACCACCAACTCTTTCTTGGCTAGCTTATTCAGAGTTTTGAAATTCAAGTGACTCATTCTTTTATGCCATATACAATTTTCTTCAGTGTGGCCAGATTGACTCACCATGAGACATTCTTCGGTTGTGGCGGATGCCCAATCAGCAACATAAAGATTTCCTTTACGCCTTTGACCAAGGTATGCGCTTTGACTCATTGTCAATCACTTTGCATAGTTTTGACTTGATCTTGATAGTGTACCCTTTGTCTACTAATTGACTCATGCTTAGGAGATTATATTTCAATCCCTTTACATGTAGTACTTCAGAGATTGTAAGGGCTCCAAACTTCAGATTGCCAAATCCTATGGTTGGGTTTTCATCTCCTCCGGCAAATCTAATAAACGGTCCATCATCACATTTTCTGTAGTTAATCAGATTTGCTTTGTCTCCTGTCATGTGATTCCCACATCCGCTATCAAAATGCCACTTTGGATTGGTCTTTAGAGTGTTCTGCACAAAACAGGAAACAGGAGATTAGGTTCTCATACCAACAATGGAACCATCTGGACTGAAGAATCTTCCTGTAGAAATCCATTTTTGAATGAATTTCTTAGGGACATTCTTTTGTCTATCAGAAACATAAGGAGGAATTCTAGGTAAATGATTAGTATAATTGTTATTAAGAATTATTTTCTTCCTTGGTGTGTTCCTTGGTGCTCCCTGTGGTGCTTTCAGATACCTGTCAGGTTGCTGAGTCTGCTTGTCATCAAACTTAGCTTTCCTTGCCAGATTTCTTCTAGCCCTGGCATTCAGATTTTCAGTGGCTTGATTCATCTTCCACTTCTGATAATTGATGTGAGCAATTCTAGCCTTTAACCATCGTTCTTGCTCTTGTTTGTACTCACGAGCAAGTTGTTTCCCGATGGCTTTATAGCCAATACCATTCCGAGCACCTGGTGCTATCTGAGGTCTCTTCTCAGCAACTTTGCTAGTCTCTGGATAATCTATTTTCTTTCCAGAAAATGTAACATAGGAGAATTTGTCATCTCCTGCAATTTTTCCTTTTTTAGAGACATAGCACTGTGGGTGATTACACTTCTCAGTGTTATGTTTCTTTTCAGAGACATTCACAACAGTTTTCCTTTGGACTTGTTTTTCCCACAAAGGCTTGGTCGCAACTGCCTTTCCTTTGTCAACAATCTTAGCTTTCTGACCGATACTGTAGATTGTTTGGGAATCACCTTGCTGAGCACTGACAAATGTTCGTCCTTCATCACTCTTATTCAGAGTGGTGGAATTGTCTGTGTGTGTGTCCAGCCCAAGTCCTCTCTTTTCTGAAGGATCTCTTCAATAAGATTGTACTTCAGTAAGAGTGTCACTAGCTTTGGCATAAGATTGAAAAGATAGTTCTTTCTTTTTGAGTTCCTTATTCTCAGAAAGAAGATCTTCACATTTCTTTTGAAGATTGACCATTGCTTCTTTATGTGACTTTTCGGTCTCAGATATCTGAGCCTTGAGAAATGCATTTTAAGCATCCTTTTTCTCAGATATCTTGATTATTTGAGAATTTTCCTTTACAAGAGAATTCTGTTCTTCTTCAAGAATTTCGGCTCTAGCTCGGACCATTAGAAATTCTCTTTCGTAGAGATCAAGTTCTTTTCTGAGATTTTCCAGATCTTTGATTCCTTCTTCATCACTTTCATAAGTATAACAGGAAGTATGTGTTACCTCTTCAGCCATTAGACAAGGTTCAATGTTGGAGATATCTGGAAAGATTTCTTCAGCCATTCCACACACTTCTTTCTTCTTTTGACCAAAGTCAATTACTTCATGAGAAACACCGCACATTTCTGGGGAAGGCAGTGTGGAATCATCTGAATCCTCATCCTCATAATTAGACTCAATATCTAGAGCATCCAGTTGGATTTGAATCTTTTTCCATTCTTCAGTGAGCATAGCTCTCTGACTTCTTTTGAAGATTCTTCTGTCTTTCTTGTCACCTGTCTTTAGTTTGTTGAAGGCAGGGCAATCCTTCTTGAAATGACCAGGTTTCTGACAATAGAAACAGATATCGTTTCCGATTTCTGCTTCCTCAATACTTGATGCTTTCTGAGCCGGCTTGTTCAGTGAGCTTTGCATATTTTTGTACTGGTGATAGTTTGAGCCTAGATGTTTTTTCAGCTTCTCTTTGGCTTTTCTTCTCTCAATTTCTCGACTGACATATTTTCCCATTTGCTTGACAGCAAGAGCATCCTCATTCACCTCCTTGCCTTTCTTCTTTTCAGAAGTTCCTTGAGGAACTAGAGCAACATTCTGCAACTTCTCAGTTGTTTGTTCTCTTTGAGTTGTCTCATAGTCAATAGTGGCAAGGTGAGAGAAAAGTTCCACAGGAGTGATATCTGGCATTCCTTGGTTAAAGTAGAAAAACTTTGTGTGCTCCCAGTTATGATTTAGACTTCTCACAATAGTCTTAATCTTTTCTGACTGGTTATATCTATTACTCTCACCAAGTCCAGCCATGTCACTCATAAGTGTTGTAAACCGGAAATATAGTTCTTCATGAGTCTCTGTGGGACCTTGTTTAAAGTTTTGGAATTTGAGCTTCAAAACTTCGAACTTATTTTCCTTTGTTTTCTCAGTGCCGGCACAGATTTCTTCAATCAGTTGCCAGGCCACTTTCACCGTTTTTGCACCCCACAGTTTACACTGTATGTGCTCTGGAGTAGAACGTATGATGATATTACGAGCACGCCATCCGATTGATTTCTCTTGGCATCTTAGATGTCGAGCTCTCTGAGCTTTGGTTCGTAAATAACTTGACGGCAAGTCTCCCAGCGTTGACGATACATGCATGAAGACCCATCGCTTTGTTCTCTGTCTACCATTAGAAACCTCTATGACTTGCTTGAGTTGTTGAATGACTATTGGGCCATTCTTTATTACTTGATCATTTAAATCCGATGGCTTCTAGGTGGAGCATCATGTTGTTCTTCCATTTTTCATAATTCTCTGGCTTGAGAATTGGGGCGTCACTTAAAGACATCCTGCAGCAAACACACTAAACAAACAAATCAAGTGTAGGTGAAAAGCAGTTAGTGGGCATAAACTGTTGTCAATGTATAAGATACAAGAAACAAATATTAATTACTTTTGTACAACAATTTATACTTGTCAACTATCATAAGTTATGTTTTACATATTTAAGAAGAATGTATCATACTTACTTGGCAGGACCCAAAGGAAAAATCACTGGCAACCCGTCCAACGTAACGTTGGAATTCTGTGCATCCCACTCGAGGTAGGGACAATCGTCCTCCTCCTCATGTCTGTGCCGGGCTGACTGGTAGAGCCCCTGCTGCTATCACCTGCTGGTGGGGTCTCAGGAATCCGAGACCTGCTGCTCTGACGACCAGAGCCCTCACCCCCTCTGACCCTGTCCCCGCCCCAGGACTTTCATGCGGCTGGCTGTGTTTGGGGGGGGGGGGGGGGCGATAGGTGCGTGGTCTCTATCGCGGCATCTGCAAAGACATGTAACAAATACAATAAAATATGTTTGTACGAGTTATAATACAGAACAAATTATAATAACACATGTAACCATTTTTCATGCAGAACAGAAATACTCAAGCGTTATCAACTACTAACTAGTTATAATACACATAATATACCGTTATCGCCGTCCTCTAAGTCTACATATTGGTCCTCGTGCAGATCAAACAACTCATCATCCGCGTCTATGGGATTCTCTGCTTGTTTATCGACATCCTCTTGTTGGTACGAGTTGGTAATTGAGTCTTCTTTTCTCAATGTACTCCACTTTATAGCGAGCACGAATAGGTATCGTAGCTAACCATTCCGCCTTATCGCGTTTCCTGCTTGGATATTCAAGAAACACCACTTGTCGTGCTTGAGTCGCCAAAATAAATGGTTCATACTTGGTTCTGTACCTCTTCTTTTGGTTTACATCAACCATTTCATACTGCTCGTTCTTCCTCGTACATCCTGGATTAGGATCATACCATTCAACATAAAACAAGAAGGTTCGTTTCAATGGCAAGCCGGGAAATTCATTCCTCACTATTCGTTTTAGCTTCCCGTGGAAATCAAACAAAGCAGCGTCTCCATAATCTGCACCCTTAACACACACCCTGGAGTTTCTTGTCGCCATGGCCGTGTTACATTCAGTCGTGTGGAACCTAAGGCCATTGACTATATAACCTGGGAATGTGTAGACCTTTTTGAATGGCCCCTCTGCGAGAGCCTTTAAGTATAGGCATGTGACGTTGTTAATAAAATTCCGGACATACTCTTTGAACCAATCTGGAAATTCTGATTCCATTTTTGAGTCAAGTAGTTCCTCTAGTGTATCCTCTGTCATCTGAGGATTTTCTTCCAAACAACGCTTTTTGAAAACACTGCAAACATTGATTCGATGATAAGTCTATAATTGAAGTAGAGACTTACGTAGCTATATTAAAATTTAAAGAAAGTGTTGCTCACTTCGCAAATAGCACCATATACTTGTCAACCTCAGCACAATTCATGAGGACATAATATTGAGCTGCTTTCAACTCCTTCCCCGTAAGATATTCTTTCTTAGCTCCACCAAGAGGTCTCCCTGATACCCTTAAGACAGATAGGGAAAACTCATCATCTGCTTGAACTTCGAATGTGTCTGCGTTTCGAGCCGGCCTTGATGTCTTCGTAGGGACGTGCTCATCAAAGTAATAAGAGCAGAAGGTTACAGTTTCCTCTCGAGTGTAGGCATTGGCAATCGATCCTTCAGGTTTACCTTTGTTGTTGACATACTTCTTCAATTTCCCCAAGTACCTTTCGAATGGATACATCCATCGATACTGAACCAGTCCAGCAAGTCTCGCTTCATGTGGAAGGTGAACCGCCAAGTGCTCCATAGAATCAAACCAGCTCGGTGGAAAGATACGCTCGAGCTTGCATAGAATCAATGGTATGTTCTTTTCAAGATTTTCCAACACTTTGTCATGAACCACCCTTGTGCCTAAATTTTTGAAAAATAAGCTCAACTCGGTGATAGCAGTCCATACATGTTTAGGTAGCATCTCTCGAAATGCTACCGGGATAAGCCTCTCCATGAACACATGACAGTCGTGGCTCTTCATCCCAAAAACCTTTGTCTTCTTCAAATCCACACACTTCTCTAAATTTGATGCGTAATTATCTGGCATAATATAAGTTACATTAGCTTCAATTTTACCATAATGTTTGGTTTCATATATCAACTAATGATTACTAGTTATACAAGCTTAAAGACAAAACGGATAAAACTCATCATTCTCTTGCAGCCCCCTCCTCACCACTTGTGACGCTCCCTACGACAGAACTTGCATTCCAACAGATCTACATCCTCCTCCCAATACACCATGCACATGTTCCGACAACCAAAAAAGTACTCAATAGGCGGCCCCAAACCCCGCCTCTCCCTCCATTGGAGGTATGCCATGGACGGTGCTTCCTCACCATGATGAATCCATACATGATACTCAGGCATGAATCCATTACGTCTCAAGTGCTCTAATACCGCTGTAGGAGTCATAAATTGCTTGTTTCTGCAGGTTTCCAATGTGCAAGGACACTTTATCAACCCCCCATTTGCACAAGCCGGACGTCCCATGGCAAACGCGATGAAACCTTTAACCCCTTTTACAAACTCCTACAAACTTTGCCATTTACCGCCATACGATCGTACATCCATGAACGGTCGGAATTCATTAGATACTTTTGTAACCTGACACGTTCCAATTGATTAGATAGTATTTAATTGATTAGATCGATTCCAATTCTGCCGAGATTGTCGAGATTAATTGTTAATTATTATACGTTCCTTATAATTTCATGATTAATTATGAAGTGTTCGATATGTTACAAAATTTTTCATGTATTTTAACCATTTCAACCACTTACTACTACGAGTTATAAATTATAAATTACACGTTAATATAATCAACAAATGGTCTCAAAACACTTAACTAAATTCTCGTAATCTAGTACATATACGAATTTATCAAATCAAAACTACTTAACATTATACTAATTAACAATCTAAGTGATAGCAATCTCAAAGTTAATTAACTAAATCTTAACATTATACTAATTAACTAGTAATACTAATTTGATATATATACTTAACATTAAACTAGTTGAAATTAATAAAATTCCAAAATTTTTCAAAAAATTAGGGTTTCAAAACACTAATCGTAATACATATACAAAAACATCAAACATGAAAATCAAGCTTAATCAATCAAACATCAAACATGAAAATCAAGCTTAATCAATCAAACATCATACACTAAATCAATTTCACAACAAAATCAATCAATTGACAACCCCAAGCTTAACCCACTACTTCATATAACATATACTAGCAACCATAATTGTTTAAAAACATACAATTGATCCAAATTATCAAAAATCCCAAATTTAGAATAGTTAGGGTTTAGCCTAATACCTTCAAATTGCGGGAAAAATAGCCGAAGAAGGATGAAATTGATCGACCACCCAAGCTCCTTGTCCCACGAGCTTCGAATTGACACCAAGATTGGCCGGAATGGTGGAGTTTTGGCCGGAAAGTGGAGAAGAACGAATGAGGCGAAGAGAGGAGGAAGATTTTGAAGCAGACGTGAAAATGGTGAAAATGGGGGTTGCTCCCCGTTTTTCAATATTTTTCTAGCGACGGATCGCTACCCGTCGCTAAGACGGATAGCGATCCGTCGGTCCTAATTTCTTTTTTATTTTTTTTAAATTAGCGACGGATAAATTTTTTATTTTTAAATTAAATTTTAAATAATTTACGACGGATAATATATCCGTCATAAATTTTTGAATTTTTTTTAAAAAATAAAATTAAAAGTCAACACATTAGCGACGGATAAAATTATCTGTCGCTAACAGAGGGACGGATAAAATTATCCGTCGCTCTGTAGCGACGGATAACTTTTATCCGTCGCTAAGGGTAGCGACGGATAAAATCCATCGCCCCTTTCCGTCGTTTTTTCCCTGATTTCTTGTAGTGCATCCCCTCGTTATTCTCACGAATTGTAAACCCTAGTACTGATATTAGTTCCACATCAATGCCGTCTCCCAAGTTCATGTCTTCATCCTAACCAGCAACCCCACTTGTTACCTTAAATTAGGATACCACTGCCAAACTCATTGAACTACAGACGCACGGATATGATGTAATTCTGGGAATGGACTGGTTGACATGAATCCTGCTTGAGTTGACCGCCATGAGAAGAGTGACGTCATAAAATTAGGATGACAATGAAGTAAAGTTTGAAGTGAGAAGACGAGAACTTTTCTAATAACAGTAGTCAAACGTCTATGGCACGCATGTAAGGTGCTTATAGATACATGGCTTATCAGACCAACAGGACAACGAATGAAGTACCCCTTGGACAAGTATCGATCATATCTGAATTAATTGATGTGTCTTCCAAGGAGCCGACACGCACCACCACCATCAAGACCAAGGTGAAATTACCATCAAAGATTTCTAGGAACTTCTCGGATTGCCAAGCCGCATACCCTTAGGGATCACCCATGTTGTTCATGAAGAAAATGACAGTGATCTATCGGCGGTAATAAACCATCGATAATTGAACAAGGTGACTGCTAAGAATAGATAATGTTCGCCGTGAATAGGCGAGACTGTCGACCAGATTCATGGGGGCTAGAATGTTTTCCAAACTTGACCTTTAACAAGAGTCTCATCTGCTATGAGTTAAATAAATCGATGTCTCTAAAGCCGCTTTCGACCCGCTATGATAACTACAAACCCACGGTTATGCCCTTTTAGTTGATGAATGTGTCACATGAATTTATGCACCAGGCGTGCAACATGTTTTAATCATACCTCGACCGCTAGGTAGGCATAATTGTTAACAATACCCTAGTCTACTCAAAAGCACTAGGGAACGGCACGCTCACCTGTGACAACAACTAGGAGTCCTACACAAGCAAGGATTGTATGCGAAGTTCAGTTAGTGTGTACTTTGATTGATTCAAGTGGCCTTCATCGGACAAGGTATATACGTTGAAGTGATGGCAGTGGACACCTCGAAAGTATATGCATTTCTAGAGGGGAAGAGATCGAAGATAGTAATAGTATCTTATACTTCTTAGGTCTAACCGAGTAATATTGAAGTTCCATGCAAAACTACTAGGAGACCTTGAGACTCTTATTTGGCTCACACATAATTAAATAAGATTCAAATGTAATGGTATGAGAAAGACAAGTTCAAGTAAATGAAACAACGGTTGACTACTACACCGATTTTATCTTACCGGAAAGGCTCGAGAACCTGTAGATATACGATGCTACATCTAGAGAAGGGATGAGAACAACACTGATGCAGATTGGTAAGAGGATCGCTTGGGATTTAAGAAAGCTAAAGCATTATGAAGGAAAACTTTGGTAGGTGAAAATGAGAAATCAGGTTGCAGAATATACCGTTGGATGTCCCACGTGTCAACAAGTTAAAGAGGAAACTTCAACAACGGATTTTTTTTTTTTTAACTGAAACCGCTTCATAGACCTGAATGGGAAGGGAACCATGTGACAATGGACTTCATCAAGAACTTGCTCGGGGCTAAATATGGACATGATACAACCTGGGCCATAATTGACCGAGTAGCAAAGTCCGCCCAATTCATGTAGATTAAAAAGTCTTACGAGGTATTGTGTGGAAGGAAGGTCAGCCGCCCTTACCTTGGGAATTACAGGATTGATATGGATGCCTACGGAAATAGATGTTCGTACAATTGATGGCCCTAAGTAAAACACGTTTAACAATGTCAAGTTAGACAACACAAAGCCGACAAAAAAGCGAGAACGACCATCATCGGCATGAATTGGCATTCCCAATAGGAGACTTGGTCTTCTTATGTATTACTCCGAAGAAGAGAGACTTAACCAGATGATTAAAGGAAATGAGGGCCACTATATGTGAAACGCCACATTGTGGAATGGGGTTGGTCCCGTGGCATACCAGTTCTTCCAACATGCTGAGCTCGCTAGCATGCACAACAACCTTGACGTTTTCGGTTAAATATATAACCTCGATGCAAACAAGTATTATACCCCATAACCAAAGATTAGAGAATGACCTTGACCAACCGGAATAACTAACCTGGCAAGTCGAGAACAAATTGAGAAATCAATACCCACAGTTGTTCAAAGAGTGAATTTGGGGACCAAATTCTCTTAACGGGGGGAGATTGTAAGACCCCTCGAAAATTAATTTTCAATTACGATCCGGTTCAAAAAGTACTGTCAAAGTTGTCGTCAAAAGAACAAATTTAAATTGGATGGTTCAAGTAATACATGAAAAGTTGGCTAGCGTCAACTGAACCTTACGTAATTAAGAATCATAAATTTCAATCAAACTCTCATAATACCGGAAAGAGCACGAAAGAAACGAACTCAAAATCGAGAAGTATCAACGCAATTCAGTTGAGCGATAAGTATTTGGTGCAAGCACAAAATAGTAGTTGAAATCAACTACCACTATTTAGTTAATTTGTAAATGAAATGTTGTGCTAGCTAGTAAATTGACTATTTAACTAGTTCTATATAAATAAATTGCATCTCCCTATCTACACTGATGTATACACACTTGTACACATACAAGAATACCACATACTTGTACTTCATCCTACACTATAATTAGTCTTCTTCTTCCTCATTCACTCTCTCATTCTCCAACACTTCAACCTCCATTGATAAACCTCCAAAGCCAAACCTCTTTAAGCTTCAAATCCCCACTTATCCTCCACCATTTCTCACATGCAAATACATATTCCTTATCCTCTCAACTTAAGAAAGCTAATGACCCAACTCAATTTATGATCAAAGCACAATCAAAGAAGTTAGAAGGTAATAAATCTCACTCACTCTTCTTCCTTTCAATTTTATTCAATAATCTCAATTGTCTTCCACACTAACACATCTAAGTCCATTCAACACTTGCTAGGAGTTCAATTTGTCAATCCAATTTCGAAGTGGAGAATGAATTCATCCAAAACCCTATGAGAAAAGTGATAAGGTTTATATTTTACTATAAATTATCTAGTTTTTTTTTTTATAAATGGTCTATATTTTAGTATAAATTGTCTATGTTATTCGTTGTTGCTGGTTTAATTTTTTGTATAAATTGTCTATATTTTACTCTAAATTGTCTAGTTTTTATTCTAATTGTCTATGTTTTAGTAGAAATTGTTTATGTTGTTCGTTGTTGCTGGTTTATTTTTTTTTTGTATAAATTGTCTAGTTTTTTGTATAAATGGTCTATGTTTTAGTAGAAATTGTCTTTATTGTTCGTTGTTGCGGGTTTTAGTATAAATGTCCTATGTTCTAGTTTAGTTTAAATTGTCTAGTTTTTTTTGTATAAATGTACTTGTTTTAGTAGAAATTGTCTATGTTGTTCTTTGTTATTTGTTTATTGAAAAGATAAATGTGTTATATATTTTTTAGTTTTTTTTGGTATAAATGGCCTATGTTTTAGTATAAATTGTCTATGTTATTGTGTGTTGATGTTTTAGTTTGAATTGTTTAGTTTTTTTTTTTTTTTTTTTTTTGTATAAATGGTCTATGTTTATGTATATATTGTCTATGTTTTTTTTGATGTTTTTGTTGTATATACTAGTTTTCGTAAAAAGGGTGGTTGAACAAAAAAAATTGATTGATCACAAAAATTGAGACGTGGAAAAAGGGGTCGATGAACAAGTGAAGAGTGTGAAGAAAGATATTTTGAAGATGTATTAAATGTTTTTTAAAATACATGTGTATTTTTATAGGTTGTAAATTTTGATTTTTTTAATTATTTTGTGTATTGAAAGTTATTGGTTAATGAAAGAAATTGAAGTTCATGTTTATTTTTCTAAATATTGTATTTTAATTGGATAAATAGGTTGTTACTAATGTTTACATGCTGAACATAGAAAATTTCATGATAAACATAGACAATTTGATGATAAATCTAGACAATTTGATGTAAAAATAACATATTTGAATTTGGATGAACATTGATAAGCTGAGTAAGTTTTTTTCAAAAAAATCACGGGTAAATTGCCTATGTTTGTCTATTATAGAGTACTTTCGGGACTTCCAATATGTAAGAGTCTCTTGCAAGACGGACTCATATCATTTATTAACCTAATTAGTTTTTCTATTATTGAGAAAAATTAATTCTTTCATAAAAAATGATTCATGTGTTTTCGAGCGCTGCCATGCTATTATCCAAGTGAATGCTCTATCCGTTGTACATAATAAATACATTTACAAGAGTTGGATCAACATTGTATTTTACGTCCAGAATACTCGAATCATAAGCGACAATTCCACATCTAAGAAATAACCAAACATATATGCACATTAATCCATCTACAAATGGATACTCAGGTAAGTCTTTGCATTTGAGCAGAACCAGAAGTTCACTGATGTGCCCTTCAAGAATTGCAATATCACAAGGAAACCTCACTTACAAGATGAGAAGCAAAAAATGTACTCCTGTCCATTGAAGTAGTATGAGACACCTAAAAATTGAAAATGTATAAAGTTGTGAGACGAAGCAATTAAGGACAAAGACAGAGACCCCAAAAGCTAGAAAACAGCGAGTACAAAGCTGCAGTCATATATCTTAGTCGCCCAATGGTTATCTTTCCCTGTCATGCCGATCGGAGTGTCTATAATGCCGAGAGGATCGTTCTCCTCTGTCAACTGAAGTCCTTTCCCTAGACAATCTTGTTTCATGCCTGGAAGAACGTCTATCTTGTTTGGGGTGCTTGTGAAAGTGGTCATCATTGTGCTTAGATCCCTCTCCGCTAGATGAACGGTCAGGACTCGCAAAGGCTTTTCGTTTCTCATGGACATGAACGTGAACGGTTTCAGAACTCCGCCTTTTTCTTCGGGGTGGTGATGGGATTTCTAATCTCGACATGTATCTTCCTTCAGGAGGAGGTGGTATTCCTAGCCTCTTCAAATCATCCCATGGGATTTGCCTTAACGGAGCGCGAAACGGTCTCTCACGTCCCCCAAATCGAAGCTGTCCTGATTCTTTCCTCCCTCCGAGACCCCCTCCAAGTCGTCTTGGAATCCAACCAGGCATCAAATGCTGCCTATTGTAATCAACACTGATTTCTGAATCATCGATAAAAGTATGATGTGCATCCTTGTATGCTCGACGCATCTCTTTCTCTGTTTGAAATTCAACAAAGCCATAACCACACGAGGCACCTGTCACTATGTGTCTCACCAAGCGCAAGTTCTTGACCCTCCCATATTTGCTCATAGCTTGGTGAAGAGTGTCTTCGGTAGTTGAATGAGAGAGATGGCTGACAAAAAGAGTGCAATAAGGGTCCCCGATGACTTTAGGATCTCCAAAGGGGTCATAGAGGTTGGCATTAGAACAGAGAAGAGCTCTATAGACTCCATTATCATGTGGTAGAATGTCAGTTCCATCTATGCTTCCAGCTTGGATGGGATGGTAGGTATCAGCATAGAAAACAGAATTTAAGCTCTTGCTGCTGTTTTTGCCACTCATTTTCACCACCTGCAATTTACATGCTTCATCAGCATCAGCACTCAACTTTCACATGCTTGGCTACAACAAATACAGGTGTATGCCAGAAGCTAGACATGTACAATGAGCAATGTACAGGCATTACCAATCAAAAGACCATACAGGAAAACCATGGAACGTGATATCTAAACACAGTTTATTTAAGTTTTGGAGTTTTAACTTCTGCCGACATAGAAAATTAACAAGTTTCAACACAGAAAGAGATACAGCTATATAATCAGAACTCAAAAGTACATAGTGCACCAAGAAAAAAGGCTGGCTTAATAGTTCACATAATCATAGAACAGAGACAGGTTGGAAAGGATGTTTATATAATAATGGGAGCAAAAGTGAGAAATTCACACTCTTTTGAATGAAAACTAAAATGTATGATTAGGGAAAAGGCATCACTACAACCTAGTTCACCAAAACTGCAACTGTATGAACATGGCAGAGATTGATTAAGCGAAAAGCTTTTTCACCATAACAAGTCATGTGAGTGGCCACAAAAAATGTGATAAATCGCTACAACAAATCCAATTCCGAACATCCTGAAAATCAATTAATGGTTCGCACTGTATAACAGGAACTCCTTTGTCGTTCTTGCATGATTCTATAGGTGAAAGGTTCACGTATAAAACCTACAAGATTCTATAAGTGAAAGGTTCATGTATAGAGCCGACATGATCCTATAGGCGAAAGGTCCAAGTATAATGCCTATAGGTGAAAGGTAAGTATAATGCCTTGGTCAGGATAACCAAAGAAACGTTTTTCCCCAAAAAGGGACAACATGTGCTGAGCAAAAGTAGGATACTAACTCATCCTACATCTGGGTATGCATTTCCGAAGCTACAGAAGAAACGGGTGAGGTCGAGGATTTAACATAGAGTTCAGGTGCTCGTGATCTTTGCTAGAAATGGAGTACAAGTAAATCAGCTATCCTACAAAAAAAAAGTTATCTTTTTCAGCTCATGAGAGAGTATTTTGGTAATTGGGTCTGAGGTACAGAATGCATTCTAATTCCCATGACAAAATTCTTTCAAGATTAAAACCCCTTAACATGTGGATCAATAAAATATGCAACAGGTGCAAGACAAATTCCATTGCTAGTTTGCAACATGGAGATAACTAAAGTACCATGAACAGTACTAATAAAAATACTTAATTAGGCATTTTCGCAGTCAGTTGGTGGACTATTAATTAGTTCTCTATTTCCTAGTACTCAAGCTTGGCATTTTAGCCGTCACTTGGTGGACTCATTTAGGGGTATTTGAGCAGAACTGAAACTTGAGAAAACTAAGTCGTACAAATTACAATTCATCAATTGCTTGCAGAAAATGTCATGGACAAGTAAAAGAAAAGATACCTGCACTTGCAGCCACCAGGAGAGAGATGATTGGAGGCCTTAGTGGAAGAGAGAGAGAGAGAGGGTTTGAAACGTTGACATGGCGTACAAATGTGGAGCTTCCATGGAAACTCCATGGAAGTTAGGTTATTATTCCATGTCAACGTTTTTTCTTCTTCTTAAACCCTCACCACCAAACACAATTCATGTTGAGACCCTGGACTTTAGTACATCTAATATAATCAAACAACGATCATATTAAAACTACCAATCCCAGCTTCCGTCCCACTTCATGCTGCCACCACCTCCCACCAGTATCACCGTATACTATATTATGTGAATTGTATTATATTACAACCTGATGCACTTAAGTCCAATCCCATGAAGTGGTGGTGTCGGGAGGAGTTGGAACATGAAGCGGGTGGTGGTGATGGAGATAATAAATGTGGTAAAATTTTCATGTCATTCAAAGAAAGTGTGTGTATGAAAGTGTCTTTAGTTGATTGAAAGTGTGGAGAGGGTCTCTAGTCAGTAAGTCTCCCAAGAACCATCTATAAATTAACAAACAAAGGGAACATAAAAATCCATAAAGATTAATATGGATCCAAGTTTTTTATTATTATTACTTTTAGGCCCCAAGTATAGGGATCCAAGTTCACCTTTCACAAGAAACTATGTGTAATGTATGTAATTCGAGTAAATGTGTAATTTCGAAATTATTTGGGTGCGCTTAATATTTGTCTCTCTATCTCTCTTTTACCCTAATCGGTTTTTCTCTTCCACTAACGCCTCCGATCATCTCTCTCCTGGTGGCTTGGTGGCTGCAAGTGCAGGTATCTATTTCTTTTTTATTTGTCCATTACATTACATTTTCTGCAAACAACTGATGAATTATAATTTGTACGGCTTTAGTTTTCCCAAGTTGCAGTTATGGTCAGATACCCCTAAAACAGTCCACCAACTGATTGAGAAAATGCCTAATTGAGTATTGGGAAACAGAAAGCTAATTTTATCATTCTCCTGAGTAATCCACCGATGGACTGCGAAAATGCCTAACGGAGTATTACTACTATTGTTCATGGTACTTTAGTTTTCTCCATGGTGTAGGCTAGCAATGGAATTTGTATTGCACCTCTTTGCATATTTTATTAATCCACATGTTAAAAGGGGTTTAAATCTTGAAAGAATTTTGTCATGGAAATTCAAATTCATTATGTACCTCAGACCCAACTACCCAAATACCCTCTCGGTTAGATTTCTTCATGTGCTAAAAAAGTTAACTCTTTTTTGTAGGATAGTTGATTTTACCTGTACTGCATTTCTAGCAAAGATCACGAGCACACGAACTCTATGTCGAATCCTCGACCTCACTCCTTTCTTCTATAGCTTCAGGGATGCATACCTAGATGTAGGATGAATTGAATTTGTATCCTACTTTTGCTCAGCAAATGTTGTCCCTGTAGGATCCTGACTAAGGCATTATACTTGGACCTTTCGCCTATAGGATCATGCTGGCTTCATACATGGACCTTTCACCTATAGAATCATGCAGGAACTCGTTCCTGTTATACAGTGCGAACCATTAAGTGATTTTCAGGATGTTTGGAATTGGATTTGTTAGAGTGATTTTCACATTTTTGTGGCCGCTCACATGACTTGTTATGGCCAAAAAGCTTTTCGCTTAATCTCTGCCATGTTCATATAGTTGCAGTTTTGGTGAACTAGGTTGTAGTCATGCCTTTTCCTCTCTCACCATGCTTGTTGGTTTTCATTCAAAAGAGAGTGAATTTCTCAGCATTAAGTTACTTTTGCTCCCATTATTATATATGCATCCTTTCCAACCTGTCTCTGTTCTATGATTATGTGAACTATTAAGCCAGCCTTTTTTCTTGGTGCACCGTGTACTTTTGAGTTCTGATTAAATAGCTGTATTTCTTTCTGTGTTGAAACTTGTTAATTTTTTATGTGGGCAGAAGTTAAAGCTCTAAAACTTAGATAATTTCTATGTTTTGGTATCTAAATGCCATGTGTGCTTCTTCACTCTCACTTCCCATGGTTTTCCTGTATGGTCTTTTGATTGGTAATGCATGTACATTGCTCAATTATACCTGTCTAGCTTCTGGCATACGCCTGTATTTGATGTAGCCAAGCGTGTCAAAGTTGATTGTTGTTGATGATGATGATGATGATGATCATAACAACAACAATAATAACAATGACTACATGATTAGCAGTTAGTATCTGCTTGGTAAAATTAGTATAGAGGTGGTCCAGCTCTTCTCATTTTTTTCGCTAGTTCTACATTGGTCTCATCATAAAATTTATAGACCACAGGAGAAGCTTAAAATTTATCTGTTACGACAATCCCTCAAATGTTATAAATTCGAGCTCAAGGTTATTGCTTTAATGCAAATTTATAAAAACTATAATGCACTATGCACATTATATCCTTGGAACAAAAATAAATGAAAAGTGTGTAGAAGGGTAAATTCGTTAGAGAATGGTAAACTGAAAAATGGGACCAGATTACATAAAGGGGATAATATGTGTCATTTGAGCCTCCAAGAATATGTATTGGGGTGGGGGTGATGTAGTGAAGAGTAATGGGCCTGCTTGTTCGATGATTCCCGTGCCCTAAACCAATCAATTTTTAAATGCCTAGCATTAAAAGAAATACAATTTACATTTCCCAGACCTGCCTAAGAATGCATGATAAAGCACAGTTATATCAAACAACATAAATTAAACCAACTAATGTTTCGAATTCCACCCAAATAAATGGAAAAACTCCCAATTCTCTTGGGAGAAGCAAACTAACTTCCAGCTGGATGTAAACCTACAAGTCTTTTACAAAGGTGAAATTGTAACAACTTTTTAACCTGACTCAAACTTGTCTCCACTATATAAATTTTCTTAGTGTCAATAAGATATTATCACCTAGATAACCTAAGAACTTGTGTTATACGAGTTCAAATTAGGAGAATGTGCCTGACACTTGGGTTTGGGGGTGGTGTGGCTATTCCTAAAATTTAAAGCCCGTGTGCAAATTAAGGGAAAGCACCTAATACTTGCCTGAAGTAGTGTTGTGGTTTTTCCTAATATTTAAGGTGTGTCTAAGCAGTAGACAATCTAAAACAAGTTTTTGTGATAACCTAAGTTTTTAATTTCCTGAAGTACTATAATACTACTTTCTTCAAAAAATACCAGGTACTTTGAAATATAGCATAAATTTCCTATACATTTCATTTATAGCCTGCAAGCAAAAGGTGAAGACGATGAAAAAATGCTCGCTCATGGATTAAATGAGCAATGTAAGTTGCAAATCTGACAATGCTCGCTCATCGAGTTTTGTTAGACCCATATCCAGCCTCCTAATCAGCCTTGGGCTTGTTAAGGGTCGACACTCGAACTTAACCAGGGAGCAAGCATGAAATAAAGGATTAACTCTAAAAGCAAACCAATTATATAACAAGCTTCTGTTGAAGTTGAACCATGAGAAATGAATCCGTAGGAAACTTGATGTTTAAGCTGCTAACCTGATTCAATAACCTCAACATCGGTTACCGGCAATTCCAATTCACATCCATACACCAGTAAAACACAGGCACAACAGGAATCCGATTACAAAACCTGAAAACACGTTGAATTACATTCACGGGAGGGTTTACACTTTACAGGATCGCCACTACCACAGCATCTACAACTCTAGCCACATAATTAACACAGCGAAAACAGTCTACAGACAGGAAACGATGAAAGCACAGATCGGGAATGGAAAACTAGCAGCTGAGTACATACAAAAATTGGAACGAAAAGGAAAATGAGTTGCGGAAAACAACTACTAGGTGAATGAGTAAGAATAAGTTAGTTGTTTGAAATGATGTGAATCAAATACCAGAGAGAATCACTCGAGTGGTGGAGCATTCCGGCACGCAGATTTGAGTCCGATGCAAAGTCGCCGGAGAAGACGATCAGGCAGGCAGTTTACTTGATAGAGTGTGCAACTGAGGGAGGTGATAACTAAAAGGGGGAGAGAGGGATTAATATCTAGGGTTAATTACAGAAACACCCCCTCTAAGAGTTCAAAATTACAATTTTCCCCAAACATTGTTAGTTGACTAACGAAGTCAACCTCAGTCAACAAAAAAAATTAAACATTAATTTTCGAAAATTAAAAAAAAATTATGGAAAATAAAAATGACGGCTGACATCATCAAGGTACAATTGGTTAGGGTTTTTGTTTTGAGTCCTGCAAGAGATTTTTCAAGATCGACTAGTATCAAAACAGATCTTGTAAAATAGATCTACAGATCTTGGTCACATTTAACTCCACCAGAATAGTTTCGAATGAATGGTATCGTCCATGAGCTTTGGTCGAGAGAAACTGAAGTTTCTCACCTCGAACAAGAATGGCAGCAAATGGCCCAATTGGAATGATCGAACAAGAAGGAAGCTCTTGTATCGGTATCGTCCATGAGCTTCTCATCTCGATGGACCAAAAGGAAGGAACAGAGAAAGGCAAGCATCGCCTTCGTCTTTGCAGGAAGAAGAGCTAAGTAAAAGGGGAAAAGTGAGAACAGATTGTCAAGTATATTCTTACATGTTTGTATTGTTGCGGCTAGCTTAAGTTATAATCATGGTCATCATGAATCATGATGAGGACCGACTAGGTTTACTCTGTTTTATTTTAGGGACCGTTTATTTTATGTTATTTGTATGTTGCTCATTGATTAGGATTAACGTGTTGAAAGATTTGGGATCAATATATTAAACATAGCCTTATAATCATTTTATTTGCACTGAGTAATTAATTGATATGTTTCAAATTCTTCCTTTTCAATCAATTTTCTTACTTTCTTCTACTTCTATTCCGTAAATTACATTCAAATTCCCTTGTTACTTTTTCAGAAAAATCTATGTGTTTTTTTTTCAATTTGACTAATCTTGCTTTGGGACCCCTCGAGGACAAAGTTGGAAACCATCAATCTTTATGACGTCATAAAAAAATTTGCTGATGTAATTTTTTTTTTTCAGAAAAAATATTTCTTTGACAAATCTTACTTTCAAACCCCAGTTGACGGTTGACTTTTTTAACGGTTTGATCATGTTGACTCGTTGACTGATGACAAAAGTTAACGGCATGAAACCCTGAGCAAAGTTCAGGGGGGAAATTGTAACGATCTTTCGGAACCCCTGGGTTTCAGGGGGATTTGAAAAACGAGAATCTTACAGGGGTGAAAGTGTAATTAACCCTAATATCTATTCTCCACCATGAATAGCGTGACGTGCCAGCCCAACTCTTTTTCTATTCTTACTAGTACCAACCCGTGGATAGTTTATTTTTTAATAATAAATAGAAAAAAGGATAAAAAAATAAATTAATCGAGAAAATAAGGTAGTCAAATTTATGTGAACAACGTTGATCGTGATGTCGGTCGGTAGTACTTCGTCATCCAATATTATATCAATGAGTGTTTATTTATGTTAACTGTAAAAAATGTAAAGATAGGGTCCTACCGTACACGACATATTAATTAGTAACATGTAAATGTTTTTTTTAAAACAATTGTATCCCTCAAACAGAACCAAAATAAAATACAAAAGTATACAATACGATCAATAGGGTTGTTCCCAACCACACACGAAAAAAAATATTATACAAACATAATTTCACATGTTACGATTGTTTTTTCCAATCCACCAGCTCCCAACAACCCCGCGGTGGTATGCTTTACCCCACCAAAGACACAAAAATTATTATTCTACAAACATAATTTCACATGGTACGATTGTTTTTCCCACAACCCCCCCCCCCCCCTGGAGATCAAGAAAGTAGTGAGAAGATTGAAGAGAGTTTCCCCACCTAGAGAGTATCGGATCCCCCATCAAGAAAATAGAGAGAAGATCGTACAGAGTCGGGTCTTGTAACAAAGGTATGGAATGGTTTGAGTATATATGCCAGACCAAACCCGAACATCATTATTTTGAACGGGGTTGAATAGAACCAGTCCTTCCAGCCAGAGACCGTAGAGAATATAACCCTTATACCTCAACCTACCGATCAAATCTTATACATAAAGAAAAGGAAATTGAAAGTCATCACATGTAAAATGTTGTTGATAGACATGTAAAGATTAACACACCACCAGCTAGCTCATGTGTATCTCCTCTATTTTCACATAGGATTTAATTAATTTAGTAAATGCTTTATTTTTAAAATTGAAGTATTTCATTCTATCTTATTTGATAAATTTATATTATATTTTAATATATAAAATGATTTGTTTAATTAATAATAGTATTCAAGATTGGTGTCTGGGGATTCGTCTTGTCATGGCGAATTTAAATACATATTCAAAATATTTTTTGAATTTTTGTAGATAATATACAACCAACATACCAAAAATAACAATGAAATATATACTGGCTGAAATACAACTAATTCTATAAAATTTCACGTTGGACTGAATGAATCTGGTCGAGTTTACACCCTTGTACTTTACATAATATATGGATTCACCCGACTGTCCGGATATACGGTATCTAGATATCGAATTTAACAAGAATAGAGGCAAATACATGTAAGACACAAAAATCCAATGTTGGTAATATTATTTTTATACATAAAATGCTACATTATCCGAGTATTCATAATTAAAGTCAGTATACATTATCACGTTATAATATAAATTGAATTAGATTACATTAATATGAGTAATCAAACGATGTCTGAATCAACAACTGGTCTGGAATAATATACGATTAAAATAATGAAAAATTTAGATGTTTTTAACCAAGTTTTCACGGTTACCGTTATCCAAGCACGTCATTTGATTAGGTAGACTATAACAATTGATGGAATTTACAAATTATGCCAGGAAAAGTTCTAGAAGTCCACCACTAACATCATCTACCTTGCTCATGCTATCAATCCTTAAGTATTCGATAGAATCATCGGTCATTTTACACATTGTACAAAATTATTAATCTCATGCACTATATCATTTGTATAGGTGCAAGCACAACTTGAGTATGGAAATAACCGTCCACTTCGGGTGATGCAAAATTGAGTCCAACATGAGATAGAGGTTGTCTCTCACTTTTGTTTATTGTCATAACTCATAACAATACAAATATTTAAAAGGAAATTGATTCCTGTCAATACTGAGTGTGGATTTTGTTTGGTCAGTTGAACTCATCGTCCTAGAAAATGAAACTTAGTTTATAGCATGTCGAAATCTGACATGTATGTCATAAAGTAATAATGTACATTGAAGTCCAACTATTTCACAGGTAATAAAGGGGTTTGCGTGCGCACTATACCGGTGCCATAAACTCATAGTTTTACTCATATTTTAAAAGGTTCGGAGTTCAGACAGGGTAGGGTTCACTCTACCCGTTTAGAAGCCTAGCCTAGCACCTTATATTATCATTGGGATTGGCAACAATTGTAATCGATTAAACTGTAGGAATTTAGTCTATAAGCAAAAGGCATGAAATTTATTCTTACATTTTTAACTCGATCGTCATCTTGTATTTTATTTAGAACACTTTAAAATCACAATTGAACATGTCGATGACTCGATATCTATACAAATGATAATAATATGGGTATATGCAGGGGCGGACCTAGGATTTCAACCTTAGAGGGCGAAATTACATATATGAAGTTTTTCTAAGGGGTTAAGGGGGGCGAAATCCAAAATTTTCGAAATATTACCTATACAATTTTTTTTTCCACCCCTGGGTATATGACATGTTTAAAGCGATTTGATGGGTACGTCAGTACATGATATGTCTACAGAGCATTATAGCATTACCCTCAACATGGACTCCCTCACCTCAAGGGCTTTTATCAATTACTATCATATTATATGGGTATTGGAGTTTTGTGCACGTCTATGTTAATGGTGATGTAAACATGCAAACATCCTTCTTAACTTGCGTCAATTTTGTGCTCCCTCCGGTAAAGATGTTTTAGGTTTTGACCTCTTCGAAAAACATACGTTTTGAGATTTCTCACAAATCATTTTCAATTGCTTATGGAACAGAAAACAGGTAATTAAGCTAGTCGGTTTTACATTTAACAAAGCTTCCGGGCTATGAAATGGATGAACATCTATAGTTAACGATTCTCTCAACTCACTGGTGCAAAGCAAATCAAGCAAACATATTGCAGAAAAAGCATCTCACAATTGACACAATGTGAATATCAAAATCCCAAGAACTGCAAAACAGCACTAACAAATATTACCAGAAGAAAACAAGTAGCTGGGTAAGTGACCAAAAAAAAAATACTATTGTCCTTGAAACGAATTTGTTATTATCTTAAAACAGAAGCATCAAAGTCCAGCTAATGCCTCAGGCTCGTCTACCACATGGCTTATCTTGGAAGTGGGCTTCGCCAACACATCAGTGAATTCTTGGTAAGGAGATTTACCAAACCGGGTCTCCTTCCAGAAATCAGGTGTCAGATAGCTGTAGGTCTTAGACAAGCATTCAAAAGTCGCCTACAAATCAGATAAAGTAAATGATCAGTCAACTGAAAGGGATCAAGTGTTTGGCAGAATTCCTATGGGGATAACAAACGACATGACGTCAAATGGATCATAATCATTTGCAAAGGAGCTCATCATCAAGATAATAACAGACCACGACTGTAGCAAATGCAGACTAATATACATCAGTAAGATACTAACAACACAGAACTAGAACCTAGCATAAAAAAAGTATCCAGGCTCCAGCATAGTTGCCGAACCAAATAAAGACTGTATCTCCATACAAAGAACAGAGAAACAAATACATAGACACATATTCATCGTGAGAAATAAGAAAGGTACCATACAAGGTAAGCATAAACTAGATGAAAGATTCACTCAACTCAAAAATGGCATGGTAGAATCAGTGGTATTATATGATTAGAGAAATGAAAACAAAAGGCCAAATCGCAATCAGGTAAGGGCTCTATAGGTCTCAACTGAAAAATGGTATAGTAGAACTAGAGTGAGTGCTATAAATCATTAAAACCACAATCAGAGGTTATAATCTAGAGAAATGAAAACAAAGGCCAAATTGCAACAGGCAAGGATTCTATAGGTCTCAACAGAAAAATGGCATAGTAGAGTGAGTGCTATAAAACGATTCAAAAAGAATCAGAGGTCATAATCTAGAGAAACGAAAACAAAGGGCAAATCGCAATCAGGTAAGGGTTCTATAGGTCAACTGACTGAAGAATCATCAAAACACAGCTACATGCAGATTATTCCAAATAACAGAAAACTAACCAAACAGATAACAGCTAAAAGTTCAGTCGAATATGACAACAATCATATCATACCGAAGTAATCCACCTCAAATACTACGTATATAGTCCCTACACCCACAAACATTATCCAGTAACAATCACAGGCCATACACAAATCAGGTCAGAAACACCCAAGTAATAAACCTCAAGATACTTACTACATGCATCAAATTACATCCACATGCAATATCCAGTACTAATGAAAAGCCATTTACAAACAAATTCATCATAAGAAACAATCAAATTACAAACACAGATGCCTAAACAAATAATAACAAACGAAGCAAAGACTACCTTGCCACAGCTAAAGTTCAATCCACATGGCAACAATCATACGGAACCAAAGTAATCCACCTCAAATACTACATACATTAGATTAATCCTAATATAGTCCCTACACCCACAAACATTATCCAGTAACCATCACAAGCAATGCATAAATCAGGTCAGAAACATGCAAGCAATAAACCCCAAGATACTACATATGCATCAAATGAATTCTTCGACAGTCCTACATTCACATTTCACGCACATAATATCCTGTACTAATGTACAATCAAATTCATCATAAACGAACAATCAAATTACAAACACATGATAATAAACGAAGCAAACACTACCTTGATAAGGTTTCCAAGAGTCTTGGTAGAAAACTCAAACATATACTAAAACCTATCAAAACCACAATTCAATACCAAACACAAAACTTCAAAAATCAACTCTTATTGAGTTAATATTCATCAACTCCGAGTTTCAACTCAATTGCCAAACACTTTCTTCTACGGTCCTACATCCACACATTGCCCTGTACTAATCACAATCCATGTACAACCAAATCATATCCATCATAAAAAACAACCAAAACACAAAAACACAAATGCCTAAACAGATAACAAAAGCCTCAACAAAAACTACCTTCACAAAGTTCCCAAGAGTCTTAGTCGACCCCCTCGAAGAGGTAAACACGTCATCAATCCCCGCAAACTGCAACACCTTCTTCGGCACACGCGCCGCGACAATCCCCGCACCACGAGGAGCCGGCACCATCCGCACCGTAACCGATCCACATTTCCCAGTCACCTTACACGGCACCGTATGCGGCTTCCCAATCTTATTCCCCCAATACCCCCTCCTCACCGGAATCAACGACAGCTTCGCCAGAATAATCCCTCCACGAATCGCAGTCGCAACCTCCTTAGCACACTTAACCCCCAGTCCGACATGTCCATTGGTGTCTCCAACCACCACAAACGCCTTGAACCTGGTCCTCTGTCCAGCACGGGTCTGCTTCTGCACAGACATGATCTTCATCACCTCGTCCTTGAGAGAAGGGCAGAGGAGATCGATGATCTGGTACTCCTTGATTGGGAGAGAGTGGAGGTAGATCTGCTCTAGGGATTTGATTTTGCCCTCTTTCACCAATCGGCCGAGCTTGGTGACAGGTACCCATTTCTCCTCCTCCGGCTCACGGCGAGGACGACGGCCACCGCGACCACGTCCGCCACGGTCTCCACGGCCACGGTCACCGCCGAATCCGCGGCTGAAGCCACCACGTTCTCCGCCTCTTTCAGCCATGTTTGAGTGTAGTGTTTGTGATGACGGCTGCTCTGGTCTGTAGTGTGTAGTGGACTGATGCTAACCCTAACTGTGATGTCTATATGTGGATTTGATGGTGTAGTCGGGCATTCGGGTCGGGTATTCGGTATATGACCACTGTCCTTACAACACGGCGTCCAGAAAGTCTTTTAGTCGGTTTCGCATAATACTTTAACATAGCCTTCTCAAAACAAACATTTTTAACAGATGAATAGTGACTCGATTTTATATGAGTGAATGTAGATTTATTTAAGTTGTATGACAGACATGAAAACTAATAAATACTAAATAGTGACTTAACATAGTTCATACTTCCATAAGAACAGTTTAAAACTTTGTTTTTTGTTGTCATTTTTTTTATTCTGATTAATCTTAAACTGCAAATGTAAAATGTTCAATTTTTTTATATAATGAAACTTTAGGGGCTAAATTTTCAGTATATAAAAAAAATTGAACATTTTACATTTGCGGTTTAAGATTAATTCGTATTCAAAGTTGGACAATTATTGAAAATCAAAGTTTTAAACTCGTTTTATTGAAGAAATGATTAGCTAAACAGTCCATTTTACATTAGGTGTATTAAAACATATCGAAAAGATTGAAGAATCAAGCCGATGTCAATTTTCGGTCTGCTAAGTTTAACTTCATCTATTCTTAGTAATTTTCGATACACAAATGAGAATTACCTGAGCTGTATGGAAAACCGAAATTCTATAAATGTGATACTACAATATTATGTGGGTAAATTTGGATTTACCAAATGTTGTACTGTGAAGGTTTACATATTTAAAGGGTTTGCATGATACTGTGGTTGGTGCAATAGACAGCAGAATAACGATTCAAGGTAAAGTTTGCTCAACGGGCTACCCACATGAATGATGTTTAGTATCATCCATATCTTTTTTCTCATTAAACTTATATATTTGTGATATATAAATGTACATATCATATTTCACTCATTAAGGGTTGTTTTCATCATTATCTTTTACTAGTATTTTAGATTTTTATCGAACCGTAACTAAAATTTCAGTATTCTTCCACTACTATTCCTCAAGGTAGGTATGGAGGAACAAGCTTATTACATGTATTTTAAAAATGAGTAATTTAGGGAATGTGAAATCTCCTATGTATAGTTTGGTTAAATAGAAGTGAAATTTCATTGAGTCCGTCTTGCGAAAGACCCCTATATATAGGAAAGTCCCGAAAGTCCCCTTCAAACATTAAAACTAGACAATTATACCATTTTTCTTGACTTGGCTTTCTGATGGTTTTTCGCGGATATTTTGACCCGGATTCATTAAAAACGGGTCAAGTAAAAACTAGACAAGATAATGTAAAACTATACAATATAATGTAAATTTAATATCATATAAAAACTAGAGAATTTCTTTCATAAACTAGACAATATAATGTAAAAACTAGACAATATAGACAATTATGTTACACTGAGTGAGTAAATTTCTGGACAAGTAATAAAACTAGACAATTCATTTACAAAACTAGACAATTCAGTTACAAAACTAGACAATATGTCGTAAAAACTAGACACTAATTTTTCTTCGATTGCTTTAGTTTCTTCAGAGCATTCTTCTTCAAATCATCCAATCCACCCTCTTCAAAATCATCATCAGCATTAGGTCTCTTAGATCCTTGAGAAGCTTTTTCATCAGCAGCTTTCTTTGCTTCTAGCTTTTTCAACTTACATAAAAACTAGACAATACATACTAAAAACTAGACAGTTCAAAACAACTGCACAACATAAAGATATAACATGAAAAAACTAGACAGATATTGTTAAAAACTAGACCATATGTGTTAAAAGCTAAAACATAATGTATTTACAAAAAAACTACACAATATATGTTAAAAACTAGACAATTTCACGCAAAAAAAACATATATACATTCAAACTAACACTGAACAAACTAGATAATTTTGACTAAAATGTAGACCATTTATACAAAAAACTAAACGAAATCGGGAAAAACATAAGTGACCTGAAAATCGAGGAAACGACAAGGTAATGACTTATGTGTGTTGAGTAGTCGGAGATTCGCCGGAGAAGACAACCGAAAAGCTTCGAAGTCCGGTCAACAATTTTGAAAGTCGACAAAACGAAAAATCAAAACCAATAGAAAGGTAGATCGGCTCATGAGCTACTCAAATATGCAATCGAATTTAGTATTGGTGGCCGGACGACGGATTTAGTGGTGGTTTTAGAGAGAGAGATCGACGGTCCAGATATCTCCAACATTGAAAACTGTCTTATGGCTGATGAGGTAACACATACTTCTTGTTACACTTATGAAAGTGATGAGGAAGAAATTAAAGATCTAGAGAATCTCAGAAAAGAACTTGATATCTATGAAAGAGAGTTTCTAATGATCCGTGCGAGAGCTGAAAACCTAGAGGAAGAAAAGAATTTTCTTGCAAAGGAAAGTTCCCATTTGGTTAAGATATCTGAGAAAAAGGACGCTGAAAATGTGTTTCTCAAAGCTCAGATATCTGAGACTGAAAAGTCACATGAAGAAGCAATGGCTGAACTTCAAAAGAAATATGAAGATCTTCTTTCTGAGAACAAGGAACTCAAAAAGAAAGAATTATCTTTTCAATCTTATGCCAAAGCTAGTGACACTCTTACTGAAGTGCAATCTTACTTAAGAGATCCTTCAGAGAAAACAGGACTTGGGCTGAGAACACAAACTGACTGTTCTACCACTCTGAATAAGAGTGAAGAAAGAAGAACATTCATAACTACTCAGCAAGATGGTTCCCATACAATCTACAACATCGGTCAGAAGACCAAGATTGTAGACAAAGGAAAGGCAGTTGCGAATACTCCTTTGTGGGAAAAACAAGTCAAACAGATGAAAAGAAACATAACCGAAAAGTGTGAACACCCACAGTGCTATGTCTCTCAAAAGGGTAGAATTGCAGGAGCTGGCAAATTCTCCCATGTCACTTTTTCTGGAAAAAATTGGACCAACCAGAGACTAGCAAAGCTGCTGAGAAAAGATCTCAAATAGCTTCAAGTGCTCGAAATGGTATTGGCTATAGAAGCATCGGAAAACAACTTGCTCATGAGTACAAGCAGGAGCAAGAACGATGGCTGAAGGCTAGAATTGCTCAAAGCAATTATCAGAAGTGGAAGTTAAATCAAGCCACTGAAAATCTGAATGCCAGGGCTAGAAGAAATCTGGAAAGGAAAGCTAAGTTTGCTGAAAAGCAAACTCAGAAACCTAACAGGTATCTGAAAGCACCAAGAGGAGCACCTAGGAACACTCCAAGGAAGAAAATAGTTCTTATTAATGATAACATTCATTCAACTAGAATTCCTCCTTATGTTCCTGTCAGACAAAAGAATGTTCCAAGGAAACTTATTCAAAAATGGATTCCAACTGGAAGATCTTTTAATCCTGACGGTTCCATTAAAGATATGAGAACCTAATCTCATGTTTCCTGTTATGTGCAGAACGCTTCTTGGACTAAAGCACAATGGCTATTTGATAGTGGATGCAGAAAACACATGACAGGAGACAAAGCAAATCTGGTCGGTTACAAAGCTTGCAATACAGGACCAGATATCAGATTTGCTGGAGGAGAATTAAATCCCTCTCTGGGATTTGCAACGTCAAATTGGGATCATTAACAATCACCGACGTATTACATGTTAAGGATTTGAAATCTGATCATTTAGCATGAGCCGGTTTGCGACAAAGGTTTCTTGTGAAATTCAAAGCAAAATCGCAAACTTATTGACAATGAGTCAAAGCGATAGTCTTGGTTGCTCGGCGGAAAGGTAGTCTTTATGTTGCCGATTGGGCATACGCCCTGTTGAAGAATGTCTCATGGTGAGTCAATCAGTCACTGGAAAACCTTGGTTATGGCACAAAAGAATGAGTCACTTGAATTTCAAAACTCTGAACAAACTTGCCAAGAAAGAATTAGTGGTTGGTCTTCCCAAAACATCTTCGAAAGGATGGTATCATTCTTCATGTCGGATGGAAACAATCCAAGATCTCTTTCAGTCCAAAACCGACACTCTAGTGTTAGACCAACGCAACTATTACACATGGATCTTTTGAATCATCCGCAACTAGTTATGCAGGAAAGAAGTATATGCAGTTGTTGTAGATGACTTCTCAAGATTCACTTGGTTGTCTTCACGAAACACAAATCGATGCCGGTGGAGATACCAAACTTGCTGAAAAAGCTTGAAGTCATGAAAAATGACAAGGTATCTGCAATCAGAACAGACCATGGTACTGAGTTTGTCAACCAGTACATAAAGGAGTTTTGTACCTGCAAAGGTATACAACACCAACTTTCCTCTGTAAGAACACCTCAACAAAATGGTGTTGCAGAAAGGAAAAACAGAACCCTTAAAGAAGCTGCAAGGACAATGCTAGCTGACACTGAAATAAGTGAAGTTTATTGGGTTGAAGCTATAAACACAGCATGCTACACTCAGAACAGATGCTTGATAAATAAACACCATGATAAGACCCCCTATGAAATCTTGGTTGGTAGACCCCCTAATATCAAACATCTGTGAGTATTTGGTTGTAAATGTTTTGTTCTCAACAACGGAAAAGAATATCTGAGAACATTTCAACCAAAAGCGGATGAAGGTGTATTTCTTGGTTATTCTATGAATATCAAAGCTTACAGAATTTACAACAAAAGAACAAAGAAGATTGAAGAATCAGTTCATGTTGTATTCTATGAAGGAAGTAAGAAAACACCTCTCACTGATGAAATCTCAGAAAAGTTCAAAGAACTAATAATAAAGGATTCTGAAAAAGAACCCTCAGAAAGGAAAAACATTATTGTGGAAAGTGAGGATGACTCTGACGAAGAAAAGCATGAATTGCCTAGTAACAACCAGATGACTCACTTACATGATGAAGAATTTCCTAAGAAACTTCCAGAAATGGAGCAGTTCTCGAGAACCTTCATCATGAAGAGATAACTGAAAATGAGACTGCTGAAATGCAAGTTCCAGATATCTCTAACACTGAAAAAGTGTCAGATATCCTTGACATTTCCCAAGTGTCAGATATCCCAGATACTGAAAAAGTATCAAATCTTAATCTTGGTGATTCACATTCAGATCACTTAGATGTTGATCCTACTAGCACTAAACCTATGATGAGGTGGATCAAGGATCATCCTGCAAAAGTTGTAATTGGACCAATTAATCAAGGTATTAGGACTAGGAGCAATAGCGAAAATGCTAATTCTCTCTTTGGATGTTTTATCTCAGATATTGAACCAAAAACCATTGAAGAAGCATTAAGAGACCAAGACTGGATCTCTGCGATGCAAGAAGAGTTGGATCAATTTGAGAGAAACAAAGTCTGGAAACTAGTTCCATTTATTGAAGGAATTTCTGTGATTGGAACTAAGTGGGTTTTCAGAAACAAAATGAATGAATCTGGTGAAATAACCAGAAACAAAGCAAGATTGGTTGCCAAGGGATTTACCCAGACTGAAGGACTAGACTTTGATGAGTCATATGCACCAATTGCCAGATTGGATGCAATTAGACTCTTTCTAGCCTTTGCAGCTCATAGAGATTTTAAAGTTTATCAAATGGATGTCAGGAGTGCATTCTTAAATGGTGAACTTGCTTAGGAAGTCTATGTTGAGCAACCACCTGGCTTTGAAGTTTCCTCAGAAAGTAGAATGGTCTATAAATTACAGAAAGCTCTATATGGACTGAAACAGGCTCCCAGAGCATGGTATGACACTTTGGCCAAATACCTTCTGGAAAGTGGTTTCAAGAAAGGTGAAGTTGATAAAACTTTATTTACCTTGAATCACGACGGGAAACTACTCTTAATTCAAGTATATGTTGATGACATTATATTTGGATCTAAGGACAAGCAACTTTGTGATGACTTTGCAAATCTCATGAAAAGCAAGTTTGAGATGAGCATGATGGGAGAAATGAATTATTTCATAGGATTGCAGGTCAAGCAACTCAATGATGGAATATTCATCAGTCAAACAAAGTATGCAAAGGATATGCTCACAAAGTTTAATCTAAAGCCTTCTGAAAAGAATGCTAGGATACCTATGAGCATTGGAACCAAAATGACCTATACTGAATCAGACAAGAGTGTTGAAGAACATAAGTATAGGAAATTGATAGGTTCACTACTCTACCTTACTGCAAGTAGACCTGATATTCAATATGCTGTTGGAGTGTGTGCTAGATTCCAGACAAATCCAATGCAAACACACTACAACATTGCTATGAAAATATTAAGGTACGTAAAAGGTACAGTAGATGTAGGACTGTGGTATCCCAAAGAAAGTGGATTGAGTTTAGCTGGTTATTCAGATGCTGATTATGCTGGATCAATGCTTGATAGGAAAAGTACATCAGGGACATGCCAGTTTCTGGGTGCTAGACTTATCTCATGGTTTAGCAAGAAGCAAAACTCAATTGCAACTTCTACCACAGAGGCTGAATATATTGCTGCTGGTTGTTGTGCAACGCAAATACTGTGGATTCAACAACAACTTAAAGACTATGGACTCAATGAAGAGAAAACTCCCATTTTCTGTGACAACACAAGTGCTATTGCGATTACACAGAATCCTAAGTTTCATGCCAGAACAAAGCACATTGATGTTAGACACCACTTCATTAGAGATCATGTTGAAAAAGGCAATATAGAGATACTCAAGATTGGCACTGAAGACCAACTTGCAGATATCTTCACTAAGCCACTACAAGAAAGTAGATTCTTAGCCTTAAGACACAGTCTTGGACTAATAGAACTACCTTTGAACTGAAAAAGTTCACATATCTGGAACGGGTATCCAGAGAAGAGAAATCTGGAACGGGAATCCAGAAAAGAGAATAGAGAAAAGAGGTATCTGGAACGGGAATCCAGAAAGGAGAAAACAAAAAGGCTAAAGAGCAAAAAGAAAGCTTAAAGATCTCTGAGACAGGAACTCAGATATCTGGATCACTCTATGAACAGAGAACACTAATTAAGGAGAATAGTACAACTATCTGTAGTCAACTACTCTCTTGAATTGCGCATTATTTCTATCTTTGTGAAAAACTTGGAAAAATTCTAAGTATAAGACAGACTCAGATGCACACAGTGTCCTTGGTCAAACAAAAATGTGATTCAGATAGCTAATAGCCAAAATTCATTGAATGGGCACAACTACATTTGTTGATTGTGATCATTGATGTAGAAGAAATGAAGACCATTGATGAAACAAAGCGTTTGATCTGAGCAATGAAAACTAATTCGCAGTAAATAGTGGACTGTAAAAATTCCGACAAAAGCCCACTTTGCATTTATTGCCAAAGTTACTTTTGCTCATGCCGGCTTGCAAATCACAGATACGTACACACAAAATCAATTTTTATGTATTTGTCTGTTGAGATTCACTTGCTATATATATATATAGGATTTTGGCAAAGAAAATCACTTTTGCCTAATCCGAAATTTCAACTTGCATCAAAACAGCAAAAACCTTCTCCTGATCCTCTGCAACATCTCTGAAAATCTCTGCAAATCCTGATTAAGTTTTTCTGAAAAGAATCACTCAATCGAATCTCTTTCAAACACAAGCTTCAAATCCCTATACTATATAAAGAGATGGCTCCCAAGAACACTTCTACCCAGAAATCCCAATCCTCCACTGGTAATGCTGAAAAGCAAGCACCAGAGTTGGTTATCATAAACAATCGACTAATTGGAGAGTTTAATCCTGACCACTGGACTTCAAATCACAGGATGATTTGGGGTGGCGCCATGGTTGAGGAATACCTAACGGCTGCGATAGAAAACCAAGCTGACAGAAAACTAATACTTGACATGCTTGAAAACGCAAACATCAAGGGTTTTCTATCTGCTCGCCCTAGTGGAATTTCATCACTCGATGTGTTGGAATTCTACAATAACTCCAGGATAATTTCATGTGTTTCTGAAGGCACTGCACAAGTGTCTATCAAGACTTGATCGAGAAAGGAAATCCTTCTGGACTTGAAAACTTTCTGCAAGTTGTTTGAACTTCAAAATCTTGGAAAGGATTTTGAAATTAACACCAAGGATGATGATCTCCTTGAAGGTGTTAAACAACTGTACAGTGATGTGTGTGATCTTGAAAAATCAGATACACCCACTGAGTTCAAGCTTGCTGACATCCGAACCAGACATCTGATGGTTCACTAGGATGTATTGGCATGTATCCTTCACGGATGCTTTGATGGTCTCTGTGGAGGTCTTGACCAGATAAGCTAAGAACGGTGGATGATGATGTTCTTGCTGAATCAACAAGACAGAAGGCTGGAAAACCCCTTCAACTGGGGAAAGTACGCCTTCATGAAATTTGTGAAGAAGGTACAAGGCTTCGAGCCTAAGATTGCCAAAGGACTAGCTGAGCCAAAGGCCACAGTTAACTATGGTCTGAAAATATGCCACTTACTGGAGAAGCTTGGCATTGAGTTCGAGAGAGGCAATTTGAAATAGCAATGACAACAACTTTCTATAAGTATGAGAACACGAACATGATGAAAATGGTTGCTGGGTCTCTGAAAGGTTCTAAGAAGCGCAAGTCCGAGAAGATATCCGAGGAAAAGGTTGCGACAAGAAGCCCGAACTTCAAGGAAGAAGTCTGGCAAAAGCGAAGACACACCCATTGAGGTTGTCGATTCCCAGATATCTACGGGCATTTCTGATGAACTGATCAATGCAGATGAACTCATAAATGCCGCCAAAGAGTTCATATCTACTGAACAAGTAGATACAGCAAGAGAAAGTGCTTTCCGAAATGTGAAGACTATCACAGAAAGCCTTGCTGATGAACTTATCAATCTTTGCTAAATCGTGGACAATGACCAAGCCCTATCTGCGAAATAGCGGAGTAATGGACCAATCGGTTCCAACAATGATGAGAGATCGATGATGAAGAAGATGATCTAGTCATCTCTCAAGTCCTACAAAAGCAAAAAGGGCCAAGGATTCTTGTCTGATGGCGGTGATAAGGTATCGAAGAAGAACTACACCAATGGTTCTTGAGCCTATAGCAAAGGTTGTTGGTGTAAATACATCATCGAGAATGTCTCTTATGCTCAACTTCAAGAAGCCCTGATGAGTGGTAATTTAGTACTGGCTGATGATGAAGGAAATGCCATGTCTAAAAGTCTGGAAGAACGCTCCTCTGATCAATCTTCTGCTTCCAGACAACCACAACAACCACAACGACAACAACCACAACAACCACAAGTGGTTGATGAAATGGTAGACGAACTACATTTTGAAATACCAGCATTTCAACAAGCTGAAGAAAATCATGCAAAAGAGCAGGTTCCCCAACTCACTGAGAGGGATCAAACTGAGACTTCCACTCAGAATGATCAAACAGGGGAGGCAACTGAGTTGCATACTCAGGAAAGGTGTGAAGTACCAGAAACTTCAAGCAAAGAAAATCCACTGGGACAAGAGGACCTAAGTATGGAAAGGTCACAAGTTCCAGAGACCAATCAGCCTGAAATTGCTCAGGTAGATGATTGGTTTAACTCTTATCTTGTGAACATTTTATGCATATATATCTTTTCTCATAACACGTTTCTTTGTTAAACAGGCTGAGTTAGAAACGAAGAAACAAGAGGAAACTGAAAAGCTTGCCTCAGATACTGAAAAAGAGGTTCCTTCAACCTCATCTCTTGAGAAATCTGAGCCTGAGTCACAGGTAAATGATTCTTAAAGAGAAGTATTTTTCAGTAACATTGTTTATATGCTCATTCATGATAAATGTTTCTAACAGGCTCCAACTGAGATGGAAGAAGATAAGCGAAATGCGGAGACAAACCCAGAGACCAACAAGGTTTCTGAAGAATACATCACTGAGCCTTCTAACTTGAAGGTATATGACAAACCAAGTGTCAAGTATTCTTCACCTTGGGTTATCTTAAATCTCTTCTAATATTCAATACTTTCTACTCACAGGCTCAATCAGAAGTAGAAATGCACGGGGATAAAGTTGCGACTCCCCCTGCATCAATGGAAATTGATGAAGCCCCCAAGGCTACATCACTCGAAAGAACACCAGAAACTGCACAAGTTTCTGAGAAAAATGAATCTGAGCTTCCTTTTGAGGAAGTAAGTAACACAAATCAAATTTCATTAATAGCATACTTATGCATAAATTCTTTCCAACTATTTCCTAAAGTATTGTATTTCTCTCAGGTTCAAGAAAGAAAGGTTGCTGAGGACCAGACTTCAAAGTCTCCACCTCACAACAAGATATCTGAGACACCAATTGTCTCAGTAGTTCAAGTCTCTGAGCCTGAAGTACTTACTCAGGTAACTCAGAAACCAAACTACACTTCCACTCAGATATCTACCAAAGTTTTGAAACTCACTCAAAACACTTTCTTTCAGGCTCAAAAAGGTGCAAAGCAGGCTCCCATTGATGATAAAATGGACCTACTTCCCTTCTTCAAGGCTCAAACCCTGCCTAAGCATATTAAATGCTTCAAGAAATGGCAGAGGTTAAGGTGCTCTGATCTCTCTGAAATATTGAGAATCACTGATCATCCAACAAGACGAGCACGAGCACTTGACCTGGAAACCTATGTCCAAGCAATGTTCCCTACAGAACAATACACAGTTGCGACTCTACTGCACAAGGACTTTTCCAGAGAAGTGGCGCACAGTTTGCTACAAGCCTTTGAGCAGGCAGATGGTCAAACAAGATCACATATGGCATTCAAGCCAGTGCTGCCCCAGACTCTGCAATTCTTACCTTCTGAACAAGAAGAAGTAAATGGGCAGAAGATCACTATCCCGGAAGTGAACAATCTTGTGTCTGAAGATGACGAGGAGGAAGAGATAAACGAGAATGACTTCGAACCTCCCACTGACCATCACAAGGATGACGACAAAAAGGATGATGATGATGCCCCTGCACCAGGGACCGGAGGAATTTCACGAAGAAATCCTACCTCATCTGCTGAAAAGCAAACTGAGAGGCAAACACAGAAATCTCCGCCTCCATCTCCTCAAAAGTCGAAACATCCATCTTCTCAACAACAACAAGTTACTACTGAACAAGTAGTTGAGCTTTCTGAAGAAACGTCTCAGAAAATATTGAACACTCAATCCAGAAGTGCTCAACTCAGACAATTGTTGGAAGAAGAACAACAGCTCCATCTTCAACTGGAAGATCAGATAACTAAATCCAGAGACAAGCTTGATCAACTAGAAGATCAATATCTGCAAGAGATGATTGCTTACTCTGAGGTCAAAGAGCTACAGGATGCTGTCACTGCGCTCAACAAAGAACTCGATACTGAAGAAGTATCTGAAGTCAAGCATGATGCTAAGGCTGCATCAACTTCAAAGGATGTACCATCCTCCTCCCAGAAAGGGAAGAAACCAATCTCAGAGATGGTTGCTGGACTTGACACGATTGATGAGAATGTCCACGAGGATGCAGATCACTGGGTTGATTACTCAGATGATGAAGAAGACAAGACTTTGGCAGAGCACCGCAATGAACATCTGGCGGTTTCCCACTTAAAAAGGAAGCTGCTAGCTCCTAAAATCTTCAACAAACTACCAAACGTCCACTCCAACGAGTACATGAACAGATACCAAGTTCTGTCTCAACTGAGAAAGGAGTTGTCTTCACAAAACAAGGAAGTAACTGCCTCCGTCCCCTCTGAACTGAAGAAGTTCACTGAGCTCATCACTCAGAGAACAACAAGCATAGTCATTGCTCAGAAAGATCTGGGAATGATAAGGGACGATGATGCGTCTTTAGTGAAAAAAGCTTTCCAAGAGGCAAGTTACACTGCTGGAAAAGCAGATGCTATCCTAGGCCCACTGGCATAGCTCATTGATAAGGACAATGTTCTTATCAAACATAATCAGGAGCTCAAAGCCGAAATTCAGAAGTTGGTCACTGCCTACAACTATTTGCAAGGCACTTTGACTCTCTCTCAGATTCTTTCATGAGACTGAGTCAGCCAACAATGACTAAGGGGGAAAGAGTATACAAATCTGGACCTCAAAGTCAGGGGGAATGGGAAGAAGGAGTAGAAAACAAGAAGAAATCTGGAGCTGGTGCTGCTCAGAGAGGAAGTAAATCAAAGAAAACTTCCCAGCCACCACTCAGAATACAAGAACCCTCCTCAAGCCAAGCTGCTTTGCAAATAGTAGCTGCTTCCCAGAAACCCACTGAAGGCACTTCAATGATTACAAGGGCAAGGGCACAGAAACCTCCCAGGAGTACCAAGGCTCCAAGGAGAAGACAAGTCAAAGGGATTGATGTCTCTTCTAAAGAAGAATAAGAAGGACAAATCAAGTCCCAGGGCAATGAAGAAGGCTGCAAAACTCTCACAAGATTACATCTTGATGATGATGAGGAATCTGATGAAGATGAAGCTCCTCTTCACAGAAAAAGGAAATTAGAAAGCCTAACTGAGCCCATAGCTGCAAAGCCACTAGCAGCTAAAACACCCTCTGGAAATACCAAGTCTATCCAGGGTGGTGATTCTTCAAACAACCCCAAGGAGAATTCAAGACAGAAAAGGAACAGACTGAGAGCTGAGCAAAGATTAAGTCAACTTCCACTCAGGCCAGAAGAAGCCAAGATTGAGTATGTGAAGTATGACAATAGTTCTTCTGTCTACAGGTGCATCAATCAGAAGAATGGCTATTGGATTCTGGAACTGAAGCATCTACTTGTGAATTCAAGATTTCTAGAACCCATCCATAAACAACTCATGGCATGGAGAAAAGACAAACCTACCTTGATCAACACCAATCACATCAAAGCATGGTTAGATTTTGAAGTTGTCAAGAGAACTGAGGTCATGAAGAAGGACCTCTCTGATGAATGTCCATATGGAAAGCCAGATGATGTGCACAGAATTCTGAATATTACTGGAACAGGCACAAGAGCAAGACTCGCTGTGGAACCCTATGAGTCGTTCTATCTGACAGAAGATCAATACAAGGGTGACATCATATATCTGAAGATTATCTACGATTATTTCAAACTCTCAGATATCAAAATAGAGCATGCCTGGAAGTGGGGAAAGTATCTGTGGGTCAAGCACTTTGTCAAGAAAAATCCTACCAAAACCTACAAAGAAGTCTGTGGATTTGCCAGAGACACAGAGATGCTCGTCAGAACTCTTCTCTATGATTATTCTGATGACATCAAAAGGTTTGGAGATAGGAAATTTGCAGACTGATCCACAGAGTTGCTGTTGAAGACTTGAAGACTAGTATTTAGGATGTTTACTTGGAGCTTGGTCACTCCTGTTGTCCTAATTTACTATGTAACTTTTTGTATTTTTGCTGACTGAGCTTAACTGTATTATTGTTTTAAAGTTATCTGTAAATCTCAAATGTAATTTATCTGATGAACTTACTCTCAGATATCATTCTATAAAAAGATAACTTGTCAGCAAAGATCACACCTTGTGATTTGGTTGATGTTTACTTTCTGCACTTAATTGAATGAATTTAAAAATCATAAGAAATGATTAAGTGATGGATTGTTCACTCATCCAGTTGTAATAGGTCGATAGTCATCGTTGGTGATCAAAAAGGGGGAAATTTGTTAGAAAAATTGTTAGATATTTTTATATTGTATAAGTTTTGATCAGCAACATGATGACCTATCTTAGTCTCAGAAAGGTGACTAGTACTCTTGGTTCACTTGAACATTGTAAAAGAGGAAACTCACTTAGTATGATAGTCTAGTTAATCTTGTATAGGATGTTAGGTCTCAAATGTAATTTTTATTTTATGAAGAGAAGACCAAGAAGACATCCATGCGAGATGAGTTCAACGACATTGAAGAATTGAAGAAGCGCACAAGATTATCTTTGAAAGAGTTTTACAGATACCTAGACCAGATTTCTTGAAGACACGATCAATAGTTTTGGACAAACTAAGTCACAAGAGATATCTGAGAATCAGAAGGGTATATCTGGAAAACAAGGAAAGTGTCCACAGATATCTTCTTACAGATACCTTGAGCTTTATATCACATCTCTGAAAAGAGAATTAGATTGCAAACAAAGTTGTTTTCTATTCAAGTGGTATCGAAGATTAAAGATAAGGACATGCAAAATTCGGAGAAAAGCGCTTAAGTCAAATCTACGAAATAAAGCATAGTTCCGTTGACACTCTGAGGACAAAAGTATAGTACAATACATTTAATGCAGACGGAGATATGCGAATAAAAATAACGGTTGCTACGAAGAAGAAGAAGACAAATCACATCTGATCGCATACGAGATATCAATAGCTTGAATTTGAAGCCTAACGGATACTATTCAAACGGCACTCAAATTCATCTATAAATATCAACACTTAGACTGCTTGAGAAGAGACCTTAGACACACACAGAACACAAACCTCAGAAACGATCTTGTGAACTTACTCTGAATATCTTTCTCAAAGCAAACTACTTACTCTTAAGCTAACTGTTGCGACCATAACTTTTGATCTTAAGTAGCACTGAAGTTCTAAGTGTCCTGATCCTAAACAAGTAAAGTTATCTGTGAAGGAGTTGAATCGAAAGATCAAGTATCTGAGATTCATTCTCTTGAACAGTTATCATAAGACTTGGGTCAGTAAAAAGAACAAGATACCACACATTGAAAAGTGTATTAAGTATACTTGATTCACTGAGCATTCTGATTAACTAAAAAGTTAATATAAGAATCTCATATGACAAACTCAAACCAAAAACCAACACCTCAACAGGCGTGGAGTACAGGAAGTACTTAGTTTGGAAAATCAGGGAATAACTCCAAGGTTATCGGAGTATAGGAAGTACTTGATTTGAGAAACTAAGGAATAACTCCAAGGTTATTGAGTATAGGAAGTACTTAGCTTGAGAAGCTAGGGAATAACTCAAAGGTTTCTGAGTATAGGAAGTACTAGGCTGAAGAAGCCCGGGAATAACTCAGGGGGAACATTTGGTTGGGAACCATTTGTTTAAGAAGTCTTAGAATAGGATCTTTGTAAGGTGACCTCAAATATCTATTCTAGTGAATTCTAGGTCTTTGGAAGACCGAAGTGGATTAGTTGGAGGATTACGCCACCTCCAGATACCACTATACTTGCTGTGTTATTTACCTTTCTGTATTTACATTTCAGCAACACACACACACATTAAGCATTTACGCACTTATCTATATTAAGTCTTCCGCGCTCTGAATCTAAGTACCAGATATCTTCACAGATATCTGAGAAATATTGTTTATCGACAAAAGTTTTAAAAGACTATTCACCCCCCCCCCCCCCCTAGTCTTTTACTTTGCCGTTATCTGGACCAACATGGATGTTAGTGGAAATTTAGTGGAGTTGGGTGGAGTAATTTATAAACGTAAATGTCACCATCATGAATAATTTGCATAGTAACGAAATTTGTAAATTTGCCGATTGAATGCGCCTATAAATAAGCTGCATTCTGATGAATGAAAGGCTATCTGAAAAACTTCATTCTTCTATTACTCTCTTCTTCCATATATTTCATCTTGATTTATAACATATTTTAGTTAGCATATATTTCATTGTTATTTTTGATATATTGTCTACATATATAGTTTTTATTAAATCTCATATAACTTTATCTACAAAAATTCGAAAAATATTTTGAACATATATTTGAATTCGTCGTGACAAGACGAATCTATAGACACCAATCTTGAATAGTATTATTTCAAGAAATAATTTTATTCATTAAAATAAAATATAAATTTATTAAATAAGATGAAATGAATTAATGAAAATTTAAAAATAGAGTATTTATTAAATAAATTCAATCTACGTGAAATTTTGTGAAATTAGTTGTATTTTCAACCAGTATATCTTCCACTATTTATTTTTGGTATATTAGCTGCATATATAGTTTTTATTAAATTTAATATAAATTTATTCTACGAAACTCCGAAAAATATTGTGAACATATATTTGAATTCACCGTGACAAGACGAATCTATAGACACCAATCTAGATTATTATTATTATTATTATTATTATTATTATTATTATAATTATTAATTAAATAAATTATTTTATTCACTAAAATAAAATATATATTTATTAAAGAAGATAAAATGAAATGATGAAATTTAAAAAATAGAGCATTTATTAAATATTTAATACTCCACCCATCTATTTAACAATAAATTAATAGATATTTAGATTTTCAATTATAAATTTTGATTCTACGGTTGAGCAAAGTCCGAATAGGGGGGCGAGAATTTTGTTCAATGATGTTTTTCCAGGTTAAACGTGAGGCTAATGTTTTAGCGCTCAGATTATCAGTTGGATGTTCTTATATAATATAACTAGAACGTGAGCGGGTCATTGTGGCATCTAATTGTTGATACGGACATGTGTCCAATCCATTAAGCGCCCGTAGGCGTGTCTGAAGCGCATCGAAATTTGAAATAGCGATTCGACTAGTCCGACCTTCAAATGGTCCGACCTAAGGGAAACCATTCCAGGTCAACTAGTACTTACAAGTCAACACACCTTCTCAGCTAAGTCCGACCAAACTAGGTGTACGACTTCCGAACCTGACAAAAGGTCACATGGTCCTTCCAAGTACCACAATCGATCCTAGGATGCCAAACGGACCGGACGATAGAATCTCGGACGCCACCATCACATTAAGACCAAATGTATATAACAGAACCACTGAGATGCTTCCGTGGAACTCCAGGCTCGGACACCCTGAGTTACCTAAAGGCAGACCAACCAAGCAGACAGATCTGTTCGAAGGACTGACACGGACCCAACAGGCGGAACAGTACTCTCAGAGGGAAAATGTACAAACTTCCCTCCCAGGCCCACTGATTGGTATTGGACTATTGTTCACTATTGGGATATGGGCCAAAGGTAGCATTGGTGTCCAAATCTAAGTCATACACTTGGCATCATCTTATGAACCTCTTCATAAGTACATAATAACTATAAATATAGCACAAGGTCCAAGACCTTAAGGTAAGTCACAATTCCAAAGTGATAAGCAATAACCTTCCTCATAACTATTACATTGAGAGCTCTGACTCTCTCTTGAGTAAAGTCTCTTACCCGGATTGACATCTGTGATCCGGGTAACCCTTCTAGTCCTTTTAGGTACTCTAGCTCGGACGGTGTTGCCGGACTTCAAGTAGGGCGGGTCTTAGACTAGGTTGCTTGTAATAGTTTAGTTAGTTAGTGTTAGAGGTTAAACCCTCAACATTTTGGCGTATACGTGTTTCAATCACTTGAATGGCAAGAACGAGAGGCAGCACGAACCAGTGCAACTGACGTCAGAACTATGTTTACGTATATGAATAATATCTTCTTTTTTTTATTTTTACAGTGTGATCCATTCTCTACCACTTAGCCTATATGACTTAGAAATTAAATTCGTTTTTGTTAATATCGATTTTTACGTGACGTTCTTATAATATTTTGATGAGAAAATATTTGAATTGTCTGGTAACATGAGATATATGATTGAGAACATAGAATAACATGATTGGTAACATAGGTTTTTTTTCTTTGTGTTAATATAATCTTGTGTTTTAGTATCATGGATTAGTATGTTGAAAACATGGATGTAATAGTTGGGAACATATCTGAGTATCTAAGCAACATAGAACATAGTTGTAAATGTATAGAACATGGATGAATATGTTGAGATCATGAATAAATATGTTAAGATCATGAATTAATAAATAACATTGAAATAACATGCCTTTGAGATATTCAAACTCCACGTAGAGAACATGTAATATACTGTATATAAGATTTTCATGTTGACAATGCAATTACTACACGACAATCATGGGGTATGAAAATAGGTGATTTGGTTGAGAGCATAGGTGATTTTGTGGAGAATATATGTGATTTGGTCAACAATATTAGTCCATGTTCTCAACATAATCGTCCATGTTATCAACATATTCATCCATGAACTCAACAATATTCAAAGACCCTAAACTCAACAGATTCAAAAACCATCAAAATGATCTGAAAAAAAAGATTATATTCAAACGGAACCTAGATCATTCACAACATATAAAATCATGATCCAAAAAATAAGATTTTATTCAAAACGAAACCTATATAATTCAATTACATGTTGTACTATTGTTCATACAACTGCTAAGAAAAGAACATATAACGCTATTTCTTTTGTCTCTTTCCAAACCTCTTCTTGATCTCTATCTACATAATTTCAAGTTCATCATCTCTTTTTGCTCATCTGTTGCATTTGACTAATTAACATTCTTCTTCTTCTTCTTCGACAATGCTCTTGCTCTTCTTCTTCTTCTTCAAGTTGATGAATTTAGTAACCTGATCCTTATGTAAACATGATTACACCTTGTGAATGCATAAACAACAACATCAATGAGCAATTATTTCATATCAAACATAGTAGATATTGTTGAGAACATATGGCATATTGGTGAGAAGATAGTACATATCGTAAAACATAGGAAATTAATAAATAACAAAATTTAACATAATATTGTCGGAAAAAGATCACAAACGACTGTCAGGTTTTGAATGGAAACATAGGACATGTTCCAGAGAATATAGGTAATATTATTGAGAACATAGCACATACAAGAAAGAACATAGAAACGTTGTGTACACAAAACGACTATTAGCTTTTGAATGGAAACATCGACATGTTCCGGAGAACATATGTAATATTCTTGAGAAAATAGCACATATTTTCAGATCCGAGTGGATGATTGAGGTCGGATCTTAGCTGAAAACCGTCAATCCTTATGCAAACATGATTACACCTTGTGAATGCATAAACAACAACAACAATAACATCAATGAGCAACTATTTCATAGCAAACATAGAAGATATTGTTGAGAACATAGGGTATATTGGTGAAAAGATAGTTCATATGCGTAAAAACATAGAAAATACAGTAAAAAATAAAATTCAAAATAATATGTCAAAAAACAAAGCACAAAATGATTGTCAGGTTTTGAATGAAAACATAGGACATATTCCAAAGAACATAAGTAATATTTTTGAGAACATAGCACATACAATAATAAACATAGAAACGGTGTATACCTTTTTTTTCCAGATCTGAGTTGATGATTGAGGTCGGATCTTGATTAAAAACATTGTCCGATCCCTATGCAAGCATGATTACACCTTGTGAATGCATAAACAATAACAACATCAATGAGCAACTATTTCATAGAAAACATATTAGACATTGTTGAGAACATAAGGTATATTGGTGAGAAGATAGTACATATACGTAAAACATAGAAAATACTGAAAAAGCAGTACAAAAAATATGTCAAAAAGCGAGCACAAAAGCAGTATCGGGTTTTGAATGAAAACATAGGACATATTTCAGAGAACATATGTAATATTCTTGAGAACATAGCATATACAAGACTGAACATAGAAATGATGTATACCTTATTTTTCCAGATCTGAGTTGATGATTGAGGTCAAATCTTGATTAAAAACACTGTCCGATCCTTATGCAAGCATGCTTACACTTTGTGAATGCATAAACAACAACAAACATCAATGAATTACCAACAAAACACGAAAATATAGATGAATAGTTCTAGATCTACAATTTTCGATTTTGATTTTTTCAGATCTATGTGGATTCGAAGCTATCTCACTACAAAAAAAAAACCTGTTTTAGCGACGGAATTATCCGTTGCTAAAACAGTGCCGATCCGTCGCTAAATCCTTAGCGACGGATAATCCCCCATCCCCAAACCATGCGTCACAATTTTTTTTATCGACGGATAAGTAATCCGTTGCTAAATAACGACGCACTGGCGACGGATTAATCCGTTGACCAGTCCGTCCGAATTGGCGACGGATTACTTATCCGTCGCTAATTTGAGACGGCATTTAGCGACTGATTGTTTCCGTCGCTAAATTCCAGCACTAAAACTGCCTTAGTCCGCTGAACATAGAAACGGTGTATACCTTTTTTTTCCAGATCTGAGTTGATGATTGAGGTCGGATCTTGATTAAAAACATTGTCCGATCCCTATGCAAGCATGATTACACCTTGTGAATGCATAAACAACAACAACATCAATGAGCAACTATTTCATAAAAAACATATTAGATATTGTTGAGAACATAGGGTATATTGGTGAGAATATAGTACATACGTGAAAACATAGGAAAATACAGTAAAAAAACAGAATTGATACCATGTTTCTTTGTAGTGGCTACACCAACGAACCCGATAACCAAATCGATGGAAATACAACAAACCCAGTAACCAAATGAACAAATCGATGGAGATGGTGAATTGGTGATGGAGATACAACAAACCCAGATCGATGGAGATGGCAATTGGGTTTCAGAAGTTGAGGCGCAGATGACAGATCGATGGAGAATGGACATGGCGAATTGGCGATTGGGTTTCAGAAGTTGAGCCATAGATGATGATCGATGAGAGTCAGTGGAGTCGTGGAGCTGCCTGTGGAGAATTAGAGCAGTATATTGTCAAGATTTTAGGCATGAGAACTTTCATAAATAAAAGAAAAACAATTCTTAACAACAAATTAAACTAATTTACTTAAGAAATGAGATTTTGTGAAATATAAATACTAAAGAAGCATGTAGGATAATAAACTAAACATACCATTATAGTTTTTCTTCCTTTTCTTTTTTTTTTTAGACTAATTTACTTAAGAAATGAGCTTAATAATAAACTAAACAAATTAAACTAATTTACTTAAGAAATGAGCTTCCATTCTCGCTTTCCACAAGGTAAAGTCGATCTTCTCTGTCAATTTCTCCATCTCAAACCTAGACATGGACGCCATTGATTGCCGATCGTCTCAATTTCCCACAGACGGCGCCAATTGTTGAACAATCGATCACAAAACTCAATCGATCGAATGAAAATGACGAGCACAGAAATCAACAATCAAACAAGAACGTAAACAAAAATTGAGACGAGATTTACGTGGTTCGGCTATACCTACATCTACGGAGAACACCATGAACAATTCACTATCAATCAGAAAGATTACAAGAATCGAAACCTCAAGCAATTCAACAATGGCGAATTGTGGTTTCTACAATTCTCTCTCTCACTAGTGTTTTCTCTCACTGTAACTGATAATTATGAGATGATGATTCTCTACCCTCTCAATTACAAGTATAAACGTATATATACAGCTTGATTACAACGCAAATGAGAGTAATTAGCTAGCTAAGAAAATTGGCTCTGTTTTCTTCTTCCATCAACTAACTTTCCCTCTTTCCAACTGTTTAATCTCAGCCGTAGGATGACATTGATCAACGGTTGCTGTGCAATCTGGCAAATACACGAATTAACTCCTCGAACTGAGCTAGAAACGAACTAACACCTCACATGAACAATACTGAAGCAGGACCCATACTCTGTGATGAGAAAGTTTATGAAATGCGAAAGCTCCGTACTCGATCATATGTCGGGTTTCCTTGTGCAAGGGTATGTAATAACCTAATGGTTATGTGGATAATAGAAGAAATTTGCAGCACCGAAAACAATCATAACATGTGGAAGTTTCTCTTATTCATAGGGGATCAAATGTAGCTGCTTTTGCTGGATTAATCCGAGCAAGAACTTCATCCACAGATGATAATCAAACTTTGAAACTGTCTACAACAGTTTCACATCTTCATCAAACTCAAATGAAGAATTTTTCACTTCAAAGTGCGGAAGACGTTTTGTAAGTGGCCTGTATACGTATCAGATCGTGCCATATATATCAGTATATACATGTGTACTAGAGACTGATCATTATTGAGTACATATTTGTCACATTTGATTTTAAATTATTTACATTCAATATAAATGATATATTGACCTATTTAATAGTGGGATGATCGATTTCTCAGGAGGTTTGTGTAGTGTGTACTGGTTGAGCATGATAAAGATATGAGATAAATTTTTCCAGAACATGTGAAGCATTCAATGACACGGTAAAAGAAGCCAAAAAAAATCCAATAGGACAGAAAGGAAAAAAATATTCATATAACGAGCTTATTCCTAATTAGAGTTTCTTTTGCTTTGCATCAGCTTCAGCCTTCCTCCCACTCAGCTTGACTTCCAGCAAATCGTTCCTTGAAACCATCTCTTTCGTTGTCTGTCAATCTTTTGAAAATTGGCGACAGTGTTCCAATTTTATGACCTGCAGGTAGGAACTCCCAAGGTCTTTTGGCCCTTTCAACATTTTCATCACAAAGTGAAATTTGAGATTCAGGCAGGTTGAGCTGCTTGAGGACCTGGTGTGAGAACGATGGGATGAACGGTTCTAACAAGCATGCGAGGAGATACACCAATCCTGCCGAAGTTTTCATGACTATGGAACAAGCAGGCTTATCAACCTCCTCCCAGAATTTACTCTTTGATAAGTAAGCATTTCCTGCAATAGATATACTCATAGCAATTTTCAAGCCTTGCTTTAGCTTAACCTTCTCCATGGACTCTATACTCTCCAACCTTCTCTCCAACCTTCTGTCCCAGTTCTTTTGTCAGTTTATGAGAATCCTCGTTCCCGGAATCAGGGACTATGGACCCGTATCCTGAGCCTGATTCTTTGGCAATGAAACTCAAGACTCGGTTGACAAAATTTCCAAGATTGCTCAGCAGCTCATTGTTTGTCTTTGCTTGCAAGTCAGCCCATGTAAACAATGTGTCTGACACCTCTGGCCGATTGCCAACAGATAGTACCTCCACACCTCGACGGGAATTTGTGTGTCCTTTGCATCATTCCCGAACACTCCAATACCGTGACTCTTAGAAAATTTCCCTTCTTCATAGTTCAAGTACTCGGTAACACTGATAGTTTTCATCAAAGTCCAGTTTTCATCCGTCCCAATGAGAGCAGCGGGAAACATGACAGTATGAAACGGCACATTATCCTTCCCCATAAACTGGTAGAGCTCCACATTATCAGGATTCTTCCACCATTTCTCCCACTCAGGCGTGTGACATGCTGTGATGGAAACATACCCAATCAGACATCAAACCACACATAGAAAACCTTGTCCTTAAACTTTTCATGTGGGACAGGTACGCCCCATTTCAAATCTCTCGTGATGCATCGTTGTCTGAGCCCTTCTTTAAGCCAAGCATTCGTTGTTTGTATAGCATTCTGACTCCATCCACCGTCCACTGACTCCTTCTTGATGTATTCATCTAATCTATCCTTCAACTCAGGCAGGTCAAGAAAAGATGGTTGGTATCACGTACACGTGGAGTATTTCGACAAACCTTGCATTTAGGATGAACCAATTCTGTCGGATTCAGGAGCTTCCCACAATGTTCGCACTGATCTCCACGTGCAGCACCGTAATTACACCCTGGCGTAGGGCAATCACCCTCCACGAGACGATCTGCTAAAATCTCGAACATGTATCGCAATAAAGCTGGTGCATTGTGTTCTCTACCAACCAACCTTTCTCCAGCAGCTTCTTGAAAATCGATTGACAAACCTGAGTCTGCTGTGGAGTTGAGGTCCGACCGAACTCATCAAAGCTTATATCGAACCACTCATACACCTCTTTGTGAATAGCATGGTACTTGTCGCAGATCTCTTGGGGAGACCCCTTCTTCCATGGCCTTCGTCTCTGTAGCCGTACCATACTCATCCGTACCGCATATGTACAGCGTGTTATACCCTCTGTTACGAGAGTACCTCGCAAAGACATCGGCACTAAGAACACATCCTATAATGTTCCCTAGATGGGGAACGTTGTTCACGTACGGCAATGCGCTTGTGATGAGGACGTTACGCTCTCCCGGAATCGGAACGTTCGAGTTTGCCATCGCAGACGACTGGTTTAATCTGATTCCTGCTAAGCTAAAAGGAATATATATAGATTAGTAGTGCAACCGAACCGACCTGCTCTAATCTAATTAGAATAGAATTAGGATTCCCAGGATTCCCAAATTGATGTACACACACCAAGTTTTGCAAATAAGTCCTCAACTATCAGAAATTCGGATTTCTAGAAAAGGGGAAAGGAAGAATTCAGATTAATTTTCGAAATTAAACTCACCTACAGCGAATTAGTCGCTCGATCGGAATTAACCGACCGTTACTGGTTCGTTCATCTTCAGCCACCAATCTGTTATGTTGAATTAAGAAAGGATTAAAGATGAAGAAAGTTTGAACGATTCTTCAACGCTACACCAACGAACCCGATAACCAAATCGATGGAAATACAACAACCCCGTAACCAAATGAACAAATCGATGGAGATGCTGAATTGGTGATGGAGATACAGCAAACCCAGATCGATGGAGATGGCAATTGGGTTTCAGAAGTTGAGGCGCAGATGACAGATCGATGGAGAATGGACATGGCGAATTGGCGATTGGGTTTCAGAAGTTGAGCCATAGATGATGATCGATGAGAGTCAGTGGAGTCGTGGAGCTGCCTGTGGAGAATCCATGCGTCCATATATATTATTTAAAGTACAAGGTTAAACCCATCGGATTAATTCAATACTACGTGGAATTTTATGTAATTAATTGTATTTTGTTAGTGGATGTTAGTGGAAATTTAGTGGAGTTGAGTGGAGTAATTTATAAACGTAAATGTCACCATCATGAATAGTTTGCATATTAACGAAATTTGTAAATTTGCCGATTGAATGCGCCTATAAATAGGCTGCATTCTGATGAATGAAAGGCTATCTGAAAAACTTCATTCTTCTATTACTCTCTTCTTCCATATATTTCATCTTGATTTATAACACGTTATCAGCACGAGCTGCTCTAAATCAATTCCGATCCGGAAGAAAATTCTAGTAAAAGGTACTTTTATTTTTCAGTCAGTATGTACTAAATAAAATACTTAAGCTATTTTATTATCCGTCATGCTGCGAAATAACCAGTTAACTTACTAAAGAAATTGTTTCGGTTTTGTCACAATATTACTTTCAATACTCCAACCTACCCCGATTACTTTGAAATTATACGTTGTTACACAAACTCTCGAAAAGTTTTGATTAAAGAGGGAAACGCGAAAAATAAAGTTTTGATATAATTGACACGACAATAAAATTGAAATTTTATTCATATCATGATTGAAATACAATTATATTCCACTATTAAGATAAATGATTAAGTTACAAGCGTACAACATAACCATAATGATACACAACACTACATATAGGCCCGTATATGGGCGATCGAACATCTCCACAAAGCGGTAAAACAACAACAAAAGCAATACAAACGGAAACGACGTGGAAAAGGAGATTAGACATATTGTGAAAGAAGAGAAGATAATGGTGTGATTTTTATGAAGAAATATTGGAGTATTTATAGAGTAAATTTCGGATATATTACCGTTTTATTACCGTTGGAACAGTGATGAAGGACATAATGGTAATTTCCAGACTTAATAAAATATGTGTTAAATTTATGACTTAATAAAGATGGTTCCCGACAGGTATCGAACCCGCACAATCTAATGGTCATTATACATCTGAGCCACTGGGCGAAGTTCGATTTTATTTCATCTTATGCTTTTATATTTTCTAACATGTTTATATTTATAGATTATCAACATGTCAAACATCATGAAATTGCAATTTGATGCACTGGAGATTTCTGGAGAAAATTATTTAAGCTGGTTGCTCGATGCGGAGCTCCACTTAAATAGTATGGGGCTCGGAGATACTATTAAAGAGAAAAATACAAAATCCGAGCAGGATAAGGCTAAGGCCATGATATTCCTGAGACATCATATTCATGATGGTCTGAAATTAGAATACCTTACAATAAAAGATCCACTTGAGTTGTGGACAAATTTGAAAGAAAGGTATGACCATCAGAAAGCCGTGACACATCCAGCAGCCAAGCATGAATGGCTAAACTTGAGATTACAAGATTTCAAGAGTATAAATGAGTATAACTCATCGATGTACAATATTACATCTCGTCTTTTATTGTGTGGGGATAAAGTGTCTGAACATGATATGCTTGAGAAGACATATCAGACAATGCCCCTAGAAAATATGATACTGATGCAAACTTATCGTAACCAAGGGTTTACGAAATACTATAATTGCTCACCCACTTGTTGGGCGAGAAAAGAATAATGAGCTGCTTCTTAAAAGCCACCAGATGCGTCCAACAGGCTCCGCCCCACGCCCAGAAATAAATAATGCCAACTCTAATGCCCCGCGTGATATAAACCAGGCTTCATATAATAGTTATGTACCAAATAATGGTCATAACGAAGCGTGAAATAAACGTGGTGGTCATAGTAACTGGCGTGGAGGTCGTGGGCGTGGAAGAAATGGTCGTGGGCGTGGGCGTGGATATTTTGGCCAAACACGTGGTCGCGGAATGAAACGTTATAGTGGTAACAATCAAAACCACTATCGTGGTCAAAATAATTCCGGAAATAATTACAAATATGAGCCCGGAAGCAGCATTTGTTACCGTTGTGGAGACCATGGGCATTTTGCGAAAGTTTATCACAGCTCACAACAAAGGGTTGATAGATATAAAGAATCCCTAAAAGGGAAAAACATTGTGGAGACAAATATTGTCGAACAGGAAGATGAAGTATGATGATGAATCGAGTTTCGATTGCGAAAGAGAAAAAGAACTAGAACAGGCATTGAACGACTAATACTTGTATGGTGTGATGCATGGTTGTGTAAAAGACACTTGTTTGATGTATTTTTTTTGTGTGCTTATATATTGTTTTTCTGAAAGCGATATATCGTATTTCTAAAATCAAAGTTTTTATATGTAATCTTACTTATGTTTTTTTTCTTGCATATAGAAAAACAACATATTTGAAATGACAAGCACTAAAGGAGAGACATGTCTGGCAGATAGTGCTACCACTCACACCATATTGAATAATGCAAAATATTTCTCAAACTTGGTATTGGGAAAGGATGATGTGTATACAATCTCCGGAAAATCAAAGATAATTGATGGCTACGGAAAAGCTAATATTTTGTTGCCGAAAGGAACAAAGTTAAAAATTGAGGTTGCATTATATTCCTCAAAGTCTCAAAGAAATCTGTTGAGTTTTAAAGATATTCGATCGAACGGATATTACATTGAGACAATGGATGAGAAGGGAAAAGAATACTTGTATATTACCACTTCTCAATCGGGTATGAAAAATATATTGGAAAAGTTACCCGTATTAAACTCAGGCCTATATTATACAATGATAAAGGCAGAAGTTTATAATGTAGTAAACCAAGAGGTTACTACTGAGTTCAATAATTGGCATAACCGGTTGGGCCATCCCGGTACAATAATGATGCGAAAAATTATTGAGAATTCATGTGGACATCCTTTGAAAACAAGGAAAATGTTACAGACCCATGAATTAGCATGCACAACTTGTTCTCAAGGGAAATTGATTTGAAAATCCCGTATTCTTAGAAAGAATTCAAGGGGATATATGCGGACCAATACATCCACCATGTGGACCGTTTAGGTACTTTATGGTCCTAATCGATGCATCAACTAAATGGTCGCATGTATGTTTATTGTCAACTCGCAATATGGCATTTGCGAAGTTATTGGGACAAATAATAAGGCTGCGAGCACAATTCCCTGATTATACAATCAAGAACATTCGTCTTGATAATGCTGATGAATTTACATCACAAGCCTTTAATGATTATTGCATGTCCATTGGAATAAATATTGAACATCCAGTTGCGCATGTTCACACACAAAATGGACTCGCTGAATCTTTGATAAAACGTCTGCAATGGATTGCAAGACCATTATTAATGAAATCAAAGTTGCCAACATCGGCATGGGGGCATGCAATATTACATGCATCATCGCTTATGCGCATCAGGCCATCAAGCTATAATCAAACATCCCCATATCAAATGGTTCAAGGTCAGGAACCAAATATTTCCCATTTAAGAACATTTGGATGTGCGGTATATGTGCCGATTTCACCACCATAACGCACAAAAATGGGACCCCAAAGGAGATTGGGGATATATGTTGGGTATGATTCTCCAAGTATCATAAGATATTTGGAACCATTGACTGGAGATCAATTTACGGCTAGATTTGCCGACTGTCATTTTGATGAAAGAAATTTCCCAACATTAGGGGGAGAGAAAAAACAGATGGAAAAGAGTATCTCATGGAAAGATACATCTTTGAGAAGTTTAGATTCTCGAACAAAACAATGTGAACAACAAGTTCAAAACATAATTCATTTGCAAGCTATTGCAAATCAATTGCCGGATGCATTTACTGACCTTAAAAGGGTAACAAAATCCCATATTCCAGCTGCAAATGTTCCAGTAAGAATTGATATCCCTAGAGGACAATCTTCTACTGAGAATGAGGCTAACACACGCCAGAAGCATGGTAGACCTCCTGGTTCCAAAGATAAAAATCCGCGGAAAAGAAAAGGGGCAATCACAGATAGTTGTCTAAAATAGGACACAAAAGCTCAAGAGGAGCAATCTGACATAATAAATAAGGTTCAAGTTCAAGAAGAACCTCAGGCGCCTGAGAACGAAGAAATATCGATAAATTATGTCTTGTCTGGAAAAAGATGGAACCGAAATGAAATCAATGTGGGCAATGTATTTGCCTATAACATAGCTCTTGATATCATGGGAGAAAATAAGAATCATGAAGATTCAGAGCCTACCTCAGTTGATGAGTGTAAGCAAAGAAAGGATTGGCCTAAATGGAAAGAGGCAATAAACGCAGAGTTGGAATCTCTTGCGAAGCGAAATGTATTTGGACATGTGATCCAAGCACCAAAAGGTGTAAAACCAGTGGGAAATAAATGGGTATTTGTGCGAAAGAGGAATGATAAAAATGAGATTGTAAGATATAAAGCAAGACTCGTAGCACAAGGTTTTACCCAAAGACCTGGTATTGATTATGAAGAAACATATTCACCAGTGGTAGATGCAATTACTTTTCGCTATTTGATAAGCTTGGCTGTACAAGAAAAGTTGGAAATGCGTCTAATGGATGTGGTTACTATGGCTCATTGGAAAAGGAAATTTACATGAGAATTCGGATGAATTGAGATACAGAAGTATCTGATGGATCTCGAGAAACGTACTCGATAAAACTAAACAAGTCTTTATACGGATTAAAACAATCCGGTCGAATGTGGTACAATCGTTTGAGTACATTCTTGATCAAAGAAGGTTACAAAAATGACCCCATATGTCCTTGTGTGTTTATCAAAAGATCTGGATCTGAGTTCGTCACAATCGCTGTATATGTGGACGATTTGAACATTATTGGAACTCCAGGAGAGTTATCAAAAGCAGTATGATTATTGAAAAATGAATTTGAAATGAAAGACCTTGGGAAAACAAAATTTGTTTTGGGTCTTCAGATTGAATATCTAAAGGATGGTGTTTTTCTGCATCAATCCACATACACAACAAAAGTGTTGGAAAGATTCAATATGAGAGATGCACATCCGTTGAGTACACCAATGGTTGTACGATCACGAATGTTGAGAATGATCCATTCCGACCTTGTGACGATGATGAAGAACTTTTAGGCCCCCAAACGCCATATCTAAGTGCAATTGGTGCACTGATGTATCTTGCTACAAATACAAGACCAGATATAACATTTGCTGTAAATTTATTAGCAAGATACAGTTCTTCTCCAACTCAAAGGCATTGGAACGGGATAAAACACCTCTTGCGATACCTTCAAGGAATGGGGTTGTATTATCCCGACTCCTCTACCTCTGGACTAACCGGTTATGCAGATGCAGGATATTTGTCTGACCCACATAATGGTCGATCTCAAACAGGTTATGTGTTTACATGTGGAGGTACGGCTATTTCTTGGCGATCTGTAAAACAAACAATGGTTGCTACTTCTTCTAATCATGCAGAACTACTAGCAATCCATGAAGCAAGTCGTGAATGCATTTGGCTGAGATCTATCACGCACCACATTCGACAAAAGTGCGGACTTCCTATAATGGAAAACTCCCCAACTATAATCCACGAAGATAATGCAGCCTGCGTTGCTCAATTAAAGGAAGGATTCATCAAAGGTGACAGAACAAAACATATCCTGCCCAAATTCTTCTTCACTCATGAACATCAACAGAAGAATCAGATCTATGTCCAACCAATCCGCTCTAGTGAAAATTTGGCAGACTTATTCACCAAATCTCTTCCTACTTCGACATTTGAGAAACTAAGGCATGCGATCGGCATGCGGCATCTGAGGGAAGTAAAGAAATGTAACTATGAGGGGGAGTGAAATACGCGCTGTACTCTTTTCCTTCGCTAAGGTTTTTTTTCCCATTGGGTTTTTCTTTAGCAAGGTTTTTAATGAGGCAGCATTTCATGCGTATGATCATAATTCATGATGTACATTTAAGGGGGAGTGTTAGTGGATTGTTAGGAAATTTGTTAGATATTTTATATTGTATAAGTTTTGATCAGCAACATGATGACCTATCTTAGTCTTAGAAAGGTGACTAGTACTCTTGGTTCACTTGAACATTGTAAAAGAGGAAACTCACTTAGTATGATAGTCTAGTTAATCTTGTATAGGATGTTAGGTCTCAAATGTAATTTTTATTTTATGAAGAGAAGACCAAGAAGAAGACATCCATGCAGATGAGTTCAACGACATTGAAGAATTGAAGAAACTGCACAAGATTACTAAAAGAGTTTTACAGATACCTTGACCAGATTTCTTGAAGACACGAATAGTTTTAGACAAACTAAGTCACAAGAGATATCTGAGAATCAGAAGGGTATATCTGGAAAACAAGGAAAGTGTCCACATATATCTTCTTACAGATACCTTGAGCTTTATATCACATCTCTGAAAAGAGAATTACAGATTGCAAACAAAGTTGCTTTCTATTCAAGTGGTATCTGAAGATTAAAGATAAGGACATGCAAAATTCAGAGAGAAAACTGCTTAAGTCAAATCTCTGAAATAAAGCATAGTTCCGTTGACACTACAGGACAAAAGTATAGTACAATGCATTTAATGCACGGACAGAGATGTCTGAATAAAAGCAACGGTTGCTTCTGAAGAAGAAGACAAATCTGCTATAGTACTGTACACAGATATCAATAGCTTGAATTTGAAGCCTAACGGATACTATTCAAACGACACTCAAATTCATCTATAAATATCAACACTTAGACTGCTTGAGAAGAGACCTTAGACACACACAGAACACAAACCTCAGAAACGATCTTGTGAACTTACTCTGAATATCTTTCTCAAAGCAAACTACTTACTCTTAAGCTAACTGTTGCGACCATAGATTTTGATCTTAAGTAGCATTGAAGTTCTAAGTGTCCTGATCCTAAACAAGTAAAGTTATCATGAAGGATTTGAATCGAAAGATCAAGTATCTGAGATTCATTCTCTTGAACAGTTATCATAAGACTTGGGTCAGTAAAAAGAACAAGATACCATACATTGAAAAGTGTATTAAGTATACTTGATTCACTGAGCATTCTGATTAACTGAAAAATTAATATAAGAATCTCATCTGACAAACTCAAACCAAAAACCAACACCTCAACAAAGCGGAGATGCAGAAGTACTTAGTTTGGAAAATCGGGGGAATAACTCAAGGTTATCGAGTATAGGAAGTACTTGATTTGAGAAACTAAGGAATAACTCCAAGGTTATTGAGTATAGGAAGTACTTAGCTTGAGAAGCTAGGGAATAACTCAAAGGTTTCTGAGTATAGGAAGTACTAGGCTGAAGAAGCCCGGGAATAACTCAGGGGGAACATTTGGTTGGGAACCATTTGTTTAAGAAGTCTTAGAATAGGATCTTTGTAAGGTGACCTCAAATATCTATTCTAGTGAATTCTAGGTCTTTGGAAGACCGAAGTGGATTGGTTGGAGGATTACGCCACCTCCAGATACCACTATACTTGCTGTGTTATTTACCTTTACGTATTTACATTTGACAACACACACACACAGCTTGTTTCTGCACTTATCTATATTAAGTCTTCCGCGCTCTGAATCTAAGTACCAGATATCTTCACAGATATCTGAGAAATATTGTTTATCGACAAAAGTTTTAAAAGACTATTCACCCCCCCCCCCCCCCAGTCTTTTACTTTGCCGTTATCTGGACCAACAAGTGGTATCGGGCGGAGGTTCACCAATTATACGCACTTAACCTAGATCCCAGATAGGTGAAGGAACTTTGTCCATTTTCGAGGACTATTTAATTTGTGTGTTAAGTGTGCAGGTATGTCTCTGAGTGATGCACCAGTTCTCAAACCAGAGAACTACGAGAAATGGAAAAATAACATGATGCTCCACCTTGAAGCCATAAGTGACGAGATGATTGAAGTAATAAAGAATGGCCCAATAGTCATTCAACAACTAAAGCAAGTCATGGAGGTTTCAAATGGTAGAGACAGAGATCAAAGCGAAGGATCTTCACAAACAGATGCGTCAACAAGTGGAAGATCTACTGGTCAAGTTATTTACGAACCAAAACCCAGAGAACTCTGGACATCGGAAGATGCCAAGAGGAATCGATTGGATGGTCAAGCTCGTAACATCATCATCAGATCGACACCAGAGCACATACAGTGTAAACTGTGGGGTGCTAAAACGGCGAAAGTTGGTGGCAGTGATTGAAGAAATGCGTTTAAGGCCGAGAAAACCAAGGAAAACAAGTTCGAAGTTCTAAAGTTGAAATTTCAAAATTTCAAACAAGGTCCCATGAAACTCTGGAAGAACTTGATTTCCGGTTTACCACTCTCATGAGTGATATGGCAGCACTTGGGGAACCAAGGTATTCTTTTATTTTAACCAAGGTATGCCAAATATCACTCCGGTGGAACTTTTCTCTCACCTTGCTACGGTTGATTATGAGACAACTCAGAGAGAACAAACAACTGAAAAGTTGTAGAATGTTGCTCTAGTTACTCAAGGAACTTCTGAAAAGAAGAAAAGCAAGGAGGAGACTGAGGATGCTCTTGCTGCAAAGCAAATGAGCAAATTTGTAAGTCGAGAAATTGAGAGAAGGAAAGCCAAAGAGAAGCTGAAAAAGCATCTAGGCTCAAACTATCACCAGTACAAGGATTTGCAAAGCTCGCTGAAAAAGCAAGCTCAGAAAGCACCAAGTATTGAGGTAGCAGAAATCGGGAACGATATCTGTTTCTACTGTCAAAAACCTGGTCACTTCAAGAAGGTATCACGCCTTCAACAAACTAAAGACAGGTGACAGAAAAGATAGAAGAATCTTCAGAAGAAGCCAAAAAGCCTTGCTAACTGAAGAAAGAAAGAAAATCCAAACTCAACTGGATGCTCTAGATGTTGAGACAGACTCTGAAGATGACTCAGATGACTCAACATTACCATCACCAGAATTATGTGGAGTTACTCACGATATAATTGACTTCGGCTTAAAGAAGAATGAAATGTGTGGAGTTGCATTGGAAGATAGAGAGAGAAACATGAAGAATGAAATGAAGAAAGTGAAAGAAAACCCTAAACAATTGACTTTTATACTAAAATCGTTTTCGGATCCGGATTCGGATCCAATTCTTAAAAATCCACCTTCAATCCATATCTGCGAAAAATATTAAAATAGACAAATGTAAAACATAGACAATTTTTATGTGAAACTAGATGGACTTTTTGGACTCTCACAAATGAGTAGGACTTTTATAAGACTTTGTAAATTTCATTTGATTTGAATATGTGAGAGGTTTTTTAGAAGGAGATACTGATAATTTGAAAATGACAATTAGGTTCATACTTAGGGGTGTACGCGGGCGGTTAAGAGCGGTTATTTACCAAAGTTCTAACCGACCCGCCTATAGAGGGTAGGCCAAATCATTAACCGCGACGGGTGGGATTTTCTCTCAACCGGCGCGGGTCGATTGACTACTTGAGGTGGGCGGATGGCGGGCGGATTGGTGGTTTAACGCATCAAAACAAGGACATATATGATGCGTTAAAGAAAGAGACATTAGACTCTATAAGCTCTATAAACTGACCAACAACAGTAAGGGAAACATCAACACAATTCTAAACTTTAATACAAGTAGTCTAAGTACATAAATTGGAAAGTTAGAGCATGGTGGAGTTGGGTCAGTCGGCGTAGAGGGGAAGAGAAGACCTAGATGGAAAGTTGGAAACTGGAAAGAAATTAAGTGAAACCTAGTGGAGTAATGAAGTTGGGTTTTGTTAGTTTATCTATTAATCTATTATATTAAAAAAAAATACATACTATATCATATCCAGCGGGCGGGTCGGGCGGGTTGGCGGTTGCCAACCGTGGCAAATTTTTAAACTGCGGGCGGTTTTTGACAAAAACGCTAACCGTCGATGGCGGGTAGTTGACGGGCGAAATGGCGGGCGGGGCGGTCGGTTATTTTTTATATACACCCCTATTAATACTTCACCGCAAAATTAATAGTAATGTTAATTTGAAGATTCAGATGCGTGAGAGAAGATTCATATGGCACAATGTACACCCCTCTAAAAAACTTCACCGCATACATACTTCACTTCAAGATCAGCAATGCATGCTTCACATGTAATACTATCTTCATACTCTTTGAGATCCCACTTCATTTTCTTCCTATGATTATCTTCCGCTACCGTACAACACACAGGCCGACGTGTCATTATAAGATTTCTCACCCAGATCATGCTCAGGTGATCTTTCAACTTCCGACGACAATCTCTTAGTTTCTTCCTTCCATCACTCGATTTTATCATGCTCCCGAGCAGCTTGATTCCCTTTTCTTTCGATTCATCGTCGCCCTTAAAGAGATATGTGATGCATGATAGATACAAAGCTCCACCATGTCCTGAATTAGCAGCTCTATGCAAGCATTCAGATTGAAGTTCTCCTCTACTAAAGTAATCTATCTGAAATAAGTACATAATCGAAATTACTCTAATTCTCAAGCTATATATATAACAAAGGACAAACTCATATATATCATCGTAAGATCGTTCAAGAAAAAGTGAAAGAACAGGGAAAAATTCTTACCACGGCTTGCCTATAGACAAGCTCCATATTTTCACATTGGAGACATTTGTCAAGAAATGTTTGTTGAGCTTGAGGTTGAGGATTCCAGGATACTATTGGGAATTTGTCCAACGAAACATGATGATATATGTATTCATCCTCTGCAACTTGTTTGAGATTCTTACAGCTGCAAATTAACATTTATAATTAGCATCGACCAACATGGGCAGAGTCAGGATTTTAAGTTCAGAAAAAGGGAAAAATTGTATCTCCCAATCACAAACCCTTAATTTAGCACCATAACATGCACATCACATACACATGGTGACGTTTATGCAAATTAATCTGCGTTCATTCCCGCACAACCCAATTCTTCTCTTAATATACGAAGTCAATGATTTAATATGAAGGAAATTCATAAGTAAATCAATCTAGTTCGAATAATTGAACTCGTCACCTCTTGATTGTGGTGTGTCAGACGGGTTACAAACAATTCGACACACCACCCAATATTTTAACAACTGATCATGTTGGTCGAATTGAGCTTGAGAATTCACATAATTGATGTGATGGGATTCAATGTATGCAGAGCTGGATTCAGGAGGGGTACCCCAAACTTTACAAAAGAATTTTTTTATAGATACTATTTTCGATAATTTAAGATTTCGTCCCAACTTAAAAAATAATGACACATATGGTCCCGAACTTCAAATCATGAGTCCGCCCATGAATGTATGCCCGGTTTCCTACAACTAGCTACAACATACCTCAATTTGCAGCTGATGATATCCTCGCAAGAACGAGCTGCAACACGAACGAAGATTTCCGTTTGTAATTCATTGGCAAGATTTTCAATAGGCGACAAAGCATCGTCATGCCTGGTCTTTTTGGAACTAATTGGTGCGATATCGCTTGTCATTGATCTATCTCTCTTCATTGTTAATGATCAGGCAAATCAAATTGTAATCTTGAAAATTTTGCATACACGAGAGCTGGAAAACCATGCAAATTATTATCGAAACCTTTAATACATATTCTTCAAGTATACATGTTATTATTAGAAATATATATTGAAGGTTCTAGTTTAATAGGAATCTTACTGATGATATGTTTGTCAGCTTGTGTATAAGACGGTCAGCCCGTAGAGAAGCTTCACCGGGCTATTTATTGGGCCTGTGCCCAACGGCCCAACCTCTAGTTGAACTCAATTTTTACCGCACTATGTATAACTTACACGTGAGCCACTAGAGGTGTTACCCAAATCGACTATTCTTTAGTGCTCATTCAATTTGTTTTATATTTATTTATATTTCTCGACAACCTAGTTTGTTAATGAGCTATTCGGACCAAATTTGAACTCAATTACAACTCACAGCTGTAGACGATCTCCCACCCACCACCTTTGAACTTATAAATTGCCTAAATACAAAATTACAAAATTACTCAAGATGATGAAGCAAGGATTATCATATTCCATTAAAAAACTTTGTACTACGTAAACTATATATACAATTACAAAATTACAAAATTAATACATTTAGGGGCATGATTAATCAATTGGGTCCCCAACAGCTCAAATACATGACTTTCCTAAGAGATTCTTCAGATGGATTCATCTTCTTCTCTTCCCTCATCTTGTCTGAAATCACATTAGACATTCTTCTGGTCTGAGTTGAGTATGATCTGAGATTGGCTTTGACATGTTGCTGCACAAGTCTGATCGGATAGTTCCATCTGCAAATTCCTTGATCCTTTAGTGCCTCAACTGCTCCAATGCTTGCTGCTACCAACCATGCTTTGCTTGTTGAACTCATTATGTTAGTGAATAGTTGAGTGTGTTTTTGATGATTTGTGTAAAAATTGTATTGTGTTTTTGTGATGAATGAGATTAAAGATGTGGTTGTTTATATAGATGGTGGACTACTGGACCATGGTTTTTCCAATACAAAAGGCAAAGCCCCTTGTTTTCTTTTGTTTTGGTTTAAAAACTGCTACTAGTAGCTAAATTTAGCTTTCCGCCAATAGTTTTGGAGTTTGGACAAATTGTAATACAGATAAGTTGGCCAGATATCACATTGTGTTTGTGTATCTATCATCATCATGCCACGTATTGTCACTCTGGAATCAAGCTGATCCGGAGTAAATTGAGCTACCAAGAAATTGGAACATCGGATAGCTAGTTGAATAGGTTAGGAAGATGATTAACTAGTTGAAAAGCTAGCTGATTTTAATGTAAGTGTTTAGTAAATTAGCTGATAAGTTAGTTGATATTTTGTAAAATGACATAAAAGGACATTACTTTTATTTTTATTTTTTTAAACCTTTTTCATCGTATTATTAGTCTATATTTTTTAAATAATAGTGCATCACATTTTTGTCTAATTATTCTAATATATATTCAATGTACTTTTCACCGTCACTTTAATAACATCATTAAAAATTATCAGAAGTTGAAAGAAATATTCATTGAGCATTTGAAGTTAGTAAGGAAAAAAATCAATAATTGTAGTGTACTACATGTATGCATTTTAAAGATATGCGGATGTATTAATCCTTATGTTAGTTGCAAACAAGTACACAAAATGTATAACAAAGGTTCTAACAATATAAAATATAAGTCGAGAATTCTAATAATAAACGGGTTGTTTTTCCTTTTTTCTAATTTAGGTCGGGGATATTTTCGGAATGAAAAAGATAAGAAGTAGTTTTTTTTTAAAAAGCTAACTTGGATAGCTTCTCAATCAGCTAGCTCTTTTCAGCTAGCTGATTTAAGAAGCTGCGCGTTCACGTAACGAGCTTTTTATAGTTAATGGTCAAGAAAAGTTCATGAAGCTGAAAAGTTAGTGGTAAACAAAGCCTCCATCCTGTCATCCACGCGGAATAATAACACTTGACTTTTTTAACTGTTTCATATAACTTCATCCCTATCATCATCATGCGACGTATTCTAGACGTGAGACATTCGAAATGAAAGCCTAGCTATAGTTTTTCGTGCAGAAACGCATCTGGGCCACTTTTTTGGCGAATGTCTTCATCTCGAGGCTCAAATTTCCATTTTACTTTTTTCTCTCCAATATTTTACGAATCTCAAGACCTTTTTGTTATTTTTTAGTACTTATATTGAGACCGACTTATATTATAAATAAAATTATTGATTTTATTAATTAAAATGTCTATGTTGTTACAAAAAATATTAGAGAATTGGTCTGCAATGAGAATGAAGGAATCGAAGAAATGCAGAAGAATGAAGAAGAATTGAAAGAAGAAAAGAGAGACGAATTACGAAGCATTCAGTTCGGCGACTTCATCACGACAATCCGCGCTAAACCTTTGGAACACGGTGACTTACCAGTTACCACACTGGAACAGATGCCTTAAGTGGGAAGGTTTAAAACCTGTGGAGCACATGAGCCACGCACAGGAGATCACAAATTGTACCAACCATAGTACAATTAGGGTTCATCCTAATCCATCCAACTCAGCTCAATTCTGGAAAGATCCATTTGTTACCTAGTCGAATTACCTTGGGGTTTTACAGACCCCATGTTTACGCCTTATATAGCACTTGTAATTTTTATTTTTATTTAGGTTTTAGGAGTAATTTTAGTCCTACAAATAAAGGCTTCTAGGTGCCTTCTTGTACACAACTATTCACACATTCAAGTATTCAATACACTTAGCTTACAAAGCTCTTATTTACTCTTTCGATCTTTTTCAATCTCTGCAAGAATTTTAGCAAAAAAACATTCTTTTTTATTTAGGAAAAAACATTAATGTTGACAATATAAACGTTCTGATTAATAACTTTAATAGTTTTTTCTATAACATATCTAGATATTAATTTATTCTAGAGGATCTCCATGTAATTTGTGTTTGCTTTGTAATTAGAGTTTGATATTTAAACATTGTTATTTGTAGAATCCAATAGTAGCTCAAGAATCAAGATCTCTCGCATTCCATTTCGTCCTTCCTTCCTGCACTATGGTGTAACCCCTTGACCATGGTACATGCTAGTTCTTGGTGATTTCTTTGCTCAGCGAGCTATGAAATCTTAAAGAGCGAACTAACATATATTAATGCTTCATAAATTGCGCTTTTCGCCTTCAAAGCTCTAGAGCACGCTTTGATGGGGAACTGTTGGGTGTTTCCAGCGTTTTATGTGATACAGTGCGGAACCACTTACATGCCATTATGTATACATTACTTGCTACATCATAGTATATCGTATGAATTGTAGAGTTCAAGCCCCGAGAGGTTTTCCGGTTTCAGTGTCCAAGTACCACCTTTTCAAACGTGTTGAAGACTTGACCACCTGTTATAACGATTAACATTCATTAGTTTACTAGTACTCGGATTATATTTTAAGATGATTCTATCCGTTAGAGTTAGTAATTAAAGATACCTCATGATCCCAGTTTGTTCTCCACATCATGTAGCTCAATGCAATTGTCTCTGTGATAACTCCACATAGCATTCCAATCCACAGACCCTGCAATCATGAGCATAACAAGTTATCAAGTTGTACACGATTGTTTTCTTTTCATGGATCTGTTAGTCTGCAACTTGCCTTCACTTGAAAATTGAATACATATCCAAGCACAAGTCCTACTGGTAATCCGATCAAATAGAAGCAAACGATGATGACAATCGCCACTGTCGTTTGCAGACCTGCTCCTATTGCCGCACCTGATCCAGAATTTCTCACCAGAGTTGAGAAACGAAAGAAAGCTACTTTAGGGGAGTGAAGAATGCAAGGAAACCTGAGAAAATCGGATAAATGCTGTTGAGCAGGATGGTGACCGAAAGTAGAAGCGAAAGGTCTCCCACACTTTGTGCAACCAAATCATCATCAGTGAACAAGTAACCAAGTTTGTGCCCAAAAACTAAGCAAAGAATCCAACTGAATATCCCAATCAGAGCTGAAGTGGAGAGTAAGACTTTGATTGAGAATTTCACAGCTTTCGCATCTCCTCTGCCAAGCTCATTTGCCACGCGCACCCTGGTTGATCAAATCGCCATTCAAAAATATGGCTATATATGCTTATACATGTATAGATGATGTAAGTAGCTAGCTAGTAGAGAACACTTTGAATAAAAAGTTGAAGGCATACACTGAAGCCCCAAGAAATCCTAAGCATATCATGAACTCCAATCCACTGAGGTTTAGGCTGCACAAATTAATGCATATAGTTTACTGATACAATCATCTTCGTCTTCTTTGTTAAATTCAAGAAAAATATCTAGAAATGAACTCTTACCAGACGGCAAACGCAGATATGGCAACCTCAGCGTTTTTCAGATGCCCTGCTACTAAGACAAGAATAGCATAGTACCACATCTCCAAGCTACACACAACACCACTTTGTTATACTGCGTACGAACATGATCAATGAATTAATGCTGCCATGATCTAAGTGACTGAACAGAAAATTAAATTCCGGGTTCAAGTCGAAGTCCTAGTCATACTTAATCTATTTCGACACATAATAATACGAACTTTATTTTTTTTCCAACAATAGGCCCGAATTTATAGTTCTACTGTCAAGTCATATAACTTACCAGATCATAGCACCGGAGGAAATTGACAGCTTAACAACAGGAATTATGTCCTTTGCTGCTGCTGAAGTGAATCCCTTCCATGAATCGGAACACCAACCACCAAGCACGTAGACAAGTTCTCCAACGACAAGCAGCCACGAAGACGTGCTTAGAGCCATCATGGCTCCTGGCACCCCAAGATTCAAAATACTGACAAATAGCCAAGATAAGAGAACATGGATCGTGAATTGCATGGCAGAGAGCCACGCGATGACCATGTTCTTCTGCTGTGCTTGCAAGTACATTTGTATGGTTAAACTGAAGATAAGTGAGTACGAGAACGGGATAAACCACATAGCGATTTGGCCTGCGGATTGAGAGACAGTTTGATCCTCACCAAGTAGCTGAAAGATTTGGGTTGCAAAGAAGAAAAGAGGGAGGAAGATTGTCAAGGTTACAAGATCTACTAGCCATGATCTTTGCAAGAAAATGCCCATCATATGGTATTGTCCTGCTCCAAATGCTTGTCCACATAGAGTTTCGGTTGCACTTGACATTCCTATCTGTTAAATCAAATGTTGGCTCTTCAAAATTCAAATTATATGTGTTTGCAATCAATATCATCTACTTTGATTACAGTCTAAAAAGCATAGTAAAAAGACTGAATATAGTACTTCAATTCATCAGCTCCCAACTCAAGACTTCTAAAACACCAGTTCAACAGACAAAATTAATACTACATGGGTACTTAGTATTGAAGTATTAATAGAAATGGCTAAATTTCACACATTTATACAAATTCGAGCTTTTAGATGAGATAGAATTATATCATGGTATCAGAGTCTCTGGCTCACGTCCAACCTGGGTTCGAATCTCCACGGAGACAATCTCCGCCCATATTAAATTTCCACTCGAATGGACTCCCCAAAGAGGTTGAAATCGACCACGAGTACGGGGGTATTGGAGTATTAATATAAATGACTAGATTCCACACTTCTCTATAATCAAAATATGAAATTGGACCCCAACAATAATAAAAGAAATAAAAAGATAGGGAGCAAAATTTGCACGAAGTGAATAGAACTTAAAACTCATACCACTTAGACATCATTCAAATCTAAATATTTTCTATTATGAACATGACTACTAATTTTATATTAAGGATATTCGTCAATGATCGTGGTTCGGGCCTGGCCCCAAAACTTACACATTGCTTGGCACAAAATTTTAATTGAGTAAATTTTAATTGAAGTATAACTGATAAACATAAACTATATTTTAATTAAGTTGTGAAAAATTATATTTATTATAGAACTAAAATTTTATAGGTGTTTTTGTAGATTTGTTATGTAAGTTTTGAGTTAATTGAGTTGTGTCTCAATTATAATATGGCAACGATATCTCAATTATAATGGAATGACCAAATACGGTTGTAAGGTCCGACTCAATTAAAATGGAACGTTAATTCTATCCCAAACGATCCGTTAGAGTCCTAGAAGCCTAGAACCAAGCTTGTTCATTTTGCACCATACTTTTTATTTTTCATAATCTCGTCTTTTCATACTTAAAATGCAAAATATATCTGCCAGTTTATTTATTCTACTCATGGCAGGATGAACTTTTAGTTGTATTCATTCTACCATGTACTTTATGAATTATTATAGTTACTTGTATATTTTACTTATGTGCACTCCTTTTTTAATGATAAGATGAGCCCTGAACTGATCGAATATGATATTTAAGAAAACAGGTCTTCAATTCGAAGAGAGTTTAACATAATCTGTCATGTATATGACTTTAACATAATCTATCACCACACTTAATAGATTATGTCGTGGAGGACTAATTTTACACTTAACTTTTGTAAAGCTAATTTCATTTGGTCACGTAAGAGATCAAAATCACTTAATCGTCAATCATACCATTTTTATACTTACTCGTAGACTACATAACTTACCAGAACTCCATTGACGAAGCGGATGCCCAAGGTCTGAACAAGAGCATAACCAGCTAGATCTACTGAACTTATGTGTCCAATAAATGACTGTGTGACCACAATTGTACCAAAAGAACTCACTCTTGATATAATACTTGGCAATGCAACTCTCCATATTTTCTTTGATTCTTCATAAACTCTACCCTTCAAATCACCTTTCTTGTCCTCTCGACTACTTGCAAGAAGCTTGTCTTGCATCTCGTTGTCGTATTGTACATCAGTACCCTAATCAACTTCGTCGGGATATTGTATATACAATCTTCCGATCTCTCAAAAGCTTCTCGTATATATAACTGTTCACTTTTAAAAAAATCAAAAAAGGAATTAGAAATGATCAAGAGGTTCAGTGAATATTCTCTTAGCATAAGCTTCTCATATAATATTGCTAGCTAGATGAGACAAAAATATATGTGGAAAAATAGGTAATTACCAAAAATTGAGTAGTACTTGCATAATATTATGGCTGTTAATTACAGCCCTACATTCCCAATCTCAACATATTTGGACTGGTGTGATGTTAAGAGGGACAAGTGGTATAATTTCCTGGACAATTATTAAAGTAACTTGCACTAAAGTCCCTCTTAATGTACCTGGACAATTATTAAAGTAACTTACACTAAGGTTCTTCTTAATGTTTTGACAACTACGTACCAATATAATGTGTTATATTTCAAACATTCATTTTGCACATGTTGAAGAATATTATACCGAGCTTACACTGTCTGCAAGGGTAGTAGAAATTTGGCCTATGGCATGACCGCCCCCAACAGTCTCCCATGAGGCTGCCACGACCAAAACAAATTGGCATGGCCAAAAATTATTGGCACCAGCTCAAGCGGAATTATTAATATTTTACTGACTCTCATAATTTATTGTACAAATAGAGATGACTCTTGGTTATATTCCGAAAATTTCAAATTTCACCATTTAATTACATTTTATTTCAAAATAAATTTAAAAATGTTATTATTCCAGTAATAAATTAATCTTACATTTTTTTTCAATATTACGTGTATTATAAAACATTAATTTTTTTTTTTGAAAAAAAATCTCACAACCAACCTCATTAGTCATTAGTTGGCAAATTTGGCAATAGGATTGGCCGTGATACGACCACACAACACAGTAGGTGGTCATAGATTGTCCGTTATGGGACAGTCGTGGGCAGCAGTCGGCTCCTATGGAGCGGCCCCGTTTTTTCCGGCCCTTCTTGTTGCTCTCTTACTTATGAATTATAGAAGTGACGTTGATCGTAACTCCCCAGGTCGCTTTGGAAGTTTCCATTTGGTTGGGCCCATGTTGGGCCAGCCATAATTGTGCTGGTGACACATGGACGATCAGTAAGTAAGGTCCGACCTTTATTTTATTATTTTCTTAAATTCTAAAAAGAAAAATAATACCGATGCTGATAATTTTTTCATCTTCTATAAATAGAGACCGACCATTCATGACTATGTTTTGAACGCTTCAAATTCAACTTTCTTTCATATATTTCAATTATATGATATATATATATTATGAACCTTTTAATATTTTATTTCAATATTTTAACTATTATGAGCATTAAAAGATTTTAAAAAATTAAAAATTCTCACGATGTCACTGGCTCAATCCAGCTTAATAATTTTCAACCGGTTTGGACTAATTTGAAGATGTCAATGACTAATTTTCCTTGATCATAGCAGTTGTCCTTAAAAAGTTACTAATGGGAAGCAGTGAGTTGACTTTCCATTAATTTGTTGTTCAAAATTCAAATGAAAATATTGACAGAAAATTCCATGAATATCAATATATCCGCTGGTGGAGTCGCCCCTTAAAAAAAAAAGTCCGACAATGTTCGACTGGATTAGTCGCGTTTAGCGGATACTAGTTAGAAAATCGCACGGTTGGCGAGCCGTGATGGATACATTATATGGTCTTCCATCTCCGTCTACTACTCCCTGAAACGACCGGTGTTTGTCCAGACATTTATTTACCAGGTAACTACTATTCATAACTGAATCTTTTATTGCTACGCTATTTTGTAAGCTCCACCATCTATTTGCTTTGCTACTCAATTTTTATCTGCCATTTTCCATCTAATTGCAGTCAAATGTTCATTGAGATATTCTTCTGCCCAATCTCAAATTGCTTTCCTTTTTGTCATTTTTCTGCTTAATTTTCCGATATTTGTATTGTACAGTAGTAAGTATTATTGATGGCTTATGCTGCCCTGGTTTCACTTGGCCAAACACTAGAGCAGCAGATCTTGCTTTATGATGACTATCCTGTTCTTCTTCCCAAAGAAAAACTAGTCTTGCTTCAGACCAGAGTTAGTACCATTCTTGCATTTGTACAAGACTACTCAGACAAATGTGGGGAATTGATGGACCGTCTGGAAGATCGAATTATCGATGCAGCGTTCAAAGTCGAAGATGTTTTAGAATCCCATCTGTGTTATGTGCATCTTTCTGTACCTGGGGGGCTGCACAAGTTGCTGGAAGAAATTGATCTCATTCTGGAGGATGTGATGAAGATCAAGAACAACTTCACTACTGAGAAGAATTTCAAAGTATCGAGTTGCTCTGATTCCGGTCCTTCACCTTCATCATCAGCAGCAGCATTATCATTTAGGCCTCTTCTTGGTGCCGAAAACGCTATTGTCGGATTGAAAGATGACTTCAATAAAATCAAGGCTTTGCTCTACCAAGAAATATCAAAGCTCCAAGTCATTCCAATTGTTGGGATGGGAGGCATGGGGAAGACTACTCTAGCTAGACGAGTGTACGAAGATTCAGTTACTGCTGAGTACTTTGACAAGTTTGCATGGGTAGTTGTGTCTCAAGAGTATGATACCCGAACCATACTCCTGGGAGTTATACAGTCAATCTCTACTTTGACAGATGATCAGCTTTATACGAAGAGTGATGAGCAGTTGGCTTTAATTGTCCACAAGGAACTTGTTGGGAGGAGATACCTCTTTGTGATTGACGACGTGTGGAGTACAAAAGCATGGGATGATTTGAAGAAGTTATTTCCAAATGATGACATTGGAAGTCGGATTTTGCTTACCACTAGGCTATCTGATGTTGCAGCTTATGTTTCATCTTCTTCTAACCAATTTCATGAAATGCCTTTCCTTGATGAAGATCAAAGTTGGACTCTACTCCAGCAAAGAGTGTTTGCAGAACAATGTTGTCCTCCCTATCTGGAAGAGACTGGGAGGAAGATTGCAAGAACATGTCAGGGCCTTGCACTGACGATTGTGGTTGTTGCAGGACTCCTCAAGGAAAACTTGAGTTCAAACTATTGGGAGAGTATATCGGAAAATATAAGTTCAAAGGAGCCTACAATTGCACAGAACTGCTCAAAGATACTATCTCTCAGTTATGATCACTTGCCTCTTCACCTAAAGCCTTGTTTTCTTTACATGGCGGCCTTCCCAGAGGATTATGAGATACATGCCCAGAGAATTATGATGTTATGGGTGGCCGAGGGATTTCCAAAACCGAGTGGATCTAAGAGCTTGGAGGAGGTGGCAGAGGGATATTTGGATGATCTTGTTAAGAGAAATCTTCTTCTCGTCGGTCGGAAGAGGTCCAACGGGAAAATAAGAACAATCAGGATCCATGATCTGTGGAGGGACATTTGCACAATGAAAGCTAATGAGAAGAGATTTGTTTATCACGCTCAGAATGCTAATATTACTGGTGAAGATCGTCGACTCAGTATTTTTCATAAATACCTCAAGTTTTCCACTCCCAACCACAATCAAAATCCAGTCACTCGTTCGCTTCTGATCTTTTGTTCTGATTATTCTCATTTAGATAGTTCCATTAATGGTCTCAGGTTGCTTAGAATTGTGTATGCACCCGCAGTAGTTTGCCATTTGTGCCCACATGATATGATGGAGTTAGTCAATTTAAGGTACCTTGATGTTACCTATTATGTATCTAATCCTCTTTCTGGATCATTATACCGCCTTCGGAACCTTAAGACATTGATAATTCGGAGGCTAGGTCGTCCTGTAGCTATTGAGTTTTGGAAAGTGCCACAATTAAGGCATCTGGTGTTTAAAGGGAAAGGCCGTTTGATACTTCCTTCTAATCCAGGCAGCATCGTGGAAACTGACTTGCAGACACTTTCACAAGTGGAGAATTTGGATTTGACTGATGAGATCATTAAGATGATATTGAATGTAAGAAAACTGGGACTTGTATACTGTTATGGCCGGCCTGGGGAGCAGAATAGTTCTTACCTTCACAATCTTATCCATCTACCTAAGCTAGAAATATTAAAAATCACCTTTTCTTCTGCGGATTTATTTGCATCGCCTTCCGAATCTGCCCATTTCGCTTTCCCAGGAACTCTCAAGAAGCTAACACTAGAAAGATGCCGGATTCCTTGGGAGGATATGTCCAAAATTGGTTCTTTGCCCAACCTTGAAGTACTTAAACTGAAATGGTATGCCTGCAAGGGCCCAAGCTGGTATCCAGTTGAAGGGGAATTTCTTCAACTCAAGTATTTGGAATATTGGGGCGAGGAATTACAACATTGGGAAGCCGATAGTGTGCACTTCCCAAGCCTGGAAAGGCTAGTTCTGCAGTCTACAGGTTGGTGCTTAAAGAAGATCCCTCCTGGTATTGGAGATATAGGACCACTCCAACTGATAGAGTTACATAAGTGTGAGCCATCAATTGTGGCTTCAGCCAAGGAAATACAAGAAGAGCAGCGGGACATGGGCAATGATGCCCTTCAAGTTCTAGTCTTTTCCCAATAATCACAGGTAAATTTCTGTTTGCAAATGCCTCCTCTGTATACGTCTTTATGGTGCATTGCTCCTTTTCTTTTGGTAAGATTGTTGAACATTGATATTAGACCCGCTCTCTCGAAGTCCTTGTTTGTTGCCACTATGCATAACACCAGAAATTTCATGAACTAGTCTAGCTATAGGCTTTCTTGCATGCATTGGGTACCTTGGAACAGCACTGAGAACGTCAGATGATCCAGTACACGATTGCTAAGTTAAACAAGCTAGCTAGGAATCCATATAAAGTGGAAGGAAAGACAGAGTAATGCTGTCCTGCGTAACTATTTTCTTACTTCTATACACATGAACAGGGTTTCCCTCAAGCATGTCACCATACATGGATCTGGTGAGAAGACAGCTGGAGGAGGTTAAGAAAGGAATGGATGATCAGGACGCTGTTGCAAGCTAATAAAGACTGTCTAAGGATGACTTTGTGAAAGGAAAGGAACTGAACAAGGTGCTTGCATAATTCCAAGTAACTTGGTCTTGGTGTATATCTTTTTCATTGTACTTCAGTTAAGATTCATCAGTATTGTTTAGGTAGCTTCAGTATATGTGTATGTGCACTCCTATTTCAGTGCTCAGCTGAAAATAGACGTTAAATCATTTCACTGGGGGGGGGGGGGGGGGGGTTGGAATAGTTTGCGAAAGATTGCATTTAAAAAATGATCATAACATCTATGGTTGAGAATTTGAGATTGGCAAATTGTATTGGAGGCTGAGTGTGTATATATAAACGTGGCAGCCAGTAAATCCTGCGCTGCTGTGCCTGATGTTAATACTTAATAGTCTATTTTTCTGTGGATTATTCACGTTTGTTTTTTAGCGACCTGATCGTCTGGTTCTTATACTGCTGCTCCTGTTAGCTCATCATCATACATGACTTCTTCCAGAAACTTTGGCTGGTTCGATGATGATTTCTGTCAAACAGCAGCACTCAACTAATTCAGTATTCACATAAGCATGCGTCCACCAGCTGTAGCTTCAGTACAAAATACAAACTGGGCAAAATAGATAAGTGATGTTCTCCAAGTTGGTGCCAGTTCTCTATAAAGGAAGATCCTCAGGTAACTGGGTTTTCCATGAACTGTTCGATTATACTATATCTGTACAATCTCCATGTTTCTGATTGCTAGCTTGTTCTTGTATGTGTACTCCCTGTTGTCCTTTGCATCATCAGCTAGACATTTCCTATGGTGAACTTATGAGTTCTGACTTCGGACATCCATTTAGGTTGTTAGGTTACATTCAATACATGTGAGGTGATAGCACAGTAAGAAAAGAAATTAATCTTCTGTTTACATTTAGAATAACTCATCAAGACTTGTTGTTGGCTAGAAATTGGTTCCCTGTTTTTTGCGAGTCCGTGTTTTATTGAGATTGGATATGTAATCAGTATGTTTATAGGGTGGTTCATAGAGATTACACCATGCTTTATTTGTGCTTAATTATAATCCAACATGTGGTGGTTTATTCAAATGTTTGTAAAAGGAATATGGGCATGGTTATTTATTAACTGGACGTTTATAAAAGGAATATGGGTATAGATTAGCCGGCCGGGGAGTATTCAGTTAAAGTTATGGTAAGTGCATGGTATTGAAAGTTATAAGCAATTGCATATGGATGTGACCTATTAAAAAATATATTTGGGAAGACTGGGTCTTTTGGTTATCTGGCAGGGGTATTTGATTCCATCTCCCTAGTTCCTTCCTTCCACCCACTTTGAGCTAAAACAGATGCAATTAGTTATAAAAAATTTCAAAGTTTTCATCAATCTCTCAGTTGTGTTTTCCTTTCTTGTTCATTCATTTCTTCACTCTTTTGTTTCAGTAATTTAATCATTCTCCCAGTTTTCTTCTTCAACCTTTTCTTTGAATTATCCTTTCACAGTCTCAAGTTCCTTTCCTTTTCTTTGCTCATTCAGTCATTTGTATGCATCATTGATGGCATATGCTGCAGTAGTTTCACTTGCCCAAACACTAGAGCAGCAGATCGTGCTGTATGATGGTGATGATGATGAACATCCTCCTGGGCTTGTTGAGAAAGAAAAACTAGTTTTGCTTCAAAGCAAAGTTAGTACGATACTTTCATATATAGAAGAACACAGTTCAGACAAGTGCAGCAAGGAAATGGTAGATCTTCTTGAAAACCGTATCATTGATGCGGCATATAAAGCTGAAGAAATTGTGGAAATCCACTTTCCGCATCTAAATCTGTCAGCGGCATGTTATAAAACAGAAACTGCATGCATAAACTTTTCGTTTGAATGTCTTTCAGAATCGCATGCCTCTCACCAATACAAAAGCTGGCTGAAAAAGAGAAGAGTATGTGGGAAAGAGAGAAGAGTACGTGGGGACTTGCAAAAGGTGTTGCAAGAGATTGATCTCATTTTGCAAGAGATAATCAAGATCAACAACAGCTCTACTACTACTACTACTCATTCCGTTTCGGCTTCTGCAGCTCAGGCCAGTCATAGTTCTGAACAACCAATGGTTGAGTTCGACGATGACTATAACAAGGTCAAGGCTTTGCTCTACTAACAATTGTCCAGGCTCCAAGTCATACCAATCGTTGGGATGGGAGGAATCGGGAAGACCACTTTAGCTCGACGAGTTTATGAGAATGCAATCGCTGCACGATACTTTGACAGGTTTGCGTGGGTCGTAGTGTCCCAAACATATTCTGTCCGAGATATACTTTTGGGGGTTGTTCGATCCTTCAGCAAGCTCACTAATGTGGATAATTGAACAAGTGATAATGAGCTGGCATTACTTGTCCACAAGGAACTCATTGGAAGGCAATATTTCATCGTGATCGATGATTTATGGGGTACAGAAGCATGGGATACCTTAAAGAGATTCTTTCCGAATGATGACAGTGGAAGTCGGATATTGCTTACGACTAGGCTATCTGATGTTGCAGCTTATGTTGGATGCTCTTCTAACCAAGCTCATATCATGAATTTTCTTGATGAAGATCAGAGTTGGAATCTACTTGAGCAGCAAGTGTTTGCACAACAATCTTGTCCTCCCCATCTGGAGTACATTGGGAAGAAGATTGCAAGAACTTGTCAGGGACTTCCACTAACAATTGTGGCAGTTGCTGGACTTCTCAAGGGGAAAATGGGAAAAGAATATTGGGAGAGTATTTCGGATAATATAAATTCAAAGGAGCCTACAATCGCAGAGAAGTGCTCGAAGATATTATCTCTCAGTAATGATCACTTACCTTCTCACCTTAAGCCGTGTTTTCTTTACATGGCAGCATTCCCGGAGGATTTTGAGATAAACGTCGACATAATTGTGAGATTATGGGTTGCTGAGGGGTTTCTCAAAGTAGGTGGATCTGAGTGCTTGGAGCTGGAGGATGTGGCAGAGGGATATTTGGATGACCTTATTCGGAGAAATCTTCTTCTGGTCGGTAAAAGGAGGTCCGATGGTAGATTAAGAACAATTGGGATGCATGATCTTTGGAGGGACATTTGTACATTTAAAGCTCAGGAAAAGAGGTTTCTTTTTTATGCCCAATCTTCTGTAAACAGCCCCATGAAAGAACACCGAGTCACTATCCACCCATCAATTTCTGAGGTCAGTAAGAAAACGTTTGTTTGTGATTTCACCACCCGTTCAATGATCTTTTTCCGGTCGCAGATGTCCCTTGATCCTCTTTTGAATTATAGATTCCTTCAGGTTTTAGATGCATTGGAAGTATATAGGTCCTATATACGCCTAGAAGAATTAGTTGAATTGGTCCATTTAAGGTATCTGGCATTTTGGAACAAATGGATTGATTATTTTGATGGTTCATTATCCAAGCTTCGAAACCTCCAAACTTTGATGATCTATCATGCAGGGGAAAGATATACAGATTATGAACGATTCATACCTCTAGCCTCAGAGATTTTGAAAATGCCACAACCAAGGCATCTAATCTTGTCGAAGCGAAGTTATTTTGCAGATATTCCTGGTCCCGGAAGTGTAGTAGGGGAAACAAACTTGCAAACTCATTCATTGGTAACGAATTTGCAATTGACTGAAGAGGTCATTAAGATGTTCGTGAATGTGAGAAAATTGGGACTTTATTACTGCCATGATAACATGGCTCCTCCTCAGGATTGGATTTGGGGTGATTATTATCTCAACAATCTCGTCCTTTTACCAAAGCTTGAGATCTTGAAAATCATCAGTTCGGGTGGTGGGAATAGACGGTGGCTGATCCCTATGTCTGAAAATTTTGCTTTCCCATCAACTCTGAAGAAGCCAACTCTAGAAGGATGTAGGATTCCTTGGGAACATATGACCAATATTGGTTCGTTGCCCAATCTTGAAGTCCTCCAACTGAAACGAGGCGCATTCCAGGGAACAAGCTGGTATCCCAATGAAGAAGAGTTTCTTCGGCTGAAACACTTGGAATATTGTGGTGGTGATGGTTTAAGCAACTGGGAAGTGGAGAATGTGCACTCCCCGAGACTTAGAAGGCTGATTCTTAAATTTATAGGTCATGACTTGAAGGAGATCCCACCTGGTATTGGAGATATAGCAACACTTGAACTAATTGAGGTGCATCACTGCCAGCCATCAATTGTGGATTCTGCCAAACAAATATAAGAGGAGCAGCACGACATGGGAAATGATGCGCTCCAAGTTTGAGTGTACAAGTAACATCTCAGGTATATATATATGCTTCTTGCCAATGCTTTGCAATTATTCAAATGTACTGTATGATGCATGAATCTGCACTTACTTCTGTTCTGATAGTACTGTTTATTCGCTTGTAATTCAGCCTGATCATCGTTCTACATTAATCCCCGTGGACAGATGTACGGGTTATTGAAGAAGATATACCCTCGAATTCAGTACTGTACTGAAGTTAAGCTGTGCTGCTATCAGCTGGAATAGTATGGTTGTTATCTTTTTGTAGTTTTGAGTCCTTTAGTGTTAGTATTACGCACTGACTCGATCTTGTTTCGCGAAGAACTGTTCAATGTTTCTGATTACGCATGTTCAATGTAAGAAACGATTTCTGTGTTTCTGCGTACATGCAGTGTGAGATTGTTATATGGGTATTGTGTTTCACTCTCACTGTGCTTTGCTCAAACGTTAATGTCCATTTCAACTGGTTTCTGTGTTTCTGATAGTTTAGTTAATGTATTCTTGCAAAACCCTGAAATTGATAAAAAAAAAAAAACATCTAAAACTCAGAGCGAAAGAGTGAACTGAATTGAAATTTCACAACGAGAGAGATTAGAGCGAAGAGTGAACCAAATCGCGCTTTCACAGCCAGAGAGATTGGAGTTTCCGCCCGGGTTTACACAGAAAATTTCAGCAACTAAACTCTCATCCAACTCGCAGAGATTCTTTATACTACAAGTTCAGTACAAACAGAAGAGGTTTAAAATGTTGGGGAATTGGTTGCAAGAGGCAACTAAGTGTGGTTGCAAGAGGCAACCAAGAGAAAGCCAAAAATTGTTATGTGTTATAATGTGTTAAGTGGGTAACTTTGAGCAATTAATTATCTAAGTTCCACCACTCGGTTTTGCGTGTTCTTTAGTTCGTTGCGAAGTGGGATGCGCAAGCTTCGAAATGGTATAAGATACGGGAGATAACCAATTCTAGGTGTGAATGATAAATTGGCTCAAAGTAAGCTAGTTGAGACTTGTTTTTTGCAATTGTCCCACATTGGAAACATATGGAAGGAAAGAGTAGTATAAAGGTATGCTTGTGTTTACTCATGGTCACAAGTGTGTGTTGTGGTTATGGCAAACCTCCTATGGCAAACCTCCTAGTGTGTACATTAGTCATTTGGTTAGTGAATTTTCCTTTTCCAAATTGCAACAGACAGTCGCTTAGACGAACAGAATCGATTTCTAAATTGCAGAACATTTAAGAACAAAAAATTGAGGAGACCCAGAAACTTGAATCCTGTCATATAAAACCTCCATATTACCATGATTCCAAAGTAACTCTGCCAACTGCAAGTGACTCGTATATAAGCTCGGTCTGCAGTAGCTTCGACAAACTTGTTTAATGAAACCACTCTCAAGAAGACTATCAGCCAACTGTAAACAGGATTCAGCAGTTTGTGTTCTGTTATAACTAAAGAATGTGTAGCCTATATCATTAGAACAAAAAAATCATCGCTTTTGAAGAGCCTCTATTGCTTTTTTCCACTGCTGTGCTCTTTGTTTTGCATCCTCAAATGAGAAAACCTTCTTTGGCTGCAAAATAGCAGTTTCTCACGTCAGAAATATGTACGAGTGTGAGTATACAACGCTGCTTGATATTAGTCCGGATGCATTCAGAAATTGAGCTCGTTATAATGAAACATACAACACAAGAACATCATTTTCTACAAGAAACATATTATACACGCACAAGGATCTAAATGTTCTGGTTTGTTTAAAATGCTCCATTGCCTGTTATTGCTCATGTGTAATTGGGCATCATGCTGCTCACCAAAAATAGCATTGTAAAACTTTCAAAATAGGTTCAACTGAGTGCAGCAGAGAGAACATCCAAATGAGAAAGTAAGCGAAACTTACAGTGCAGATCTTGAAATTTGAGGGGCTTGTTACTTGAACACTAAGATCATTTGGAATGTCAGACCAGATTATACTTCCTTTCACAACCAGTTTTGCAGGGTCTACATAAATGATCTTCGGTTTATTGGTCAGGATGAGTTGCACCTTCTTGTTTGTCAATTTTTGAAGCTTCTTAACCATGGAGATCATAAGAACAGATTCACCTGGGTCCAAGAATTGCTTCCTGTTGATGCAGAAAGAAATTTTCAGAACAGGAAAAAAAGAAATAAATTTAGAAAAAAGATGCACAGTTACGAACCAAGGAAAAGTAAATATTGATTTAAGAATGGTGGGTGGGTGGGTGGGACGGGGGAGGGAAGAGAGCGAATAGCATGGTGATGCCCTGGTTCTGCAAAATTTGTGCCAAACAACCTTCTTTCTATTATGGTACCATATCGTGTTTTCCCGAAACCTTTCAACAAATCCCCATAATTTCCAGCTCAAGACATCTCACTTTCCATGTCGAGAGCCGCAGAGTTTTCATTCCAAACTTACAATTACAAGGATGGCCTATCCAAACCAATAAACATAGCCTGACATAGCTCTGGCAAAATGGCTCCGGGTCATGGATCTGAAATGGAACTGTACCCGTTCCAATGGCTCAGAATCGATCCTGATTTATTTGGCTTGGCCAGTTTGGAGCCACATGGATCCATTTCGATCTTGATCCATGTTGGAGACGTAGAGACACATGAACCATGATCCCACATATAGTACAGTTTTTACCCCGCCCCATTAAAAAAAGAAGAAGAAAATTAAGCTTTTATCATTTGGGTGTCTCTCACACTAAAGTTTGATTTTTAACAACTAACCAGTACCGTTTTCGTACCGACAGTGTGGCATGGCACTTCCATTTAGATTGGCAGAATAAAGGTAAGAAAGGTATTAGTAAACCTAATGGTAACAGCTTCACATGCGTAAACAACAAAGGATACTGATTGTAAACGTCAATGTTACATATTATATTCTGCAGTAAAGCAATTCACCAGCCAGGATCTATACATATTAATTAAAGGAGATCTTCCTGGTGACTTGCAAAAAAATGTTCTTGGCACTTACCATTTTGAATCAAATGAATCGATTGAAGCAAGGCGGGTTATGCTACCAGCTTCAGAAGCTGAAGCTGAAGCTGAAGCTGAAGCTGAACCATCTCCGATATGTGACGGATTCCATGATGCATCTTGGTCTTCACCTCCGGCAGAATGCGGCTGAAAGATTGATAGCAAAACATGACCATGATTTAAAGGTAGACTTGCATGTATGTGTATTTAATAAGTGCTGTACCATTTTCAGAAGAGCACAAGGACAATATTTTTCAAATGCACCAATGATTTTATCATGGATCAAATTACAAGAGATGTGATACATTGCAAATGGTCCTATTAGAAACTTTTATAAAACGTTTCGAAGTTTCTCAGAAACAAAAAAAAAAATGGAGCGATAAACTGTTCAGTAAAATGATGTACTCCACTCAGTTTTCTTCTGGTTACCTCAAAATTAGAAATGTTTCTATAGAAACATGAGAACATTTTAGCCACCTCTGTGCATCATGTCCACCAATAAAACTTTTGGACGGGAAGGAGGTGGAGGAAGCAAGGTACTTACCCTTGACTCCAGAGCAAGTCTGGGTGGGGTGCCTTGCCTCAAATTTGCCCAGTCAATCTCCTCAAAGAAAGGATGGTTTTTTAGTGAAGCATACCCGTCGCGTCCTGCACCTGGTCTCCTGCTCGGTTCAATGTCCTATACCAATATTACCAAATATATTTACCTTAAATTGGTTTGGAAAATAAGATGTCAAACAAATAATTTTCTTACTGAAAATGATATTAGATACAAACTACGGTCATTACGGGCCCCCCCCCCCCCCCCCCCCCAACACCCCAAATCAAATCAATAACTATTAGATGAACTAGCATCTACAAAAAACAACTAGCATGTGGGGAATGTACTGAAATGAGAGGAATCCTGAATAAAAGCATTGGGAAGGGGGTAAAGGGTTTTAGCCAAAAATGAAAAAAATGACTGAGCTCAATCTTACCAATAACTTATCAATGAGATCTCGTGCTGCAGCTGAAAAATAGTCAGGAAATCTGATATCTCTAGCAATAATCCTTTGAAAAATAAGCCATTCACTAGCATCTTTAAATGGAGACGTCCCTGATAGCATTTGGAACAACGTGCATCCAAGTGCCCAAAGGTCATTCCTGGTTAGTAATTTAAATCACATAACAAGTCACTTTGTTGTACAGAAGCAAGTTCAGTGATATGATTATATATGGAAAGAATGTGGTGTAATTAAAAGGAATTGCGTCAAACCCTCCAATTGTTGCCATTTGGTTTTGACCCCTATTTTTTCAAAACTTTGTTATACCTTATTAAGTAAATTTCCAACTGCATAAGAAATTGATGTTCTTTACATCTTAAAAACGTCACAGAACGGGTAACAATTTTAACATCTTTTTTTCCGAGTGACTCACAGGAAGGAAATATCTAACAGAAGGGACTAAGACAAACAGATTTTGTGTACGTCTGATACAACTTTTTCCTAAATATATCCAAAATTTAATTTATTTTACTATAAAAGGATTAGATCCAGCTTAATTCTCCAAGTAATGATTATAATAAATTAAAGTATTCAATCATACCCAAAAGTTGCTGGAGAAGAATTTAAAACTTCCGGAGGTACATAAGCTGCTGTTCCGACAAAGGTACACGCCTTGTCATCTGAAAGTAAGGAAACAAAATTATCATTATTATTACCGAAAAGCTTGTTAGGGACGAATGTCCAATTTGGCTCAGAAGTCAATTCATTATCAGACACCGACATGTACTCTTAAGGCCACTAGGATAGTACATGATGTAGACAATGATTGCTCTCTAAAGGCAATAAAAACATGGTGCATTTTGTTAGGGACTCAACAAAAGTTCATTGTAATACTGAATTACAACCTGATGCGGCATTAGGAAGGACCGTTATCCTACTATCTTGCATGGGCTTTACACTACCAAAATCAGCAATCTTGATATGTCCATCTGAACTAAGCAGCAAGTTCTCCGGCTGCCAGTTTAAATAACATTAACAAGTGATATTCAAACAACAAAACAAAAGATTTTAAAAATACAAAGTACCTTGATATCTCTATGAATCAATCCCATGCTATGTATGTATTCAAGAGCATCCACAACTTCAGCTGCATAAAAACGAGCTTCATCTTCAGACAAGCGGCCTTTCTGTGAACAATGAAATACAGTATAGGTTCAATGACATGCCAGAGAAAGAAAGAAAGAAAAAACTATGAATAGTGCGAAATAATGCTAGTAAAAATCTATGAACAGTCCACTTGGACTTTTGGAAATTTTCTTCACTTTTTAGAGGAAAAAAGGTGACGGATCAGAAATAGAAACAAAAATGAAAGAAGATACATTAAACAAGAGAAGAAGAAAAAAAAGATGCACATAAAGTATGGTAATTTAACATGTCAAAGGTAAATATTTTGGGGAAAAAATCTTGCAATGAAGTATTTAAAGAGGGGAGGGGTTCTAACATAGACGATAAACTGATGAAAATCAGGGTGCAACTGTACACCCAAAAAAACGAAAACCTGTAGCAAAATTTTGTAGTTTTATATACATTTCTTGTAATCTTTATAAATCATCTCCGCTACAAGGTATAAACTCCAGTAGTCTGACTTGTCCCTTATAATAACAGACAGAATGAATGTAATCTTGGCTTTTTTCTTTTTTTTTTTTTGGGCCCTTGTTATTTATTGCAATAGGAGCATGCATATGACACCTCCTGATTCTGAATTCACTTACCCTGGTTATCTGATCAAAGAGTTCTCCCCCTTCACATGATTCAAGAGCCATGTCTGCAGAATACAGTAACGTGCAGGAACACATAATTATCTCAGTTCAGTAACAGTAAACCAATATCATGAAACTATATCGAGATGTGTAACCACAATACCCACAGAGTGAGAAAGAGTCCTGAAATGTAAAGAACAACCGCACTATGCCAGGGTGATCTAACTGGTCCAAAACTATACGCTCCAATTTTACATAGGCTGTTTTATTTTCCTTTGTGATGAACTTCTTATCCATGATTTTCATGGCATAGACAAATCCAGTATCTTTCTTCTTTGCTCTAACAACCTGTTCACATAAACGGTCAGATGAGTTGAAGCACTCAGGGAAGAATATAAAGAAAAAATAATATGCATCTTTAAGCCTTCAAGGGACTGGATATAAACTAGCTAGGATATGATGTGAGCAGTAATCATGGAATATGTAACTGCTCGATCATAAATTCCAGATCTAGACAACTGTCTCAGTCATGACCTCCATCTGAACGTATATACGATTGCAAACTCTACTTTTAAGTTTTAAACAAAACGACGACGAGAAAAGTTTGCAAGAACTCTTCAAAAAACATAAAGTGAAAATGGCAAAATGCAACTCTTTTGTAATTTAAAAGTGCCAATGAAAGTGACAGGATCCTTGTTTTGCAAAAGTGACATAGAAGCGGTCTATCATTAATTTAAAACAGCTTCTACTTGTGTAAATAAATCTATCATGGTGTGTTTCGGTGCATTCACAATCTAACAGGCTGTGAAGATTAAGAGGCCTAATTAAAGACTGCAAATGGTCTGTTCAATACAGTATAAGAGCGCCATATCTATGGGCCAGGAAACAGAAAGGAAGAGGACCGAAAACTCACCCGAACTCAGACGAATAGTGACTGCAGAAATAGTAATTTTACACAGTTGGTTTGTTATTATTGCCCATTAATTCATTTCACACTTTGGATTGCCTATTTATCTCTTTTCTTCTTTTTGTGTATCATTATACCTTTCAGTTTCACTTCCATCGCACATCGTTAGTAGGCATAGGAATTATTGTCGAAACATATATGTTATGCTACAATTATGTTATAGTAGTAGTATCTAGTTCTATGGTTAGGTCCTAACCTCGTAAGTCTAAATTAGCTTTCTCTCCACACAACATAAGTGCACACGAGTTCCCAATCAAGCAAAAGCTACTATCATAATCAGAATATTTCCTATGCAAGTACAACTTAAGTTGTCGTTACATTTAGAATATCAGATGCTTAAGGAAGTCTTCTCCAGGGCTGCAAACGAGCCGAGCCTCAGCTCGTTAAGCAAAATATGATCCGAGCTCGATCGAGCTGCATATATTGAGCTCGAGACTGAATTTTGTTATTCGAGCTCGGCTCGCGAGCTTTTTTTTCTTCCCTACAATCAAACCTTTAAAACTCAAAAGCTCGAATTTCGGATCGTGAGCTCAAAAACTTACAAAGCTCGAATGTAGCTCGACTAAAAAGCTCGAAATTCAATTAAATGAAATATTCTGAAAAAGAAAAGAAATATAAATAACATTATTGTCTAAGGAGTGAGGCGTGAGAAGAAGAGGGCTGTGGAATGTAGAGAAATTATTGGGAACTAGGGCTGCAAACGTTAAATTATGCTAGCTGCATTGCTGCAGATTAGAATTTTTGAACTGCAGATACAAGTTAACTAAAGTCATATATTCAGTCACTACAGGCATTTATAAGATGACGGATTGTATGACGCGCTAATTAGCAAATTACAGAATCTCCACTATCTAACAGTGACGCAACAGACAGGCGGTCCATTCTGCTCTCTCTACTTCACAAACATTTCACCAGTTCAAAATCTGAACATTACATGAGAACATATGACAGAAAACTTGGAATGTTGCGAAATCCTCTCCCACTCCAAAAATCAGTAGCACGTCAATGCATTACGATTTCTACAAACCAACTAAAGGGACTAATGGCAGAAACATAATACTACAACATAATTTATAATCAGATTTAAAAAGAAAAAAAATACCAAGAAGCAACAATAGCCATGAACAAAAAAACAAAATTTACATTATGAAAAACAAAGCTGAAGAAGAAGGGAAGCAAGATTGGACCTTGGAATACGAACCAACGCCATACATCTTCCCCAATTCAAAATCTTGGATGCTAAAATTCTCCTGTGGTGCCCTAAATGCAAAACTCTTTGATCTCTGAGGATTACCATTACTACTACCATTATTATTATTGTTGTTGCTACTGCTAGAGGATGAGCTATTATTACCCTGAATCCTCAGCTTCGAATCAAATTCCTTGTCCATTTCCTTTTCTTTCCCTTCCAAATCCATCACTATACGTCCCCAGAAAGACCCAAATTCATCCAATTCTGAATCAGCTATTCATAAAAATGTGAGCTTTTGATGAAAAAGACCCAAATTCATCCAATTCTGAATCAGATACTCATAAAGATGCGAGCTTTTGATGAAAAAGAGAGGAAAAAAGCAATCTTGTATTTAACTTTCACAAGCCCAAATGAAAGCGGAGAAACCAAGAAAATGGAAGCACATGAGAGTAGGCATGTATGTTTGTTAGCGGGTGGATATACAGAACTGGAAATAATGGAAACCGACCCGCTTGAGGGTTCGGGTCAAGGAGCAAAAGAGCATTTGGTGAAAGAATTGAATTGGCAATGTGAAAAGAAGAATCCGGCGGATCTGGCGGCGGAATGGATCTGGTGCGGTGGTCCTTTTAAGGTAGGCTGGTGAGGAAGGGCGAAATGGAATGTTCCAACATTCTAAATATGGACACTGAGCAATTCATCAGGTGTCCGGTTCGGATTTTGAAAAAATGTTCGAACATAAACATCAACCAAAAAAGTTTTTGAGCCATTTTACAGTGTTCACATCATATAATTATTTGGCAAATTCTTATTCTCTCATTGATCCATTTTTTAGGCTACATTCTTTAATCGAGGCGAATTGTAGCATTAAATATAACTAAACAGAATCGAATGAGTTTTAGGTTGAAGAAAACGAGCCTTAAATCAGTTGTTAAATTCTTTTATTTTGATTGGTTGAAGTTTTTTAATGTGTTGATGTGTTATGATCTTTCCAAAACCGGACTTAATGTGTTGAGTACAAATTTATTCATTGTTTGGTAAGTAGTAAATCATCCGCCTGTTTATCTATTTTGGTCTTAAACATTCCACGATTACTAAATTACAATAATTCTTATATAGTATTAAGTAAGGTATCAAAATTCCATGGCTAATGACTCGCTTAGCTTCCAGTTCTTAAAGCTGACAATTATTTATGAGGATCTATATTTGTTTAAAGTAGTCAATTCTTTCACTCAAATTTGTAGATCCATTCATAATACCTACCTCTTATTTTAAAGTCCCGTTTATCAATATCTTATACTCCCTTCGTTTCTGTAAAAGTGAAACAATTTTGATTTCCCCGTTTTTTAAGAAAAAATGTGATCCCAAAAAGTATGTTGTTAGGAATGAGTTTGAGATATTAATTCAGTTGAAAAGTACACGTGAGCGCAAAAATGTGTGGTTAAAAATGAATTGTATTATAGAAGTAATTTCCATAAAAGGAAATGTAACACTTTTAGTGAAACGCCCAAAACGGAAAATTGTTTCACTTTTACAGAAACGGAGGGGAGTATGTAATATTGCACCATAAAAAAGGTACTCGAAGTTTTAGAAATGTAAATATCGTTAAACTTCAAGATCAATTCAAATTGAAAGTAGTGTGGAAAAAGAAACAAGGTACTAGAAATTTCAGTATGTTACTCCATCCGTTCCGGAGAACTTCATACATTAGTGTTGGCACGTAGTTTTATGTGAAAAGTTAAAGTCATGATAAAATACTTAAAATGTGGAAAAATTTATACTTTTATTGGCAAAAATGTATGATTTGTATGTAAAGTTGAGATTTTTATTATTTGTTTGTGGGATAGTTTCCTTTTATAGTGATGCATGAAGTTTTATGAGACGACTAAAAATCACAAATATATGAAGTTCTGTGGGACGGAGGGAGTAATACAATTCAAATCATAGAAAATTTTGGAAGTGATTGTTTTATCATAATTAAGATCCATAAAACCTTATGAATAGTACTCCCTACGTCCCAGACCAAATGTCTCATTTTGACTTTTTGCAGTCAACATTTTTCAACTTTGACTATGATTTAATTTTAAACCTAAAATGTAAAATATTCAATTAAATCATATAATGAAACTTTGCTTCCAAAATTTTAATTATATAATTTAATTGAACATTTTACATTTACGGTTTAAAATTAAATCGTAGTCAAAGTTGAATAATGTTGATCAAAGTAAATAATTTATCTGAAGACGAAGAATACAATAGAATTAATCATCATCATATCATATAGATTTTTACAATCCGAATAAGCTCGATATTCGCTAAGCTTCATAAATCAATATGCATTAGATCTTTCTTTAGTCCGATTTCATACCTTAGGTAAGATAATCAGACTATGAAAAAGATGAGGGCTTTTGCTTTTCTTACCATATGAGAATTGGAAAGTACTTTGACATTTGTGTAATTTTAGTAGGAAAGAAGCTAAGAATTTACTTGGTAATTTTAGTAAAAATTATCTGATTGAAAAAAGTAGAGATGAATCTGGGCTGGGCCGCGCTACTTTGGGAATGATGTGAAGCTAATTGAAATGGCAAGTGTGACTTTTATGGGTATAATGTTTACCCTAACAATCATAATTCGCCTTAATTCATGTGTCCATTGTACATGCCAATTCGTTCGATAAATTCTAAAATGTAGTCCTTCATTTTGTCTTCGTATAAATGTTAGTATAATTTACTTTTAAATTACCTTTAAGGTCGAACTCGAATTTAAATTGCTCTTAAATTACATCAGACAAAAATAATAATAAAGTGATATTAAGAATGTTTGGCAAGTGTAGTGTACTTTCATAAAATATTTTCCGGTATAACTCAAGAATAATTTTTGTCTAACTCAGAAATTACTCAAAAGTCAAATATACATTTGTTATGAGACTGGTGAAGTACATTAATTCACCAATTGTTTCATGGAAGGTTCTAAACGAGTCCGGGTATGATCTGGTTTCAGGTTTATTTATCTTATGTCAGTTCTCTTGCATTAATGGGTACAGAACAAACCCGAGTCTTAATTATAGGGCGCATTACTTTGACAACCCCTATTAAGTTTTCTAATTACATCTCCCCACATATGAAAACAATAACAACCCCTAGAGTTCAATTTTTGTTGACTTTAGATTTTTTTCAGCAAAAGAAAAACACCCAAGCAAGCCTTTAAAATTTTTATTTGCAAAATTGTCTCTCCAAGTTCTAAATATAAATTTTTAACCTCCTTTTATTTGCAAAAATATCCAACTTGATATAAATGTTTGGGAAAAAATGAAAAAGTTTGACATCTTTTTATTTGGATGGAATTGTTTCCATATAACTTACATTGCATAATTCCTTTCATTACTGAGATCATTTCACATAGTGGGTATTTACCAGAGGGTGAGAAAGTAAGAAAGGCGGACTTACATCGTCCTACTAAGATTTGGGTCTGGGTAAGACAACCCATATATTTGACATCTTCGATGAGATCATTGAATGTATTATGTCGAGCATGTCCGGTGCATGTGTCAAGTACTTTAGTGTAGAAAGAATAAGTAAGAATGAGATCAATCAATATGATATCTCATTAGTGCTTGGAGACTTTGTCAAGTGCTTAAATATAGATAGCATAAAAAAATTGGATAATGTTTTTAGTGGATTGGAATATGTTACACATGTAATGTCCAATGACCCAACCCGTTTAAAACCCGATAGTTGGAACCTGATAAATATCATAAGGGTCATCAACATTTACCCAATCCTAAGAGGTTAAGCATTAACCTGTATGAGTTTAGAAAAATGAACCCCCGAAACTAAATAAAAATGAATACAAAATTGCAAAACTCGATCGTTGTCCAACAATCCTACCTAGGGAACACCACAAAAAAATCACCATTTCACATGTTACGGTGAGTTTGGTATAAACCCAAAATATATAAATTTGTATTTTACTGAAATCATTTTTCAAACGTTCATGTGATTATTTTTTGGGCGGTTTGGGTGCTCCATCCCCAAAAAATATTATTATTTCATTAACACAATTTCTTACAAGTTTTAGTGATATTTGTTTGCAAGTAGGCGCGTCCCTTCCAGTCCCAAAAAAATTAATATAATTTTTTCACATGTTTATGAATTGGTGGGTCCAAACGACCCCACCCGGCACCCACTACTAAATTTTGTGATTGCTTCACAAACATAATCGTAAACTATGTTGCGGGAGGGGGGGTTATCGGGTTGGGAGATCGTGTTAGGTTGGGGTCGTGTTTCACGGGTATGGAACATGTTTGGGTGTATATCTCCGATCCGGACTCGAACGCCATTATTTAGAATGAGTATTATGCGGGTTTGCATGGGGCTGGATAGAATCTGGCCCGTTTAAAAGACTATATTGGAAGTTGTCTTCTCAATCGAATTCCTTAATATGATTAATTGTTCATGTGCAACTAATCATAGGTTGTGCTAAAAGTTGGATATATGGTCATGCTTTTGAGGATATTGAGTAGGCTTTAAAGTTGTGCAATGTCACGGGACTATGAGTTACTACTCTTGGGAAGCATATAATCGAGGCAAAAGTGATGTATGAAATAAATGCAGGACAAAAGTATATCATTCTTAAGGTGATGATAAACCATCATACAAATCAAACTCCTCTCTCAACTTCAATAAGAGATAGTCCCCTATATCAATTTACTTTGCAATGGCGATAATCAAAAGTTAGGGAGAATCTATTTCTCACGCCAGAATGTACATCTTCACACCAATATTAGACTACAATCAGTTAATGTTTCTCTATTCATGGTCACCAATAGAAATGTTATGTATGTATTGATTTGTGTAGAAAATGGGAGTAATATATATGTAGTAACTGACTCATTAATTATCCTCATATGCGAATCCGCTAATTTTAAATTGGTTACGGGACCGGTACCCGACCCGTAATTGTTAACAAGTGATAAATCCGTTAAAATCTGGAAGACCTAGAACCCGTTTTTTTGAATTGATGTTTTGGTCGCCGGGGGCGGGGGACCCCAAGGTGAAAATTTTGGATAGCACCCACCCACCCGGGGCGAAAATGTTTTGTGTCACAAAAATTCCACATGTTTTTTTGCAAACAAAAAAAAAATTAATTGGGGGGGGGGGGGGGGTTCTTTGTGGGTTGGGTTTCAGGTGACCCATACTTAGATAAGTTGTCGGGTTTTAACGTGTTTGAGTTCGCTTTGTATTAGTTGCTACTCATTTACAGAGGCCTATATGGGAATGCATATGATATAATTATCAACATGTTGCGTAAATGAGTGTTTAACAAGTTTATCACTATTATATAAAAGAGACTTATAAGTATATTACATCTATATCGAGAGTAACAATTTTCATTAAAATTATTTTTTTTCCAACAATCACATGTATGAGTTGTTTTTGTATGAACTTTTGATGATTTTAATTAGTAATAAATTCTCACCGACTCTAAGTTTTTAGATGCTTGCAAATTGAAAGTGTTATTGTAATTGTGGAGTTCCACGTAGACACTATGATTTATTTTTCACCATACCCGTCGAGTATCGACGGGCCATTAACTAGTTATTAGTATTGTTTAAAACAAGTAGACTGTAGCAACTTATTGGTCAACGGATTTTCAGCTTAAAGGACTTAGATGTAATTGTTTGACTAACGGCCGGGTATCCATCTGTGAGAAGGGCATCTAACATGGGGTGAATATGTAATTGATCCTAAATTAATTTTTACACACATTAAACTTCTACTTTTACAACTTTTAACTGTTTTTTAAGCAATATAATAAGCAAGTGCGATCATCAAATTTTAACAAAATCAAGTAAACTATCATCAACAAAAGCATTGACGGACAAACACTTAGAGACTGTTTGGGATGGTATTAAAACCAACAAAATCTAGTTAAAAACACTTAAATACAACTATTTTAACATGATTTTCTTGATTTTAATCGCTTGTCAAACAACCAGTTATAAATTGTCAACTTTAGTTATTAGTTGTGTCTAATTTATTTGTTTAAATGTTTATCTAACTACCACATAACTTAAAATTATTGTATGTTTATTCAAAACATATATATATATATATATATATATATATATATATATATATATATATATATATATATATATATATATATATATATATATATATATATATATATATATATATATATATATATATATATATATATAAAAGATGACAATCAAATGCAATTTGGATAACGAGAATCATGGCTAGAAGAGCTTTTATGAAAAAAAAAAAAAAAGCCCTACCATAAAATAAAATGGTAGTTGGTACCAACTATTGAGGGGTGAAACCTCCAACACTAACTAAGTAAACTATCACAAATAACCTAGTCTATGACCCGCCTCCGACTTGAGGTCCGATGTAGCACTGAACCGAGCTTGTGTACCTGAAAGGACTAAGTGGGGGGGGGGGGGGGGTTAGAATGGGTTACCCGGATTGCCTATGTCAATCCGGTAAGAGACTTTACTCAAGAGAGAGTTGGAAGCTCTCAATGTAATAGTTATGAGGGATTATGATAATACTTGGGGATTCTTCCCTTGATATTGCTTACCTTAAGGTCATGGATCTTGTACCATATTTATAGTTATCACATGCTTATGAGTTGGCTCACAAGATGATGCCAAGTGTACATTTCAGATTTGGACACCAATGCTACCTTTGGCCCATGGCCCATTAGTGAACAGTAATCCAATACTAATCAATGGGCTTGGGAGGGTAGTTTGGACCTTTCCCCTACTTGAAATCTTTATTCACTTTGTTGGGTCCGTGTTGGTCTCTGGACGGATCTATCTGCTGGTTGATCGCCCTTGGGTAACTCTGGATGTCCGAGCGAGAGTCTCGGAAGTATCTCGATGATTACATTATCGTTGGTCTTGATGTGATGGTGGCGTCCGAGATTCTCTCGTCCGGTCCGTTTGACATCTTTGTACTGACGTAGCCAGGATTAGAAGTCCTTTTCCCAGCTAGCTCGGACTAGCTGTGAGGGTGTAGCGACTTTAGCGTACTGGTTGATTCACTTTGGCCGGACCATGTGAGGTCGGACCAGTACTGAATTGGCTAATTAAGTCGTGATGCGCTTTAGGACACGCTCTATGGCGCCCTTAACGGATTGGACACATGTCTGTAACAACACCCACTACTACAGTGAGAGGGTGAGACCACCGGGGATAAGACCGATGTCTAACAACCCGTATTTCACAGCATGTTGATCCAAGCTCATTGGGACAATGGTCATGTCACCTACCAATTATATTATATAGCATCATTTTTATTTATTTTTACATTTCTACGGGTGGGTTACCGCCTGCTGCAATATACACATGTAAAATTTATATTTTGATCTTTTATATTTATTTTTAATCAATGAGTTTCTAGAAATGTTTCAAGAAATTCAATTCATATGATAATTCTGATATTCCGAAGACATGTAAGACATTGAGTATCAAGAGACCAAACCATCTTTTTTTAAAGTTTGTTACTAATTTTAGCTATGGATGTATAATGTTTTTAGTTACCACACAGTATTTCTTGGCAATGCAGGATAATATGGGCCTGAAGATATTGCCGACGACTAATATGTGGATATAAATCACCAGCAATGGATTAATAGTTGTTCTTGCATTCTATAAGTACTGGGTTTTTCGTTGAGAATAAGTGTAGAACATTCAAACTAGTTGGTAAATGCTCTTTACCAATAAATTATTTGGATTTTCGAACACATAAGGAAAAAATTTCTAGTGAAAGAATACTCTTCCATTTTATATTCCAGAGGAAATATGAATTTCCATTACCTCTTTACCATTTTATTATGTTCTTCTCTTGTGCTACAATCCAGTGCATCTAATAGCTTTTCGAAATACTATTATTCTCTTTGGGGAAAGGAACAAACTGTGATCGGTCCAAATGAGGTCACGATCCAGTTAGATAATAAATCCGGTTCTGGATTCCGAACAATGGCCCAGTACGAGTCTGGCTTGTTTCATATTAGGATGAAGATACCTGACAAACCAACAGGAGGTGTCATCTCATGCTTCTACTTAACTTCAGCACCAGATTTTAAGCCTCTTGGAAATCATATGGAGTTGGATTTCGAGTTTCTTGGCACTAATAAAACACTACAAACCAATGTCTATATTGATGAAGTTAGCTCGCATAGAGAACAAAGTTTCCAACTTTGGTTTGACCCGTCGAAGGATTTTCATACTTACGAGATCCTTTGGAACAAGCGTCAGATAGTATTTCTCGTTGACAAGATTCCTATAAGAGTATTCAAAAACAATTCTGCTAAGGGAATCGGATTTCCAAATATTCCTATGCAAGTCGAGGCAAGCATATGGGATGCGGATTGGGCTGGGGTTGTGGATTGGTCTAAGGTACCATTTGTATCCCATTACACAGATTTCGACTTCTATGCTTGCGAAGCCGGGAAAGGGCCATGTGACTCAGATAAGTATTTTTGGAATAAGCAGCCATATTGGGAACTTAGTGCCTCTGACAAGAATAAAATGGCGGAGTACAGGAAGAAATACATGTCTTATGACTATTGTTCGAGCCCATCAACGGCAAAACCAGAATGTTCTTTGAATAACTGAAAATTCGATGTATGACAAATAATATAATAATATTGTATTCAGTTGTCCATTGGAAACTTTATAAATTTGAATAATTTTGAATGAAGAGTTTCGATTATTTAATTCTCTAAATATTACATAGGTCTTTTAACGACTTACATACACACGAACATAGAGCGATACGGTTATGAATCCAATCTAGTATATAAATGTCTAACATATCACATAGTGAATTTAGCTGCACGTAACTATGAACAACACACAAATCATGATAAGAAAAGTATAAAAACAATGTATCGTGCTAACACTATGTAATATTGCGATGCAAAACTCAAATGTTACCCGATGTCATGAATTAACTATGGCAGTCAAATATAGATCAATAACAGAAATAGAAAAGAGAGAGCATATTCATCCTCCAAGTCGTCAATGCGGAAGCCACTTGATGCTAAAAAATCAAAATCCTGGCTACAATTGAGTCTGGCGAACTTAAAAAATATCAAGTACAATGACATAATAAGAATACGAACAAACCTATAGTTAAATCCAATTATAAAATTAAGAAGTACTTTAATTGCATCAAGAACTGCAAGTTTTCATAACCGGTGGAACAAGTTGGAATGTTCCACATGCAGTATCTAATTCCGTTGGGCTGGAACTTAGAGGTGAGCAAAAGGTCCGTATGTCCGACAAACACCCGCCTTCAACCGCACCAACACGAATATACTTTTTATAAATTATTTGCTGGTGATTACCCGCCAATCAGCGGGTGTGAACTTATGACAACCCGTCAACTGCCTGACCAAACCCACCGTTATACATATGCAAAGAGAAATAATATATAATCAAGTTTCCTTTCAATTTTTAGGTCTATATTTCATCTTTAAAAAAAACCGAACGAGTATGAACTTAACATTATTGACCATTTTATTTTCATAGTTCCTTACCATCTATCCATGAATTTGTTTATTTCATTTAAAGTTTTGAATGAATTATATTTGAAGGTACATTATGAAGTTTTTCTTAGTTTTTACAAGCGAGTATTATCATTGATTAGTTACCATCATTTATATTTAAAATTTATAAAAGTATTAATTTGATATGCATTAGTTGGATTTAAATTTCTTGTTATGCATACTTATAGACTGCTTTAGTTTGTATTTTCCACCTATTTCCTTAGTTTATAAAAATTTCATAACTTTCCTTAGTTAAAGTTCTATTAGAAACATTTTAATCCATAAAATAAAAGTTTTCATCACACTCATCATTTATTTATAATTTATATTTCTTACTTTGTTACTACTTTATCATTTTCTCTCATATTTTATCACCTACATACACCTTATCACATATTACCGTATATAATTTCTACCGTATCACACTAATCGTCATCAACTAAAATTATGGCCTAGTAGCGCGTAATTAGAGGCCGTTTGGTTGGAATATGGTATTTGTTATTCACAAATACATGGTATTTAGGCTCGTTGAAAAAACCAAGGTAATTCAAGTGGTATTTTAGTATAAATAGCATGTTTGGTATCATTCAGCAGATATGGTATTTTAGTAGAAATACCATGTTTGGTACAAAATACATTTTTTCGGGTTTCTTGTAATGTAGGGAAAATTCGTTTGTTACCCCTTAAATTTGGGCCAATTACAATTTATTCCCTTCTATTCAAACAATTACAGATACACCCAAAACTTGCTTTTTGAGTTGACCAAAAATAAAATAAATGGAAAAGAAAATTAGGTGGACGTGGTTGTAATTTACAATCTTCAATTTAATACACATTTGACTCTATTGTTTTATAAATTGCAACAATGACTCAATATTATTGTAAATTAAACCCCAATAAAATTTTATTTTTCAAAATATACCAATTTTTTTTGCTCTTCCATCTTCTTCTTCCTTCTTCAACCTGCTTCTTCCACCATCTTCCACCACCACCACCATCATCTTCCACCACCTCCAATCTTGGTCAACTTCTTCCTCCTTCCTCCTCCATCTTCTTCTTCCTCCCTCCTCTTTCCCACCTCAAAAAAGCTCCGATCGGAGCTATTACATACAACTCCGATTTGGAGCTGGCACAGCTCCTCACCGGAGCTGGTTTGGAGCTGGCATAGCTCCAATTGGGAGCTATGACAGCTCCGACGAGGAGCTGTAAAAACTCCTCCCCGGAGCTGTATGTAATAGCTCCGATCGGGACTATTCACAGCTCCGATCGGAGCTTTTTTTGAAGTAGGAAGAAGAGGAGGGAGGAATAAGAAGAAGTTGACCAAGATTGGAGGTGGTGGTGGTGGTGGAAGATGGTGGTTGGAGGTGGTGGAAGAAGGTTGAAGATGGTGGGTACTTAGATTTGAAGAAATGAAAATTTTGGGGTTTATTTGTGAGAGTTAGAAACGTTTTGGGGTTTATTTTGCAATACAGGTTAATTAATGAATTATACAATTATAAAGAAAAGATAAAATAGGGGAAAATTTTGACTTTTGGGTCTATCTGTAATTACATTTTTTTTGTGTAAAAAATGGGTTGATCTGTAATAGTTTGAATAGAATGGACTAAAGTGACAAGAGGCTATATTGCAGGGGTGGTATATGTAATTTTCCCTGTAATGTACTATAATACCAATCCACTTTTTTTTTTAAATGAAATTAAATACCATTTTAATCAAATCTTATAACAACATAAAGAAAGCAAGATGATGGACTGTATATTAACCAAAAAAAAGAATAGTGGAAATTTTCGTTTGATTATTATTGGAATGCGCAGAAAGCATTAAAAGAAGAGTTGAAAGCCATTAAAATGAATAATAACAGGACAAATCGAGTAAGCAATACACACATAAATTGACGAAAATGAAGGATGGAGATATTATCTTTGCGCGAATGAAGGAGAATGTGAGAATCAAACGGAAACTTGAAGAATTAACTCAATCAAACGACTTTCTCGTGGCGGCTGTTCCTCAGATGGCTACTAGTGAATCAGAAAGATTAAAGACGTGAATAGAAAGATTGAAGATGATCGATGACAATTGTTTTGTTTGAAGGACAAATTTGTAATTGCACTGAAGAAGTATTTTGGAATCAAAATACCAAATCTCAATAACCTACTTTAGGTGGGTTATTCTGTAAGGTATTTTGAAGAACAAATTATGCGGGCCAGAAATTCCGGAATTTGATGAGTTTGGTTTTTTTGCGGGCTGTGGTATTTCATATTTGTGCAAGCAAACATGGTATTTCGTAAGGTGTTTTCGAAATACCAATAGAAAACACCCCAAATCAAACAACCTCTTAGTGGTCGTTTGGTTTGGAATGTTTTCCAATGGTATTTGGAAAACACCCCTCGAAATATCATGTTTGGTTGTACAAATCTGAAATACCAAAGCCCGCTAAAAAACAAAACTCACCAAGTACCGGAATTTATAGCCTGCAAAATTTGTTCTTCGAAATACCATTTAGAAATACCCACCTAAAGTGAATTATTGAGATATGGTATTTGGTCCATTAACCCATCTTTTATACAATTACATATTTAACCCTCAAAATCATAGAACCCTTCTCATCATCATCATCATCATCATCATCATCTTCTTCTTCTTCTTCTTCTTCTTCTTAGTTGATGCCTGGAGATTGGTCACAGGTTTGATCCTGGAGCCATGTGAAGAGGGCTCGATTCTCAACTGTATTGAGACTAGATTTCGAGCTAGGTTGTAGCTGAGTTGTAGAGCTTTAGGTTTTGGAATCATAGTATTGTACTAGAGTTCCCCTATTCTCTTGCTTGGTTTTAGACAGTGATTTACGTGTTTGGCTTTTAGCCTTGTTTTCTTCCGATTGGGGCATGCCCCTCTTATTCTGTACTCTCACTCTTTCGGGTTTTCTATATATTCAATTTCGTGCGAAAAAATTCTTCGTCTTCTTCAAACGTCTGCTAGCGACGCCTTCTTCTTCAAACGCCGTTTTCTTCTTCACGCTATTTTCTTCGCGCTACCAGGTAATCATATTCACGCTATTTGTCGTCTGTTTATGTACGTCTGCTCTTGTCTTGTTTCTCTGGACTTTTTATGTAGATGAAATCCGGAGACCAAATCTGTTTCATTGATCTTTCCTGATCTTGCATCTGGCATAGATTCGAATTTAGCTCCAAACATGATATGATAATGAACCAAGAAGAACGATAGAAATTCAATGCGCAAGTTTTTATAGGTTAGATATACCAAAGCAGACGTGTTGAAGAGGTTGTCGCTGACAGATTAAAATTTGAAATTAGCACCATGATTGTCAGATGACAGACCGGTTAGTGATAAGTTGATTTCTAGATTTATTTCAAATGCCTGGTCTGTTGCACTTCCTGATGGTCACTCTAGCAAGAAATGTGATTTGGCGAATCACTATTGTGATTCCTTGAAATCTCATCTCCATGAGTTGATAAAGATGAGATCATAAAGAATTACATTAAATTAGAAGACCAGAAGATTTGATTAACTTGTGATCTATTCTTTTTTTGGTTAATATTCAACAACGTGTTGTTGCTTGCTTTTTCTTGTGAAAAGATTTTGATTAAAATGGGTATTAATTTCGTAATAAAACAATAGCAGAAGGGTATTATAGTACTTCCTCCGTCCCAGAAATAGCTTCCCACTTTGACTTTTTGCAGTCAAACTTTTTCAATTTTGATTACAAATTAATCTTAAATCGCAAATGTAAAATGTTCAATTTTTTATATAATGAAACTTCAGGGTCCAAATTTTCATTATATAATTTAATTGAACATTTTACATTTGCAGTTTAAAATTAATTCGTGGTCAAAGTTGAAAAAATTTGACTGTAAAAAGTCAAAGTGGGAAGCTATTTCAGGGACGGAGGAAGTACATTACAAGAAAACCCGAAAAAATATTTTTTTTACCAAACATAGTATTTCTACCTAAATACCTATCCGCTGAATGATACCAAACATGGTATTTATACTCAAATACCACTTGAATTATCTTGGTTTTCTTATCGGACCCAAATACCATATATGTGTGAATAGCAAATACCATATTTCCTTCCGTTCTTTAAAATTGTTGTATAGAACAACATATAACACGGTAGAGGGTCCGGACTACACTGATGTTGCATGGTAGAGGTAAACGGTAAGGTAGCGTTTGGTAGAATGTGACTAGGTGTTTTAAGTGAGTTGACCACCTAAAACACACTGTTTGGTAGCAAAAAACTAAAATGGAATACAATTGGTTCGGCCCGTTGAATTTATGTTTTTAACTTAAATACTGACATGTATTTCGAAATACATGGGTCAGGTGTAGTATTTCAAAATACACATCCATCTGTATTTTGATGGAGCTGTTTAATGACTATTTGATCCTTGAAAATGTAAGAAAGTTTATAGCTTATCCATGTTATCCTAATTAAGAATCTATAAATAAAGACTATTTTGATGTTTCAAAACCTTTTTTCTTTTGTCGTCTTCTTTTTATTATTTCCTTTCATTTTTTCCATTTGTCCGTTTTCTTTCTCCTTCATTTTTTAGTGGTCGCCCACATTTATTTATTTCTTCTTTTTCATAGTTTTTTAATATGAGTTAGTCTTCTGAGTGACGGGCTCTACATAATTTATCTAGAGACGGACCTATATTATCAAATAAATCAACAATGTTATTAAACAAAACATTTATGTTCTCAAAATTGGTATTTTTTCATATTACATCAAGACTTATTTCGTTAACAACATAGATATTTTAATTAATAACATGGATGATTTTATTAATAACATAGCTCGTGTCTAGATAAGTTATTTAGAGACCGTCTATCATGAGACTTTGTGTTTTAATATTGACAAATTATATATGAAACACCACTTATAAAATTTTAAAATTTTGAAAAATGATTATGCTTCAGCATGGTAAGAAGTTTACAGTCAACTATGCTTGAAATAATCATTGGATACTTTTATATTTAATTCTTGCCATCTCAAAACCCTATGCTGCTCAAATAATGAAGACTTATGTTTTTCAATTTATTTTTTATAACAAAGATACTTCCAAATTAAATGCCTGAAGAAGCCATGCATACATAACCAGTGAGTCGTTCGTACTTCCCGTAGTTACTGATAACATAAGTCCGTCTCTAAATAAGTTATCTAAAGACTGTATCTCATTAGACTTTTGTGTGAGAGTGTATATATATATATATATATATATATATATATATATATATATATATATATATATATATATATATATATATATATATATATATATATATTAACTATCAAGTTGTGAATTTAAGACTAATTTAAGTTAAATTGGACTCATTTGTAATATATATGAAAATTAGACCTTAATTGCAAAAAATAAATATGTCTTCTCTAATATAATTTGAAGCCCTAATAATACCCTAACAAAATGAATTCATCAAAATAAAAATTAAATATGTTTTCTACCTCCAATCTAATTCAACCTTAACAAAATCAATCAATCACTAAAAATACAAAGATAACCAACCTTTTTCTCTTCACACTTCACACACTTACTTAAATCTTAATTCAAATCAAAAACTGAAATTCATGGCAGAAAACAACAATATTAATGACTTGAGTGTGTGTGAGAGAGCAAGAGGTACGTGGAAATATCAAATTACCCATTCGTATCAATGATACGGACAATACAAAGCAATGAAAGCATACTAGTAAATATAGATGTACGATACTTAATAATCAAGAAATAACATTATTAATGTAAGATGAATACATAATATTATGAGAAGTCGAATTAAATATGAAAACATTTTTCGTGCGGGATCAAATTTTGTGTATTTTACTAGACATCTAAATATTTGTTCCAATCTACCTTGTAAAATTTTGTGTTACATCATTTAATCATTCTAAGATTACACATGACCTTTAAAAATTATAAGTAATAGGAGTTTTAATGGTATTTTCGTCATTAACCTCATTAGTGTGCTAGCAAATACACATGTAAACACATTTCTACTCTCAATCAAACACCTGAAAGTGTTTCGGAATACATGTTAAAACACATTTCTTTTTTCTACGTAACAATCGTAAAATTTAATAAACCCATACAAAATACATTTAAAACACATCGTATACATAAGTGAGGTTAATGACCAACCAAAATACATATCTCCTACCAAACGGAACGGTACCTAATAAATCACTAGTATCGAGAAAGAGTGGAAACCCGTGACATAGAAGACCTTGAATTTTGAGCCAACGCGTTTTTCTTGTTTGACTAATTCTCTCTTTCGTTGCCCTAATTGCCCGAATTCTTCTATTTATAGGCCTAGTCTGTTAGCTAATTAGCATTCCAGATCTAACAGAGTGAGGCTGAGCTTCGTTTTAGATCGGTAGTGGCATGAAATATGGGATTCAATGATGTCTTCTGTTTGATTTGCTTCACTGACTCTTCTTCCTTCCGATGAAAAGAATTGAATGAGAAGAAAGAGTGCGGTCTGATGAAGTTTAATGGTCGATGAAGCTTATCGAACGGAAGATATCCTTGTTTCCCATTCTTCATCTCTCTATCTCACCAATTTGGATCAACCCAATTGCTACTTACTTTGATATGCTTATAACGGTAAGTGCTTCTTGCAATTATCTTAGTTTTGTGTTTGATTCATTGTACTTGTGTTTTTCATCATTTGTTTCTGTATTTCTCGATCTCCAAGTTTTGCTGCAAAAGGAAGCGTTAGATACATTTGAACGTGAGATTATTACGTAGATCGGGTTTATGACTAAGTTGAGATATAATTCACATCGTCATCACTAAAAAATGGTTACAAAGATAATTAAAGGAACGATAATCTGCTTGGTGGCGGAACGATTGATCAGTTTTAGTGTGAAACCCAACACCGAAAATTTGATCCATCAATGCATTTTTTTCAATTACTTTTTAGATTTAAATTATCGATTGCACTTGTAATTTTAGATTTTATATCGATTAGTTTATACAAAATTTATGTATTAAAAAATGTAGAAAACATTAATATTGAAACAATTAATTACACGAAATCTACCTGAAATTTGTCGATTATTTCAACAAGAAATTAGAAAAATGTTATGGATATTTTATATATTATGGATAAATGAAATAAATAAAAGAAAACAAAGCAAATAAAAGAAAAAGGAAAACATATTAAAAAAGAATAAACAAGGGAGGCCCATTTTTCATCATCAGAGCATGGCGTGAAGTAATTGAAATAAATTACTCCATACGAAAACGGATAACTTGATGCATGAAGTTTTGGACGAAAATTTAAAGTAAAAATAATATATAAAAAAGTGTGAAAAATGAATAATTCGTGCATAAAGTTAATAATGTTTAATATATTTATTAGATGTGTATGAATTTGCTATTCTAAACCTGACAATTTGCTATTCTAAACTTAAAATGGAAATGACAAGTGTATGAATTTTGGCCTGAGGGAGTACTTGAACATTGTTAAATCCACTTTGACTCTTTTGAGTCAAACTTTGACTACGAATTAAATTTAAATCGTAAATGTAAATTGTGAGTAAAGTTTCAATAGTATAATTTAATTGAACATTTTATAATTCTACAATTATGGTTTAAAATTTTGTAGTCAAAGTTGAAAAATTTTGACTTCAAAAAGTAATGAGAAGCTATTTCCGGGACAGAGGAAATAGTAGTAATTTTTTCATGAAAACAATTTAAAAGTTTGCTCAAGCCAACTCCATTTTAGTTGTTGCGGAAAATCAAAATACTTATCATAAGCTGATGCAAATACACACCAAAAAACAAAGCACCACAGATAATTTCTTCAATAATAATAATCACCGCGCAATAAAAATCAACCACCATATGGTATTATCTAAAATACACCTTTGAAGTTTGAATAATTCAAATGCTAGTACATTTTTTGTATGGAAGTACCACAGGTGGATTATGTATAGACGTTTTGTACAACAGAAACTCTGTAGTTTTTCTCTATGTATGTTAACACCTCAAAAAATTGAGGATTGTCTTCTCATGATGTTTTAATAATCTCCCCAAATACCCCAGCCCCAGGGTAATTTGAGAAAAATAAGAGTTACACGACAACCTTCTGCCAGCTTCAGCAGTTGTGTTGTATCGTAATACATGTATATGTCAAAATTTCTCAACCAAAACTCCATAAACATCTATCATCAAGGACCACTTCGAATCTTCTGATGGATCTGAAGTATGTACTCGATGTATGAAGGTCCACTTGGCATCTTATCTTCTACCATGTAGGAAAAGAATAACGTCCCTGAAGAATAAAGAAATGTGAATCCAAAGGTGGAGGAGAAATCATAAAGCCTAGCAAATTCTAGACAATAGACCACCACAATGTGCACGATCCACTAAACATTGAGAGGAGACACGACAAAGGCAGGTTGCAACAATTGCAGTTTGCAAGATGTTAGGTCAAAGCCCGTTCAGAGAACTTGATGAGAACAAAACGATGCAGTTTCTGGATAATGGTCATATTCTCTACCCCTTAGATCATATTTTAAATAAAAAGGGCATCCTTTCTAATTGATTCAACATGTCTGACACTTTGTCAAAACTCAAAAGCATAAAAATAAAATTTCTAGTATCCTCTCTTCTGTTGACAGAAATGTAACCAAGAACACACACACACGGACTCTGTTTCCTACTACGCAAGTCACTCCATGCGTAACATTCACTGATCACCTATTTTCTTATGTTGATGTATTTTCCTAAATAAAAATTCTAGGCTTTCTAGGTGAGAGAGGGAGGGCTTATAAAAAATTATTCATGTTCACTTACCTGAGGGATCTCCCTTTCTGCAAAATTTTATTCTGCAGAGAAAAAAAGAACAGAACAGACCAATCAAATTTCATTTGAAGAAAAAGTAGTACTTTGTTCTGACTAAAAGTAAAGATTAACATACCGTAGGTAAGAACATCTTTGGCGTCTGATTTCGTTTAGAATAGCATCCAGCTTCTTAGAAAGTGGATTGTCATACTGCTCCAGAATAAACTGAAAAAAGAGAAGTGCAGTACTTAGTTCAAGAAAAAACTAAGCGTACTGATGATTTTTTTGTAGTTTGTTTGCACTAACGATTCTTTATGACATTAAGTCTTTATTCAGCAACAGTTTCTTGCCCTTCACAGTTGAATAAACATCAGACAACATGACATATGAACAGGGACGACCTAGAGATTTAGGGGGCCCTGTGCAAAAATTTCATTTTGGGCCCATAGTAATAAAAAATATTGATTATAATAGAAGAAAAAATATTCAAGATATGAAAAATAAAAAAGTTTACACCATCATGAATTGAACACAAGACCTTTTGTAAGTTAGATATCAACTTTACTACTTGGAGAAAGAGATTTTAATACTTTGTTATTACATGAAAACAGATTTATATATAACCTCAAATTTAAAATTGGGCCCCTCAAAATAGGGGGCCTGAGCGAGCGGGCTGCTCGCGCATGCTCTGAGCCAGGCCTGCATATGAAGACCCTCAAAGCAGCAAACATAAAAAATACATTGAGTGCATTGATGATATTATTCACATGCTTTAAAAACAAATTATTGACAATTAACCTTTTCTAATGAGATGAACAAGACCTTTCTTTCAAATGACTCAAGATATGGACATCTTGGTTGAAAATGGCCCATTACTGTAAAAACTATTTGCAGTCATATTCCTAAATTGAGTTTTGTACAGAAATTCTTTACAAATTCAATACTCCCCAGTTTCAATAAAAGCTTTACAATTGTAATTGGCACAATTATGAAAGTAGATAGTAAAAATTAAGAGATAGAATATATAAAGTAAGTATGAGAGTGATTAAAAAATTAATAAGTGGAGATAGTTGATTTTCATTTAAGTCAATGTAAAGCTTTTAAATAAACGCCCAAAATGGCACATGTCACAAGGGTTCTCACACACACACACACATGTATTCTTTTAGCATATTATGACATTTACTAGTGCAGTATATATGTATATATAAGGATCAGGGTATCTTGACAATCATGATTTATATAACATTGTGTAGTTTATTATTATTTATAACTAGTATCGAGTTGGGACAATGAAATTCTATGACTATAAAGAGTTCATTCAGATATAGAATATTCCTATGAAGAGTTTGTAAAGTACACGTTTCTCTCAAGTCACAAACACAGAAGCATTATGATTATCTATAATTACTTTTGAAACATGAATGCCCAATCCAACTGCTAGGCACGTGAAGCATACCTGACTAGAAATTTCCTGGACAGATGAAATGTTGAATAATTGTCGCAGAATATTTGGCTGAACAGAGCTACCGATATAAATTAAACAATCTTCGCCATTCTCAAGAAGATATAAACCCTCATCAGTGATGTGCTCACTGGAGAGTGGAATTGGAGTAGGAACAATTGAATAATCAGACTCCTGTCAATTCGGCAATAAGTCATGAGTGGACAAAAAACAACACCTAATAGCAACATGATACATACTGCTAAAGAAACAATAATAATATAAATATAAAAAGAAGGGATACCTTCTCATCAAGGTCGTGAATTGCTATCATCCTTGGGTGAACCAAGGGTATGACCAATGGAGTAGGTAAATGAGAAACATAATTAATCCAAGATGACCTCTCATCGATTTTTCCATCAGACTGCAATCCTCTACTTTTAAGTAAAGCTGAAAGTAGTAAACAATTGGTCATAACACAGCTGTGAGCAAGTGAAATGAGAGAAACGCCATGCTAGTTGGGGTCACAAATTTTTGACTGTATAGTTTATATGTAACATAAAACATACCAAGTACGTATATTGGCAACAATTTAAGTGCCTCAGGCAGAATAAATTGACCAGGAGATGAGACTGTAGCACAGAACTTGCGATATGCATACAGAATGTTGGTACAAACACTTGTAGCTTGATCTCGGACTTTTGCTAGAGGAACTTTAGGAATTTCATTTGCCGCTGTCAGGTGAAAGATACAGAGTATCATAGTCAGTGGCATTATCATGGAGAAGAGGGCAAACCTTAATGCTTGATGCTTGATGATGATATGTGCGGAAAATTAAATTGAAAGACCAGAAGATCCCATGTATTTAACATGTGGGGGGGGGGGGGGGGGATGATTAAAACCTCGCTTCAGGATGCAGGCAAATTGAGTGTCTAGGTCAGCAGAAGGAAACAGATTAGCCATCACATTGGTGCAAGGCAGAGACAATGTTGACACTCGAATTCTTCTTTGGCCACTTACAGTCGTGTAGAGAAGAGCACACTGAAGAAGATAAACAATTTATTAATGACTAACAATTTCTATAGCAACACAACCATTCACAATGAACGAGGAAACCAAGAGAAACAACACACTATAGAATTGATGAAAATTTTATAGGAGAAGGTACAATAGCAATTGGCGAATTACTAATATACCTGAAAAGCACACTCTGTCCCTTCTGGCAATTTATCATCGTGCTTTAGGGATACCATTATTGTTTTGTCACAGTCTATCTGCACAATGGTAAAAGTAAATTCAAGTGGTCAAAATCTGCCCAGCATTTAACACGAGTGGGAAAGACAAGCAAATGACTGAAATAAACAATTTCTTAATGCAAGTAAATTTGAAAAAACAGCAATATGGACTTGAAATACAGTAGGGCACAATTAAAATCGTCTTTTTTGCTAAACTTAAATCCTAGAGCATACAAAATTCATTGGAGCATCAAATGTAGGAACATCAGAATCATACATTTTGAATTGTTGATCCTTTCAGTTACAAATTAGTGTTAGCATTATTGATGTGGCACCAATAAGTTAAGGCCAATTTCTTGAGAGCAGAGACGGGAAAAGAAAAAAAAATCCCTCCCATAAAGGCCCATGTACATGTCTTTTTGTACTTCTGAAACATCTTCACAACTTATTAGTTGTATAAAACAAGGTAATTTCCAGGATAGGCTATTACTGTATGGTAATGTTAGATTTACTAAATCAATGGAAAGATATGAAACCCATGCGTAAGGGAGAAGCTAAAAGTATATTTGCTACACCTGTTACTCATCCTAGAGAAACAATGTTGAGACTTATGACCCACAACTGGCTAGGCCTCTAACAATGGGCCCTTGGTAGTAGTAGAAGTTAGATGAAATGCCAGTCCCGACTTGAAATGATCATTTTATGTATAATTTTAGCTTTTAAAAAGCCATGAAAGTATTGCTGCTATGGCTAATGTATTCAGGATCCAGAAATTGTGTGAGATACAAGAGAGCCAATCAGACTAACAACAGAAGGAAAAAAAAAAAGCTGAGAGACTTCCATAAAATCTGCCTAATTTCGAAAAAGCATCTGAAGAGGAAACCATATAGATACAGTAACACAAACACACACTGTTGTGACACAAGTCCATAGGAAAAAATGTAGATACAGTCGACTCTTTGTGACACAAGTCACAAACATAATAGTATAATGCCATATACTTCCTCCGTCCCAGAACAAGTTTCCCACTTTGACTTTTTGCGGTCAAACTTTTTCAACTTCGACTACAAATTAATCTTAAACCGCAAATGTAAAATGTTCAATTTTTTTATATAATGAAAATTTAGCAGGGGCTAAATTTTCATTATATAAAAAAATTGAACATTTTACATTTGCGGTTTAAGATTAATTCGTAGTCGAAGTTGAAAAAGTTTGACCGCAAAAAGTGAAAGTGGGAAACTTGTTCCGGGACGGATGAAGTAGTATATAGAGTTAGAGAGAGAGAGAGAGAGAGAGAGAGAGAGAGAGAGGCATACAGCAGGTATATCAACATCTGTTGGAATGTTCTTACAGAAGTTCCCAAAATAATCCTGAACTTCAATACCCTGCCGAGAAAGTACATTTTCAACTCCCTGCCAATCCATTGTTGTTCTCAAATAAAAGTTTGTGAAAAACAAGCTAAGAAGGAAATATATGCCAACCTACCTTGCTGCATCTAACACGCATTACCGCCTCGAATCCTTGGGGTCTGGTGACATTCCAACGAAGATCATTGTAAAGTTTAGCAGAATCACACAGAGAGAAGGGATAATAATAGTACACCTGGCAAGAAATAGAAATCATTGAATGTGCAGCACAATATCACAACCAGAAATATGAGGCCGTTATAACTGAAGTGAGGATTAAGTTTTCTATCAATTTCGTTGGGTAGTATATGATACTGAACATTCAGCAATGTGCGTTAGTAATATACCTGGCCTCCAGTAATTCTTGGAATGACAGAAAGAGAGGCAATATCTACATATGTCTGAGTTGTAATGAACAAGTCAACACACACCTGAAAGAGTTAAAATGGTAATTAAGCAGTTACCGGTAAGCAAGGATTATATTAAATTCCAGATGAAGGTATATCGAATAAATCAGCAAAGCTTAAAGAGCTAAAATAATAATCAAACCGCAAGATTGGACAATAACTTCAATTCGAAATTTTGAAACAAATCAACAGAATTTTTTTTCCAAATCCATATGAAAGGACAGAAGATTTAACGTCACCTGATGCCCTGCAAATTCAATAGCCATATCATTTAGAGTATTATCAACTGGTTGAAGTAGCTTGTGACCCTCCTGAAATTTAAGAGTGAATGCAAACAAAACAAAACAAAATTATTAATCAACTGGTGCAGAGATTAACTTCGTGATTATGCACAGGTACAATAAGCGGGAGGATAGAAGGAACAGCCAACTGCATGTTTTCATGAATCACAAAGAAGTTGGATAGTTTAGATAGCAATTGGAGTTTACAAATTGCCCATTGATTACTAGCTGATTGATGTATTAAGAAACTTAAGTGGACAGTAACGGCAAGGAGAAATAAATATTTGCAATATGATCCCTGCCATTTTCTTTAATTATGTCACTAGTAGCTTTCAGAAAACTACATGATGTTGGCTCCTCTTTGTGCACCCCTATTCTGCACCTGCAAACCTCAGAGGGTGCTTTAGTAACTAGTAAGACTTGAGATTTCTTCAATCACAACTTGCGACTTGTATAAGAATCATGTGAACCGAAAGACAAAATGTTTGCTAATTTGTGTCAATAATGTTTTCATTTCGTGACAAAACATATTTATTATTGTCTATAATGCAATGCTCATTATTCCTTTCCAAAACATTAATTTATAAACAAATCAATAACAACTAACAAAAATTGTTTCCATTCTAAATAAAGTAAATATCAGTACTGATTTAGGCGCTCTTGCACTAAATACGTTTTAAATTGATCAGAAAAACTACAGAAAAACTAACACTACAGTAGAAAGTATCTGATTACTCGGAATTTGAAGAAAAACTACAGAATACTAACATTATGTCCAGCAAACCCTCTACTTCATAAATTAGTACCGACAGAAGAGATGATTTCGTAGTTACACACCAGGAGTATTAAAAAAACTGATGATATGCTGGATGGTGAAAACTAAAAAAAAAAAAAAAAAGTCCAAATAAGCAGACTATAATTTTTCACATCCCTTCATAATGCAGTTCGAAATTAATTTTTTCATCCATGGCAACATAAAAGGGATGCAGTGACAATTCAGGGGATAGTTTTATCACCTAGATCAGTGTGGTTAGTCCCGCTATCCTGGAGCGTTTTCAGGCCTGTCAGGAATAGATACCTCTATCCCGGGTCGCATAGCGTCGCAGACGATCCCAGTGATTCCTGGAAGTCTGGAACGCGATCCCGACAGAACGATCATTTACCCCTCAACTTTGCTTGTCTAACGACTCTGAAGAATTCTATGGCGTATTACTATTATAACTTCAGACACACATGTTCATCTTATAAGTTATGTTAAATGTATTACTTCGGTATCCCGGTCATCCCACTCCCTCTAACCCAGATTTAATGGCCAGTTGTTATGCGCCGCGATTCAGGATAATAACACTGAACTATGCGCCGCGATTTAATGGCCAGCTGTTATGCGCCGCGATTCAGCATAATACAAAATCATGTATAAATTAATCGGGCAAAGGTGGAGCTATTGAGATTCTATACTCAAATTCCTTACCTTCTCTCCTGCCGGTACATCACTTCTGCCTTCTGCTTCTCTTGCAGAAAGAGATCCCAAGCCAATTGAAGGCAATACTGCGACATTATAAAATATTTCAGAAATCAATGTGCACCACAACTTGGTCCAATTCACTATAACATCAAAACCGAAGATGTTAGAACTCTGAACAATCCCGGTAGATGAATTATTATAATGGTAAGCAAGCTAAAGTGACTTAGTTATGCCAGTGGCCTGAAAGTTAAGGCCAACTACCTAACAAAAGGTCCTTAATACAAGTAAAATAAACATTACGGAGCGGGAACAAGAAACTTAGTCCACCTAGTCTCATCCGTTTTCTATAGACAACAAAGGAGTAATAACCAATGCATCAAAATTTTGTTACCACAAAGACAGGAAAGTTGGAAAAACAATGTCCACGCTTAATCAAGGTTTAAGCTATCTTACTTAAGTTTGAAAGGATTTTCTCAACATAAAAAATTTGTCAAAGGCCTACCTGATTGGAAGACAAGAAGTTTTCCACCGGTGCTTTTCAACGCCAGGAAAGCAGCCTAATGTTAAAGAAAGAGAACAGTTATCATATCCGATCATCAAGTGAAGAATATCCAGGGTAATAGCAGAAGTACTGATTGCATATACATTTCATCATATTGATTTTCCATATTTTATTCTTCCTTCTAATTAATTCCTTTGAAATAAAAACTAGGCCAGAAGTTCAAACACTTGCCCGCAGTTCTTACTTGACCATATCTTACTCCCTTATACCTTTGGTAAAAGAAGATGCACCAAAAACAATTCCTAGATCTAGAAACTTTCTATTATACCCACATATTAAAAGCGGTGTAAGTAACACTCCTGGCATACGCACCTCTCCAACTGAGACATTTCACAATTATGCAACTATGCTAGTAGTTAATAAGATGAAAATGCACAATAAACATTAGCATACCTTCGCTGCAGCCCCAAAAGCTGAATCAGCAATTCTGCTGCTCTGAAACATATTAGGAATACTTTCGAGCAATATCTCTAATTGTTGGCGACACTGCAACAAATGACAATTATTTAATTAATTTCACTCATTACAATTTTCTCTTCATAAATGGAAGGCCAAAATAAAAATGTCTCTCAAGACCCTCCTTGCTTCATGTCATGAAGTGGAAGATGGCAGTCCCGTTTTCGGTTATGGGTCAACTGGAAAAGCATCTATGCTAGTGGGGAACAAGCAGTGGCCTCTCTGAAGGCACTTGAGGAACAAGCAGGATGAAATGGAAGAGAGGCAAAGGAGCTCAAGAATCTCAAATTAATTTGAACCCAGCTTTTGACCCTGATATGAACCATCTATGGTAAAGACAATATGATAATGTACCTCAGCAAGTTGAACAATAACATCACTCTTGAGAGGAGTGTATACATCTTGTATGTCGGGGACAATAAGCATCGAAACCTGCCATTTATAAGAATATAAACAAAGTTCAGCCCACTGCTGCAAATTTTAATTCAATACCATGAAAAACATTAATTCTCTCTGAGCATCAGATGATCAGCATAATAAGCGTAGGGGCTTCTGCATCATGAATATTTGAAGACCAATGCAAGCACAAATCTCAAAAATAAAAATATCCAACAACTATAAAACACTGACATGAAGGAAATATAGTAGACGGACCGGAGAATATGCTCAGAAGATTAACAAAAATTATATATCTAAAAGATCTCTGCCAACCTGCTGATCTGCACGTCTTATGTTGTAAAAGTGGATGGTGGAGTCAAATGTGGCAATCCCTACCATTGTTCGAGGATCTTCCTGCATGGAGAAGAGCATCAGTACAAAGGTTCAGCTTTCTCTATCTCCATATGACTCCACAGGAGCGTAGGCCATAATATCATTATCGTTAACAGTTTAAACAGAGGTTAAACTTGCATAAACTTATCTTCAAAAAATTGTCAAGATCACAAGGTAAGAGAAGCTTAAAGAAGTTTCTTATGGTTCTATACTCCTATAACTCTTAACAGTGTGAAAATAAAGAATGGTATATCTTCCAAGTTCGTATCAGAAGAGACTTGGCCCAAATTAATTTATTGGAAAAATAGTTATACTTCCAAAAGAGTATGAAACCAGTATTTGCTAAGTAGTTTGGTCACTCTACCTACCCTAAAGTTAAAACTTGATTTATCTTCGCATAACTGCAGTAATTTATTATAACAAATACAATTGCATATCAGTGTTCAATGGGCAAGGACTTACAGGAAGATCTGCTATAATTTGGTTGATTGAACTGCAAGTAGTCGCAGTAGCACCAGTTTGTATCGCATTCATGGATACATCAATGAGGAAGAAATATACAGGAGGCATTGGATCTCGCAGCTGAAACAATTAAACAACAGACAGCTTATGTATAAAAAGTTATTTAACGTCAAGTAATAACTCAATATCAGTTTGGAACTGAAGTAAAGGTGAAAACCAGAGCCAGCCCAGCTATCTAATCCCAGCCCCCTCAAATTTTAGTAGATAAAATGTTATAAACGTAATGTGTAATCTGTATAACTACCAGCACTGTAAAGAAATGGAATACTATACTACTAAACAACTGGTGGATTAAATCTTAATAATTCAATTTAATTGTTTTCCTTCCTGGATTTAGAACTGTTCAACTTATGACCAAAACCATCCATTTCATTTCATATTAACAAACTATCATGGCCCATACTCCAGTCCGAATGTTTCTTACTTTCGTTAGGTCTGTTAGTTATCAAAACTTGGTGTGCCACAAGCACCAATCTGGCATCATTCCAACAGTTATCTGCTCATTTATGACAGATTCAAATGTGTCAACTATATAATTCCAAAGAATTGAGAATACTGCATGCATTGCCAGATAAATACACGACAAGAATTCCAAAGAAAGAGATTGATATGGGGTACTATTCCCATATTATGTCACTGTATTAAAAGCCATTGCAAATGATGCCTCGTAGCACTATGGTATCTTTGTTGGGGCAACCACCAGTTGCGCTATTGCCTACTACAGTTTGTCATTTGACAATCGTAGAGCAGATGGCAGCAGGAGGATATATTGCAATGCAGATATTTCCATAAATTTTAAGGTGATTTAGCATACTTCACAAACAAATTTCCAGTTATTATCTACTACCGTAATTGAAGTAGGAAACCAGAACATACGAATTTCAAAAGTGTTTTACTGAAGGAAATTCTAAAGTCTAAAGCACAATGCCTCATGGTATACAAAAGCCCATTCTCCAAGTAGCAGACCAAAATTTATGCTGCCCATGATTCTTGCCACGCAATAAGTCAACTCTTTTCAGGAAATGTGAAAGAATTTTGTAATCATACTATGTGGAAGCTGCTTGAAATTGCTTATCATCATGATCACTTATTTCCAGTGCCTGGAAGCTCATTCGATTAGACAGTCGCACTATTTATCCCAGTTTCACTCTTTTTTTCCTTCCATTTTACTAAATAGCAAAGTGAAGTTGCTTCTATAATCTATGGTCTACGCCTAAGTCTCGAGGAGAGGCAAAGTGACCAAGAGAAGATTGTGCCCAATTTCTTAATACACCAATTTCATCCTGTGGCATGTTGACATTTACAATTCAAAAGCACACCTCATACTAACCATGAATTCCTTGGTAGCAACAAATTCAACAGTTCCTCTGCATAACTCCGGCCTTTCAACAGCATCTCTACGTTGACCATCCGGGCCTAAGTTGCAGCAGTAGTCTTGTGGAGTTTCATTTGTAAATCCTGAAAAGAAAAAAAGAAGGTAAGTTGTGCATCATAATAGTTTGATTTCGTAAGCCAAACAATTGGAAGAAGGTAGCATGACATGAGTTGTAATTACTATAATGATTAACGTGTATAATCCTAACTAGCGGGCTTAAGAATACGGGGATTTTTTTGGGGTGTTGTGGTTGTGATGGATTATTTCCGAGTCATTCAGATTCACTATTTGAAAATGTTCCTAACCTAGCAAAATAAGTGGTGCTTTGTATACTGAAGTCTAAGTTTTACGAGTATAAAAAAAATTAGCACACGAGCTACTACAAAGAAATTGAACAGATGTTTCTTACCACACAGGTTACAAACGAAGCGTCTTCCTTGATCAATAAACTTCATGAAAGGATTAATGTAACCCTTGCAACGAGAACATCGAACTGGACCACTTTCCCCAAAGTCAACAACCTAGCGAGTAAAGATAAAATTATAATATTATTATTATCCTAAAAAAAAGTCGAGCAGTTTTTGTGAGAGACCGTCTCTCCGATAGACAGGATCGACATAACATGATTAACTACAGACATCACATCTTTAGCTACAAATATTACATGTCTAGTAATGCAGGCATATTAAAGACACAATGTGTCGATGTCTGAAGCTAAACATGTGATGTTGATCCCGTCTCTCACAATCTCTAGCAAAATTCTGTAAAGAATGTTAAGTGCCCAATGGAAGGAGATAATGGTGATGTGTGATGGGTGATTGTATAATTAAAGATCGACGTGTTGAAATAAAAAACAAGAAAAAGTTGGACTTTAAGGTAATACAAAAATAGGCTGATGAATGCAGTGTGTCTTGCATTCTTCCTCCCACAACTAAATGTTCCCATTTTCTTTCCATGGAGGTGATATGTTTATCTCCTACTGTAAAATGTGTATTGAGTAATTTTATTTGGATGTAGTTTTTGACTAAACTGATTTATAACCGCTAGTACATATGCTGGTCGAGTCAAGCACATAGGAGATATCAAACACAACGTGCAGAATATGTTTGAGTTAAAAGTATCCAGATCTTTCTGAGCTTACGAACAATCATGGTGCCCACTGCCCACTTACATGATCAAATGCATGTCTAAAACTCGTTATCCAAACCACTTCTGTAGTTAAATTCATTTACAATAGATTCAACTTTGATTTTCTTTAAGAGGATCAAAATCTGAGAACAAGAAACAGCTCTATACCAGACAGCAACCAACCATGATATAGAAAAATGAGGCAACAAACCCATGCATGGAATGAACTCTACATAATGTGTGAAGATTTTTCAGGTTGTAATACATGAAAATGTCTAAAACAACATTAGTTGTAGTGCTAAGTTTTTCATAGAACTCAAATAGAGAAGAAAACAACAAATGTAGGCAAATGAAATTAGAGAGAAAAACAGAAAAGAAGAAATGTTAGCATTACTTGGATTGGCTCTTCGGACGGATGTTGAAGAGCTAAAGGCTGGATCAGCAAAGCCAACTGCATTGCAGATGTTGACAGAAGGTCCACAGTGCAAGGAATCTAAAACAAACAAATTCCACTCATTGTTATTACAAAATACATATGATGTCATATACAAAGCTTTTGATACATAGTGAGAAGAACAAAAAACTGAAAGACATAACACGATAACCATTACTGCATAAAAGATGATTGGATATAAAATAAAGTAATAGGACTATGACCTGATTTATAGTACACCTTATGTAGCGTGGACTGCAATTCCCAGTGTCCGTGACTATATAATCGCTTGTCGCAGGCTTGACAAAGAATATAGTAAAGAATCAGGGAAAAGCAGTACCATATAAATATGTTGCATCATAGGTGAATACTGCAATTGGTTACAATATAAGACAGGTGCAAGTACTGCAACATAAAATGTTGTAAAATGGAAACTATTAAAGTAAACAAAGATAATAAAGAATACCGGAGGAGGGTTGGCCTGGTTGGCCCGACGAGTCTCATGCAAAATCACAGCAGAACTCGGGGAAGGGCGGGGTATATTTTCCATATCAATTGTTGATTTCCCTGTTTGATTCAAAGACATTAATTGGTTTGGAAGTGGTGGTGCCGGTGGCATCCCAAACATTGGGTGCTGCATAGGGCCAACTGATGGAAGTGGTGGTGGTGGAGGCATCCCAAACATTGGCTGGTTCTGCACAGGGCCGGCTGATGGAAGTGATGGAACCACCTGGTAATGTAAATCCTTGATTCTTTCAGGCCAGATTAGGAGTATAACTGAGAGTGAGTGTACACGTACAAGATAAATTCTTCAAAAACTCCCTATAACATGTTTACTTGGGGGTACAAGAACAAGATACGTTCATGGATCTGGAATAGGTACTAAAACTTTTTTTTTTCATTTTTGGATCAGTGATCACATATTATCGTAGCGAATTTAGTAAAATTATCTAATAACATCCTAGCTAGTCTGATCATAGCAACTTGGGAGGACATAAATCAATTCTATATCTATGCATTCTCCAAATATATTCCATCATGACTTTCAATGATACCCAGGCATCTCATTATATAGCGGAAATGGTAAGTTGATACTAGCTTTAATCCAACAAGGAAGGATAAAAAAATGTGTCAGGAAATGAAATTCGATCAGTTTTACTTAAGCTTGTAATGCAGTATAAGCGTATATCACAGGGCCAGCTGATGGAAGTGATGGAACCACCTGATAGTGAGAATACTTGATTCTTTCAGGAAAAACAAGGAGTGGGCGTACAAGGACAAAATAAATTTTCGAAAGGTCCCGATAATCTAACAAAGTCTACTGTGGGCATACAGGAACAAGATACATTCATGGATCTGGAATAGTTACTAAAAGTCTAAAACCATTTTCCATTTTTGGGGCAGTGTTCATAAATCATCATCCCAGCTAATTAAGTGAAAATATCATCTAATACAGCTAGTTTGATCAAAGAAAATTGGGAGGACAAAAGCCAATTCCATAGCTATGCCTTTCTCAATTTATAACAAACATTTAATTCAAGAAGAAAGGATATAATAATGATTCAGGAAAAGAAATTTTTATCAGCTTTACTTAAACTTGCTATGCGTATAGCAAGTTTTTGGGGGATGAATAGATTGTTTGTAATATATGAGCTTTAACACTGTTCATTCTGTGCTAAAAAATAAAATAATCTGCATCACGGCCAAAATAATAATGGGAACTTAACTGCAAAACAGAACAAAATAACCCAGTAAACCTTGCCAGAGCTTCATCTCATTTTAATATACAGACAATTTTTTTGATTGGATAGGCAGGCTGGTAATGCTAACAATTTAGTCACCCATCATTGGCTGTAAATATATTACTACACCAAATGAAAATATTACCCCGTAGTGAAAGATAATAAATTTTCAGAAGGATTAGATGTTCTAAAGATAAAATACATCCACTACAGGATCACGGATGACTGATAATCTCACCTGCTGCTGTTGTGGTGGCCACATCGACATTCCAGGAGAACCTGGTGGCCGAAAAATGCCTGAACCTGGCGTTGGCAATTGCATTGGGCCAGGAGGAGGTGGATTGTTTTGTGGGGGAGCTGACAATGGTGGGGCCGGTTGCCCCATGGATGGTGGAGTGCCAAGAGATTGGCCGTTGAAGTTACGATGCATTTCTGGAAGCTGAGAGAGCCCGGATGACATCAATGTCGGTGCATGTGGGGGTCCAACTGACGGCCTTAGCATACTATCACTGCCCGTAAAAGGAGTGAACTGAGGCCTGTTCTGTATACTCCCTGAAGCAGGACCAGGAGGTCCGTTGCTAACTGTGCTTGATGTGCTCATGTGAGTTGGGGCAGGAGGTCCTGTTGGCAGAGGTGAAGCAGACAAAGGTCCTTGTCCAGGACGAGCACCAGGTTGGGGTGATCCTGAATTAAAGGGCTGGGGAGGCTGTGATCCTGGCAGTGGGCCAGTAGGTCTAACAGCCGACATCACATTCGGAGGAAATGCAGCTTGGCCTGGAGCACCCGGAGGTGGAGGACCTCTTGGAAACACACCAGGCGGAGATTGCCCCGGACGGACACCAGTAATCGGAGGTGAATGCTGGGCAAATGGTGCACCATTAGGTCTAGGTGCACCACCACCACCAAAATCACCCGATTGCTGCCGATCAGCCTGATTAATTTGTAGATGTTGCATGTTGTTAGCAAGTGCATTGGGGTTAAAATTCGGGGGTAAGCTCCCTGGCCTAGGTCCACCAGGAGTAGCCATCAATTCACCTGGTAAATAAATGGTAATCAATCACAATGAGCAAGTATTATTCAAAACGCTAAAATTCTTCAACAAAACACCTTCTCATTCTATCACACCAATCAAACCAGAAATCTAGCTATTCAAAATTTAAAAAAAAAAAATGTAAATCTATCACAATGTATATTCAAAACGCTAAAATTCTTCAACAAAACACATTTCACTCTAACGCCAGCAATCCTACCAGAAATTTAGCTATTCAACAAAACATCTTCTCATTCTATCACCAACCAATCCGACCAGAAATCTAGCTATTCAAAAATAATTAAAAAAACTGTACATCAATCACAATGTGCTCAAATCGCTAAAATTCTTCAACAAAACACCTTTTCGGTCTAACGCAATCAATCATACCAGAAAACTAGCTATTCAACAAAAAAAAAAAAAAAAATGCAAATCAGAACGCGATCATCAATCAATGCCGAATCACGTCAATACACAAACCAATCACAAACATATCAAACCTGCAATAGAAGACGATGACAAACGAGCCGACCGATTTCCGCCTAACAGTTCGATCTGAGGTGAACAACAGGAAATGACGAAATGCAGATGAAAAATTCAACAGAAATGAAATCGGCTTGCGAGAAAGAAACTGGAAATACCTGAATTTCAGTCGACGAAATGGAAGAGCATTGGTAGAACCCTAGAGAAGAGGGTTTAGAGGTGATTGAGACCGTTGAATCTTCAGAGTGAGAGTGAGGGAAGAATGGGATTGGACTTGCCAAGGATTTCACGTGGACTCTGTCTATTTTTGTTATAGCAATGTGTCGTACACCATCTTTACGATGTGTGATTTCATCAATTGTACAATTGCATATCACTCTATTCATTTTAAATAATTATTTTCAAGTACATGTCGAACATAAAGGTTTGAGAGGGACTTTTATTAGTTAATGTACTTTCATTATCCAAAAAACAAATACAAAGCATAAGGCGATCAAGAGTGATCCAGCCTACCCATCAACGACAAAGGAGCAAAAATGCCTATACTACCATAAGGTTCCCAACATGGGTCCTCAGTTCCGGCACTTTCCAAGCTTTATAAACTATGACATCAATAATTTTCCTAGCGATACGACTACCATCCGGAGTACCAGGGTGTGTATCAAAGCAACTCATATTCCTGAACATCCAAATTTCATAAACAGCTTCAGTAAAGGCCAACTTGAGGAGCTTGGCACGCCAACCTTTTCCCCGAGTGCATCGCAAAATCCAAGTAAGCTCCGTGGTCCATGCCCGTGGAGTATGCGAGATGTCTGTGACCGGACCGTCTTCCAAATCCCAGAGGTGATCGGGCAGTCGAAGAGCAGATGGTGCTGAGTTTCATCAGCCGTACAGAAACAACAGCGCACATCATGTATGAATCAAAATCGGTGTAGTCTAGCTCTTGTATTTAAGCGTTCCAGGCATGCAAGCCAAAGAATAACATGTGCACGTGGTCGAGCCGGGTTTCTGTATAAGACCGTCCTCCACGGCACCTTGTTCCCCGAATTGTGCAAACCCCGATAGATTAAGCGGTATGAACATGCCCCAACATAATGTCCCAAGTCGAATTCTGATGGGTGAGGTGTCTACAGTTTAGTATACCTCGAAAAATCCATGAGCAAGAGTTAGGGATCTCCGCATCCATAATGTTCACCATAGGTATATAATAGATATGGACCCATTTAACCCAAAGGTTGTCCTGTTTCCCACAAAGGTTCCATAGTAATTTCATCATACAGGACTTATTCCAATCTAGCAGAGCTATAATCTGTAGCCCACCTTCCTCCCTTGATTTGCAAACATGCTCCCATGCCACCAGGGCTTTGTGAGTAACAGAATCACTATTCGACCAGAGAAAGGACCGGCAAATAGCTTCGACTTGTTTCAGAACATGCTTAGGTAGTGGAAAGCATTGAGCGATAGTTCAAACCGCAAAATAAAACACTCTTGATTAATCGCACTACCAAAGATAAGTCAGGAGTTTGGCACTCCAATGTCGTATTCTAGCCACTATCTTATCAATCAAAGGTTGACATTGTCCAATAGTAAGCTTCTTGCTCGTCAGCGGAACTCCTAAGTATCGGAAAGGGAGGTTACCAGTAAGGAATCCCGTCACCATATGAATGCGGGTCTGCTCATCGGGTTCCACCGCTCCAAAGAAGGTTTGGAACTTCATGGGATTTACCGTGAGGCTTGTTGCATGGGAAAACTTATGGAATTTATCCATGACATGTTGAACAGAAACATGATCTCCACGTGAGAATAACAAAAGATCATCCGCGAAACTCAGATTTATAATGTGTAGCCTCTCACATCGAGTATGAAAGTTGAAATCCGGGATATGTTTCAATTCCTGTAACGTACGATGCAGATACTCCATCACAAGTACAAAGAGTAAAGGGGAGATAGGATCACCCTGGCGAAGACCCCTCTTAGCCTTTAGGCATTGGGAAGTAGTACCATTAATCATATAATGGTATGATACGGTGGTAACACAGATCATAATCCAATTGACAAATTGAGAAGGGAACCCCAATTCATTCAAGATAGTTTCCAAAGCACTCCACTCAACCGTATCATAAGCTTTCTGGAGATCCATTTGTAGCATACATTTAGGTGCTCCGTTCTTCCTGTTATAACCCCGTAGGAGTTCATATGCCAGCAAGATATGATTATGGATTTGTTGACCTAGAATAAATGCCGCTTGACTTTCATGCACCAGTCTCAATAACACACCGCTCAAACGATTGGTGAGGATTTTCGACACGATCTTATACAGAGTAGTGCAACATGAGATAGGTCGATAATCCGTGATCAATTTGGCATCAGCAACCTTTGGTATAAGTGTAACAAGGCTACAATTCACCGCTTTGTACATTCTACCATGCTCAAAAAACTCTTTTACTGCCCTGATAACATCCTGTCCCAGAATACTCCAAGTAGCTTTAAAGAACTTAGCGTTATATCCGTCAAGTCCCGAGGCCTTAAGATCGCCAATACCCTCAAGCGTAGCTCGGATTTCACCATCAGTCACAGGTCGAATCAATGTTGCAGCTTGTATGCGTGTGACTTGCGGCCCTCGTCTCAGAATGCCAATATCGACAAAATTTCGGTGCATGAGGCTCACGAGGTTGCGGTAGAAAGTGAGTACTTCATGTTCCAAATCAGCATACGTAGAAGCAATAGTCCCATCATGACGGTGAAGGCATGCCATACCAGAATTTCGGTTCTTCGAGCAACGGTTGCATGGAAGTATGCGTTGTTTTCATCACCAAGCCGAATCCAATCAACTTTTGAACGTTGCTGCAGAATACTTTCCTCAATATCATTCCAGTGTAGTAGATTAGCAGTACAGTGCCGCACCTTCTCAATATGTTGCGTATCCATCCGATTACTAACAAGATTCTCCTGTGCAGCCCGTAGCTCTTCTCTTGCAATTTCGACTTGTTGGTGGATCCCATGGAACCTCCGTTGCATTTGGCGAATAACAGGTTGTAAGTGTCGAAGTTTGGACCAGACCACAAACATGCCATTGCCCCTATTCTGCTCACTCCATTGCTGCCGTACTCTGGCCATAAAATCGGGGTAGTCTATCACTTTATTGATGAATTTAAAGTTCCCCTTTGGCGCATGTGGGGTATCAAACAGTTTCACACGTAGTAACGCATGATCAGAAACACTAGGATCCAGTATCTCCACCTAAATATGATTGAAAGCCTGGAGCCATGCCATATTGCCCAACACCCTATCGATTCTTGAATAAATAGGGTCCATAGTATGTTTGTTATGCCAAGTATAATGATCCCCAATACTATCAACTTCGAATACCTCCACCCTATCCATCATATTAACCAGATCAACGTATTCATGAGGGTGTACTAAAGAACCACCAATGCGATCTTGTGAAGAGAGAACATTGTTGAAATCCCCCATAAGCATCCACTTGTCGCTTGATTGTTGTAACTCCACCATTTTCATCCACGCCTTTTCCTATCCTCAAGTCGATTAAGTGCATAAATCGCCGTAAGCCAAGTAATAAATCTTCCATCAATGCCAAAAAGTTTACAGTGTATGAATTGTGCTCCTTCTTCCACAGGTATAATATCTACTTTCGTAGGATCCCACATAATCCAGATCCGTCCATTTACATGAGAGTTATAATTATCCACACACCTCCAATGTCCATGTAAACGATCCCGAATTTTCTTGCTCTTTTCTTGTTTAACTCTAGTCTCTATCATGATAGCTATATATGGTTTTAGCGCACGGAGACGGGAGCCAATCTCCTTTACCTTAGCTATCTTATTACACCCCCTTACATTTCAGGATATAATCATGGGTCCCGTCATGAATCACCACAAGACCATTCTCATCTTGTAGTGATTGAACCCATTTTGGCATGTAATGGCTTCGCATGAGTTCCCATCCAAATGTGAGTTGAGGTCCTTACCCTTATCAATATTCCTTCTTATCGATCCTACATTATGCCAACCCTCCGCATCAGTGCTAGTCGATGCACCTGTATGTCCTTATTATTAGTGCGAGGAGCCGCATCTGGGCGGCGGTCCAGATTCGGACTGACCCGGCTACTGAGCCGCCGGTTTCTGTAGTCCACAGTGAATTTCCATTGGTTTGTCACTTTCTTCCTAGGTCCAATCCTGTTCTGTGGAGTTGAGCAGATATGTCCTACTTTCTGACATCGGTCGCAATACATAGGTTTCCACTCATATTCCACCGGTTGCACTCGGATAATCCCTTTTTCATCCTTAATGTTAATGGTCTCTCGTAACTTTTTGGTGATGTCAACCTCAACTAAAATCCTTGCATAAGAGATACGGAGTTTTTGTGCGGTGCACTCATCGATACACTTTGGTGTTCCCAAAGCACTACCAATTTTTCCCAAACTTGACGCACCCCATAGATGTAGTGGGAGATGTGGTAATTTCACCCAAATAGGTATAGTTCGCAACATGTCCTTCTTAAGGCAAAATCCACTACTCCATTCCCGGATGAACATAGTCATATTATAAATCGTATAGGGTCCTCTACTCATAACGAGCTCCCTATCCTCAATCGTGCGAAACTTGAGTATGAAGTACCCTTCATCATCATAGAAAATTTCCGGTAGAGCCACAAAATTCGAGAATTTTATCATGTATTGTTTGACGCTAGTCATGGATAAATCACCCCCTAACACATACATAATAAGGCTTGTTTCCCAAAACTGCTTCTCCGAGGCAACATCTTCTTCTTCAATGGTAATTTCAACCTCTCCATTCACAATTGCCGGAGCAGAATATTCAATAGTTAGTCCCCTTGATGGCAATCTATTACCACTAATCACATCAGTCCATAGACGGGGTGAGGCCGGCTTTTCAGCCGCCTGTGGTTCATCAATGTGTCCCCTATCAACCCCAATACCCTGTGTCTTTGCTGTTGCCGGCGGATTCACCGATTTTGGCGACCTTGCCCCAGATTCAGGGATATCAGATTGTATCTGTTCTGGTGCCGGCTGAATAGTCGATATAAGCATCCCATCCCCAGATTCAGGGTTGGCCGTCTTACGTCCGTCATCAATTGTTTTTCGAATTCTACGTATCTCCTCTCCCTGAGATAGGGATGAAGTAGCCGCCACCTCCACGGCAGCCGCAGAGATGGGAGGCGCTGTTGTCATAGCTGTCGGAACCCCAGGCGCCGCAGTCAAACCTGGCGAATCCCCAAATTCCTCTCCCTGTTCTGTCAACTCTTCACGGAAAGATGTCTGTCGGTTGCTATTTGATTCACCACGAGACGCAGCCACCGGTTTACGGGGCCGACCGCGCCCGCGCTTCATCGGAATCGTAGGGTTTTTAGGCTCTAACACTGGTAAATATTATTGACCCAACTTGAGGGACTTTGTTAAGCTTGTCTTTGCAAATGCTTAAAAAAAGTGCTTTTGTGAATTTCAAGTTGTAAAAACGATTTTTAGTGTTTTACTAGTACTAACCCGTGGCGATGCCATGGTATTGGGTTTCTTTAATAAACAATTGAAGAATTATAGTTTAAATAAATTAAGAAATCCAATTAGTCATCTTAATAGTCAAGTATGTATTTTTAAATTAAAGTACAAAAGATTATACCTTCAACTTCTTAGTATATCTTAGTATATCCATGAAGAAAATGAAAGGGAAAGGATAATTAATTGACAATTGTCAAACCGTGCAATGTAGTTTAAGTAATAGTCAAATACATATTAAAAAATGAAATTACTAAAATATTTAATTTTCAACCTCCAAATGCATCTTCTTCACCTGCAAAATAAAGCACAATACACCCGTAAGTTGTCATTAGAAAATAATTGAGGAAATTTATATTGAATGCATTATAATGATATGCACATACCTTAAAGATTACTAAAAACTTCTTTGTAAACAACATTGATCGTTGTGTCTGTGGGGTGTCCTTCTTCATCCAGGATTAAAACTTTGAGTCCTTTTCCGGTATACGATCTGTTGGGGATGTTGGGGCGAACCAGAAAAGTTTGGGATTGGGACACTATAAAAAAAAAATTATTTCGTGCTAGTTACTCTTGAGAATGCAACATACAACTCACCATGGCTGAATACGGGTGTTGGAAGATACAGACCAACATGTGCTAAGGACTGGCCCCGACTCTTGTTGATTGTCATGGCATAGAAAACTGATATAGGGAACTGCCTACGCTGGAATCTAATTGGGAATTTCGTAACATCTGAAGGTGTCAACACCATTCGAGGTATAAGTACCTTCTGTCCCACATTCTTTCCAGGTATCATCTTCGCCTCTATGACATGCTACCCGATTGCAGTCACAATCAATCTTGTGCCATTACAGAGTTCGGCAAACTGGTCGATGTTCCTCAAAAGCATTATTGGACAACCAACTTTGAGTTGAATGAGATGGTTTGGTATACCTGATGCCTTAATAGTATTAAGGAATTTGACTGAATATACATCTTCTCTATTGATGATGTCATCCTCATCAGGACATATGTTGTCACTACTCATGAACTCGACCGAATCTCCAGGTAATAGTGACATGATGTAGTCATTAATCTCATGGACTATCTCATAAGTCAGTGCAAGAATCGCACTGTCCTGGAAATATAGACCATCACCAACATGGTCCATGAGTGAAGGATATGTGCTACTGACCATGGCAGCAATCGAATCTGGTGCATCACGAATAAGGATATCTTCAGGCAACTTGAAACTGACCTCGCCATCATTTGTCGCGCCTACTTGCCCATCTCCAATGCGTAGCAACCATTCGGCAAATTCCCTTATACTGTCAACCTCGGTAGGTGAGCTGCCAGCCTTGTCAAAATATAATTTTATTAAATAATGTGTTTGGTCAATATAATTTTTTATCTTTTTAGAAATTGAGCAAACGTGCGTAATAATTACATAAGTGCTCATACCTGAAGGCGCATGTTCTTGGTTAACTTCAAAACACGACATGAACTCCACAGTTTTTTCGATGAGCATAGGGTTGCGTGAACTATATCCTGCCTATTGCCCTTGGGTACAACTGGTAAGATTTGTCTAAATTCCCCCCCCCCCCCTCAAAGACAACAACTAATCCACCAAAAAGCTTATCTGACACCGGACCATCAGGTCCTCTCATAACATCTCAAAGGCTGCGGTCAAGCGCTTCAAAGCAAAACCGATTGGTCATTGGAGCCTCGTCCAAAATGATCAACTTAGTATTCATACATAAACCAGCAAGATCCCTCCCAGAAGTTAGTTTACTGCACATGGATGTCTCGTCAACTTGCAGGGGTATGCTAAACCTGGAATGAGCAGTACGTCCTCTAGGAAGAAGCAACGAAGCAATACCGCTGGAAGCTACGGGCAGGACGATATCACGTCTCCCACGTAACGCCGAGCATAGTGTTCTCCATAAGAATGTCTTTCCAGTTCCACCATACCCATACAGAAAGAATAACCCTCTATTACCCGATGATACTACATCCATAATAGTATTATATACACTCCATTGTTCATCTGTCATACATGGGTACAAACGACTGTGCTCTTCCATCATCTGAACCATATCGTAATCTAATTCCTCTGCGATTAGACTATTCTGACCATTATGTATCGCTACATTATCAGGCACATGCATACCTTCAAACTGGCTGAGGCTAGTTCCATTGCGACGAAGCAACTCTTCTATTTTTGCGAGAGTGAAGTTCTTCAATTGGTCTTCAGTGATCTCTAGATCTATTTCAAATGAGATTAAAAATTTGAAGTAAAAATTAATGAAAAAATAATCATTTATAATATAAAAGAAAAACGTCAATAATTATTAATAACATACCAGGTTTATCCATCTTCTTACGTAGCATGTACAGGATGCCATCTGATAAATACTCCCATGTAGTATTCCATACATGTATAGGCCTAGACATGCTGTCTGCCTGGAGTAGAATAGAGAACAAATGCCTCAGGTAACGCCCCGAGCTCCATAAACTGGCTTCCTTTATGGCACCAATATACTCATTATCGTCATCGAGTAAACCCATCACAAAGCACGCATCACGAAAAGTTGGGTATACAACTCCATCTACTGTTCTCAAATCCTCATAGCAGGTGGCGCCCCTAATGTGATTCAACATTATCTTGAGGTAATATATGGGACCCATCTTGGGAGGAAAGTGATGTATCCTACCAACCTTCTTGTTGAAAACCTTCATAGGTCTCCAAACTTTATCCTTAGCATTCCAAACATAATGCCTAGGGAACTCCGCATACAAATACTTGTGTGCCTCTGGCTGGTGATTATTGTACTCCATCCATATTAAGAACTTAGTCTATGCAACAGTAGGCTTCTCTAATAGGTCATAAATGTAATCGTCATCCTTGAATACCACTGATTGTTCACCCTCCATGTGAAATGGTGGTCGCTCAACAGTAGGATCCCTATAATGAATATTGTATCCCATAATACGCCATACGGCCTCACATGCTGAAATGTATCGACAATCCACATAATCCTTCACCTCATTATCAATTGTTATCTTGGCCCCTATGCGGTCAACACCTTTGTTCACGTACTTAAACAAATACTTGATAGAATTGGTTTTGTTGCACCATTCAACATTGATATGAGCTTGGTACTTCATGAGCAGATAAGGATTATACGGAACAATGTACCTTCAATAAAAGACATAAAAACTAACATAAGTACATCATGATTGTGAAACAACGGTGCATTTTAAATGTTTATTTAACTAACAAATAGCATTTTAATTGTTGATTACGTACCAATTGTCAATTACATCACCGTTCTTATCAATGGTGAAACCTGTGTCACGCCTCCTATACACTGGGTATCCATTTCCATCAAATGATGTGCGCTTGTTGAATGGCTTTGGAAACTTCTTTGAGCATTTTTTTTCCATCATGCATGCAAGGAGAAGTCGTGTTAAGAGGTTCGCACGGACCATGAACCATGTAGTCGGACACAGCATTGTACAACTCCGGGTTTAGTTCCTTATCCGGTATCTCAGCACTGATGACCTCGTCAATATCATCGATGGACATGTTCCTATCTTGACGGTCGATCCATAGTAGGATGTGAGCATGTGGTAGACCACGTTTCTAAAACTCAATTGTATACACAGCTGCATACCAAAAAAAATTAAATGTTCAATTAGTATAAGTTGGAATATAATAATCACATGTCCGATTAATTGAGTTAAAATTGAATATTATAAACACTTTACCTCCTATATCCTTGCCGAATACATTCTCTGTCTTCAAGTCATTTATCAGCTGATCCAACTTCATTTTGAAAACACGACTTAGGACATCTGGCCTACCCTCGGGACGTAGACCATTAGACTCCACAAAACGCATAATCTCTGGCCATTTTGGATTACACATGAAGGTGATGAACAATTCAGGATATCCTATACTCTTGCAGATAGCCATAGTGTCCTGAAAGTTATTCACCATGTACCTTGGTCCTCCAACAAAAGACGATGGCAGTACAAATCGCTTTCCAATATTTCCGGCTGGATCTCTAGCATCAAGCTCCCCTCTCCTAATGGTATCATCAAGGGTCCTGTAGTTATCAGATCTCAACAACGGCTGATTTCTCATTATAAAAGCAAGGCGCTGTGCTTCCATCATCATGTATCCATCCACCAAAAACTGTTGGAATAACTTTCTACTTGAAAGGATAGTGCGAGCCTCACCCTCACGATCAAATATCCTATATGATAGGAACTCCTTTATTGTGAGTTTGTTTCTAACTCCTTTTGACTTGTTAGAATGACGTATTTCTGTTTGGTATCCATCTTCCCCATACGGGAATAGAAGGGGATGTTGCATCGGGAGGTATGTCGGGTGCAACTCAGATATTGGCCTTAACGTTCCATTCTTCTCCTCCAATATAATATCACGTGGATCCATTTCATATTCATCATTTCCTGCATAAAAAAATACAATAAGTCAATCGTGCATTAAATAATTTGTTTGTAATGGAAGTGCATTGATTTATTTCGTACCAACAATTAGTGCAGCAACTTCTGAGCATGATGGAAGATTATACATACGCCCGTCACGGGATCTCCTTCCTATAAGGCAGAGCTTCACATCCTTCTCATCTTCCTGATGACAACGCTCAGCAGCCATACAGAAATTCTTAGCAATGGGATTATGATTGTCAATCATATTTTTAAGATCATCCACTAATGAAGGATCAAGTAGTGCTGGATTTTTCGATCTGCAACATACTTACACTGTTAGGTAATCGCAACATAATATTTGGTCTATCCAAGAAAAATGGTCTCGAGTTAAAATAAATGTAAATAGTATAGAAAAGTGCACACCTTACAGCATCAATCCTGTCTTGTGTTTCATCCTCGCCGCAATACATGTAGAGTTGTGAGAACTTAGGCGTCTCCCCCTCAACAGGAATCAAGCTTCCAACACGGTGATAGTTCTGTCCGCCAAGTCGATATGAATAAGGACCACGTCCTTTGTTGACAGAATTATCTTGAATCCCACCCATAGATGTGAACGCATACATCATGTTATACGCACGTATATACTCGATGCAATTGCGTGAATATTTGTGCCTATTTTGCAGGAGGTCAAGTAGGAGACGTGGAGGCTGCTTTAAATGAGGTAGTTGTATTTTACCCCGACTACAACACAAACCAAATTCAGGACGTGACTTAGCATTGCTCTTTATCCTCTCATCGAACCAAATAAGAGCACCACAATATCCACATGCATAAGTAGGATCACCCATATCTTGATAAGCTGCAAAATGTACATACTATATTAATATAATGTTAACCAAGATCAGAGAAAGAAGAAGATTAGAGTCCGTAGACTGGTAATATTAGTATACCTATTATGAATATGCCACTGTCTCTTCATGTCGCCCTATGTTGATTGTCACTTCTTCACTGAGTTGACCTTTTTCGTGCTAACTTAGGTTTGGGGGGTTGAATATCAATGTGTTGTTTCAGCCACAAATTCATTGGATACTCTCCCGCAATGAAGATTTTCCATATGCACCAATTGAGCAATGCGTTGTTCGGCGAGAGGCATATAATTTTCGATTCCTCGAGGTAATGCAAATCCTATTGAAAATAAATAACATCATATTTGATTAGTTGTTCAAATATTATTAACAATGATGTTAGATCAAGTCTCCTGGGAGACGGTCTATAGATAATTTATTTAGAGACGGACCTATTTTTTCAAGAAAATGTTATTAATCAAAACGTCTATGTTTGAAACATTTGTGTATTTCATATTATAAAAGAACCGAATTTCGTTAACAATATAGACATTTTAATTAATAAATAGATGATTTTTCAAAACATAGACCGTCTCTAGATAAGTTATTTAGAGACCGTCTATTATAGTAATACTTTTTTATGTTATTATATGAATAGAATATAAATACCAAAAGTACAATTAGATTTTAACTTACGGTATCCACGACTATCTTCGGAATATGTGTTATAATCGGTGCGCGAACTTTTAACATATCTTCTCATTAGATTGATAATCCTCCTATTAGTTCTATTACACTTCGTCACTACATAGTATAAGCACGATCAATATCACCTGTAAATTTAATCATATGGTATAGTTATTAGAAAATATTAATAACACGTATGAAGGGGGAATTCAAATAATTATAAAGTAAAAAAATGTTACCTTTTGATGTATCCCTCTCCATGTTGAATAGATCATTGTAGAGAACTTTTGTAACATCTTCAATAGTACTAAGCTGGAAAGAAACATGCCCGCCACATCTAATTTCTTTTCCTAAAATCTCGTCTAATAACTAAAGTAAGAATTTATGGTTCTATTACAACATGGAACAAAAAAGACAAAATGCAGGATGGTTCGAAAGGTATATATATGGATCGAGAAAGAGAACCAAATCGAATTCAAGCTTCATGAATCGGTAACTTATTTTTTTCTTTCCATTTCATACACCGCTGGAAAAGCTTATCAGCCATGAAAGAATATGGAGTATATGTTTAAGCTGCTGACATTTTCATTCTTTTTTCTTTTTAAGAAAAAAATGAATAAAGTAGGAGATGGTAATAAAGTAGGAAATAAATTGAATAAAGTAGGAGAAATAGTGAATAAAGTATGATAGATAGTGAATAAAGTAGGAGATAGATTTTTCCAGTTAAGGAATGGATAATTGAATTTGGGACGGATCAAAACGGAATATGGGTAAATGAAACTGGGACGGAGGGAGTATATCATTTAATAAATTTATATCTTATCTTGATGAATAAAATATTTATTAATAATTATATTTATAATTGGTGTCTATGGATTCGTTTCGTCGTGATGAATCCAAATATATGTTCAAAATATTTTTCGGAGTTTTGCAGATAAAGTTATATGTGATTTAATAAAAAATATATATGTAGTGAACATACTAAAAATATAAATAGTGGAAGTTATAAGGTGCATTGCATTGTCAAGAATAAAATGTTCAATGTCTTATTTTTCAAATTTAAATTTACACAATCAATAGATATCATTTAACAAATTGATATTTTATTTTAATATATAAATAATTTATTTAATTAATAATAATATATAAGGTTGGTGTCTATGGATTCGTCTTGTCGCGGTGAATCCAAATATATGTTCAAAATATTTTTCGGAGTTTTGCAGATAAAGTTATATGTGATTTAATAAAAACTATATATACAGTTAACATACCAAAAATAAATTGTACACTTGTAAATTATTATTTTATTTTTGGTTTAATTTTGTGAATGAAACTCCATGAAATTCAAAGAGCCATGCCACATCATATTTTGTCAATGTGGCATGCCTCTTTTGATCACATGGGTCACCACTTTTATTATATATATATTTAGATATTACAACTTCTGCTGCAACTTGTCTAGAAAAAAACAGGTAATCGTCAGAAGCAGATAAGCAACCCAAGCTACTTCTAATTGTTTTAAGCAAGTAGTAGCTTTTTTTTCAATTAAAAATAACTAATTAAATTAATTTTACAAACACTAAAACTTATGCTTTTACAATTCTAAGCTGCTTTTTATATGATATATCAAACACTATTGACTTTTGCTTAAAATCAACCTTAATCAACTTTTAGTAGAAGCAGACAAAAAAGCACAAGTAAAAGCATTTGCAAACACACACTAAATGTTAAGCGTAATGTTTTAAAAATGTTTTATAAGTGAACATTTTAATCATTTTTATGTGTATGTATAACACTGATGTTATTAGTATAGATGTGTAATGGTTGTTTGGTATAGAGTTGAAAAGCTGAGTTAATGAAAAAATTTATTTGATGAATATTAACTGGTTTAAAAGTGAGGTATAAAAAATGGTGTTTGAGATTAACATTGAAAATGACTGACCGAAAAAAGTTAACTTGGAGAGTTGAGATCGAGACGGATAAAATATAACATAATATGTTGATTTCAACAACCAAAACGGTTAATTACAATAAAACATGAGAGATGTTAAACGCAGGACAATAAAATACTAAACGCAGACAACTTAAACTTAATTACACGTTAAGTCCATATATAGCCAAATTTGCATTACATAGACTTCATATTTTGAATAATTACAACAAGATATATACACTTTTAATACAAATAAATTAAAATAACAGGGTTGATGGTTTATACGTTGACGAAATCAAACATGAGCGAAAATATAAGTGAAGAAGAGCCCTTTCTTAATGTGAGTGACAAAGAAAGTGAAGAAGAACCACCATGGTATGAAGATGGTTATTTCCAGGTATTTATGTACTTATATACGTTGTTTTGAGCTATTTTTACAGAAAAATTCGAGAAAAAAAGGTGTTTTTCGAGTTGATGCCGCCAAACCATAACTAGATATTGACGCCGAACCCTAGCGCCTTCATCAGCTAGCCCGCGCCCATATTCATGGTTGGTTGTATTACATGGCGCCGAAAGTAAGCGCCATTAAGCAGGAACGACTGAACAAAATGGTCGCCAAGTCTATATAGCGCTAAGATGTAGCGCCAAGAGAAAGTATCCGCGATCGAATACATCGCTACCTATAGTGAGATGGCGGTGAGATCCATAGCCACATGTGGCTGATGGCTTTGATTGTTTAGGCGGTGAATAAAACTTGAAGCAACACTAACCTGATTCTTCCCTCTTCTTCTTGGTGAATTGATCATCTTCTTAATTGATTAAAGCTTCTGTGGTTTTGTGGGTGTTGGAACTTGGAAGCGTCTATTGTTTTAGAGGTTTTGTGACTGACTGTATTGATTAATTAGGGGTTTCGAAAATTTAGATTTGAAAAATAAATGTAGATACTTGATAATAATATATAATAGAGATTTAATGTGTAAATGTTTTTAAGTTGTCATGTATTTAGTATTTTATGTTCTGCGTTTAGTATTCGTGTAAAACATTTGATTAAGAGTATAACTCTACCAGCAGTCCTAGACTAAAAATCATTTGGTAACGCACTCATCATCAAGTACTTGATTTATCCAAGACAGACTGTATAGTACTTGACCGTTACTCTCATATTCTCACGAAGTATCCATGGTAAAAGGGTCACGGACGACTTACCCATGTGAGAATACAAACTATTACAAAGACCGTCTCTCAAAGAGATCATGTCAATATTACATACTTAACTTCAAATATTATGCACATAATAAACATACATTTTACTTACATTACTTGCATTTCTACATGTAATGTTTGAATTACTTGTATGATGTTTCTCTCTAGACTTGAGGTAATTCATACCTTATCACATCTCATTTGTGTCCTAAATGTTGAATGTTTTCCAAAAAGTGACGGAGTATAAGAGTTGAATTGCATCGTTGAATGTTACGAATATCCGTGCGGGTCAAGGAAGAAAATCATCACGTAAAATTCAGATTAGTTGAATTCTGCGTAGACCCAAAGCAATTTATAATCAAATTGAAGTGGCCAAGTAAAATACGACTTAATTGATGTTGATAATTCAACCATCTACAGTACAGTAACACCATAACATGCATGTAAGGCAGCCTAACACATATTGCAGAAGTATAATTGTGTTGTTTTTAATTAATAATCTACTTTATCCATCACACATACTATCATACATTGATAATTTTAACGATATCATAAAGAATATAATATCATACATTGATCATTTTAACTATATCATAAAGAATACTGCAACTAAAATTACACCTTTAATTTTCACCACATGTTTTGCTTCTTACTTACAATTTATTAAAATTTATACCTCAAACTATGCGACGAATCTATGTATGAATTTCTCCGGACGAACTATAGTAACATTCAAGAATGGCGGTCAACCCAGTTACTGTCAATTTTTTTGAAAATAGAAATTTCCAAGCACCTCCTGATTCCTTGGAAACAAAATGCTAGTACTAGTATAAATAACAAGAACAGAGAAACACAAAATCTTTCTTCATCACCAAATATTTGCAATCCCAGAAACATTCAAAGAAAACTAAAGTACTCTGACCATGGTTTTTTCAGAGAACCAGTCAAGGCAATCCTTGGTCCCGAGTTTCCTTTACTCGTCCGCGCTGACATCCAAGAAGATGCTGAATTCGGAGCAGAACTTGTCACCCGATATCACAGGGGCAGCAGCTCATCAATTGCCGCCTATGGCTGAGATTGATCGGCAGTTCATGATCCCATCACCGAAAGAGAGCCGTATAGAGCTGTTCTCTCCAGCATACTATGCAGCCTGCACAGTAGGAGGAGTTTTGGCAACTGGACCTACTCATACGGCTGTCACCCCGTTCGATGTTCTCAAATGCAACATGCAGGTTAAGTCTGGTTTCCTTCTAAATTATTTTCTCCTTTACATATAGTTACTTACTTTTAGTTCTATATGATTTAAGTTGTTATAATTATGTGTTTCGTATTCGCTATACTTGTTAAGTCTTAAATGTGCCAGCTACATACAACAAAAAGAAAGAAAAAACAAGACATTCATAATTTTCCCTAAAACTAAACAAGTTTAATTACTCAGATTGATCCAGCAAAGTACAAAAGCATTACCTCTGGTTATGGAATTCTGCTCAAGGAGCAAGGAATACGAGGTTTCTTTCGGGGTTGGTCACCGACATTGCTTGGATACAGCGCACAGGGAGCTTGCAAGTATGGATTCTACGAATTCTTCAAGAAGTACTACTCTGACATTGCTGGTCCAGAGTACGCTTCCAAATACAAGACTTTGATCTACCTCGCAGGATCAGCATCTGCTGAATTGATTGCAGATATTGCACTATGCCCGATGGAAGCTGTCAAGGTTCGAGTACAAACTCAACCTGGCTATGCCAGAGGTTTGGCTGATGGACTTCCAAAATTGATACGAACAGAAGGAGCTTCAGGGTATGCAAATTCGTGTAACATTTTTTTAGCAAAACTAGCTGATTGGGTAGCTGATAAGCTAGTTGAGCAAGAACCACTGACATAGTGTATTATTTTACAGGCTTTACAAGGGAATAGTTCCACTATGGGGAAGACAAATACCATGTAAGATTGCTTATCATTACTGTTTTACAGTTTTAGACTATATAAAACGAATCAGTATAGAGCATTTTTCCCTAGAGGAAGAGTCTGATCACCATATTATCCTACAGATACGATGATGAAGTTTGCAACGTTCGAGAACATTGTCGAGGCTATTTACAAACATGCAATTCCAACACCTAAAGATCAATGCAGCACACCTTTGCAGCTTGGAGTAAGTTTTGGTGGTGGGTATGCAGCAGGGGTACTCTGTGCTATGATATCACATCCTGCCGATAACTTGGTATCTTTCCTTAACAATGCAAAAGGAGCGACTATGGCTGACGTTAGTACAAATCCTCACATCTCTTTCTCAGTACTTTTATCATTATCACATCATCATTTGCTTATAGTTTCTGGTGTCTTACAGGCCGTGAACAAGCTAGGATTATGGGGTTTGTGCACTCGTGGTCTCCCTCTTCGTATAATCATGGTTGGTACCCTCACTGGAGCACAATGGAGCATCTATGATGGATTCAAAGTTTTTGTTGGGCTGTAAGTTCCTTTTCAAGACTCCCATAGATATTTTTAATACATGACAAATACGTCAAAAAAAAAAAAAAAGTGTTGATGCAGCCTATGCACTTGAAATAACGGACACATTTTGGTTTTTCAGGCCAACGACTGGTGGTGGAAGTACTGCTGCACAGAAATGAGGACGGACATGATATACGAAGAAAACAGCCTACATTCATTTACAGAACTACATTCTGAATCCACTAAAGCTATTATATTCTAAGTTTTTGTAATAAATCGATGTTAAATAGTTTGATTAACATTCGTTGTTTGTGAGTTTGTTTGAAGATGAAATTTTGCGGTCAATAGTAATACCAGATCAGTTTTCTTCTAAGCGATAGCAGATACTTTCAGCAGAAGCAACTCAGAAGCTATTTTTGTCAACTGCCATATACCGCAACATATGAACAACTAAAATCAGCGAAGCATTCTAGCAATCAAATCTCTTAATCGAAAACCATAAAGCCAACTCTATCTACCTAGCAAATAGGATAAAGCAGGAATAACCAGCATAAAGTTTCAGGACTATATATTGAAGCAAACAAGTATATAATTTTAACACTAAATTACAAAATTTATGTAAATTTAATTTGAGGCATATATAGGTTTCCAGGGATAGTGAAACAAGAACCTGGAAACCATAGTCGGAACACGGAAGGGATGTAATGTACTTCCTGCTAGTGCCTAAACTTCTCATTTGAACCAGCAGCTTCACCACATAATTTTTCAGTTTTGCATCATATAAAATCTGTGAAGCCGGTTAGCTTAATATTAAAGTAAGTAATGGAACATGGTGTACTGAAAACACTGATGACGAGGATAATGGATGTGTGGTGTTGGAGTGTGCTGATGACACTTGGATATAACACTGAGAATTAATGCTGTGTGGTGTGGTGTAGCGAAAAACACTGGAATAACACTGAAGACACATGAAAGTTAGAAGTCGAATCTAACTTGGTTTTCTTTTGCTTAGTGATCAAGAATTCGTTTCTTATTAGGAGTGGAATTCAAATCTTGCTAGGAAAAAGAAGGTATGTTGATTTCTCTAGTATATATACACATGTAAGTACTAGAATAAATCGATGAGAACATAGAGAGAACACATTGAGATTTCTTGAGAGAAACACGGTGAGAAATAGAGAACAGAGCTCGATATAGCTTGATAGGTTTGGTTGATTCCTTGTAAACTGCGTTTTGGTTCTTGGTTAATAGAAATCTTGGTTATCCCGTGGACGTAAACAATTGTCGAACCACGTTAAATCTTGTGTTTGTGTTTATTTTCTTGCGTTTGTTTGTTGGTTGGTTTGGAGTTTATTGAATTGAATTGGGTTGATTTGATTTACAATTGGCGCCGTCTGTGGGAAGTGAATCAACTGGTATCTATTCATCAATGGTGTCTCCAAAGTTCGACCTCAAACCGTTGGAAGGAAAGACAGACTTTGGTCTGTGGAAGAGAAGGATGAAAGCTCTGTTAATGCAGCAGGGTGTGATCGATGCACTGACAGAGGAGTTTGATAAAACCATGTATGATGCTGATAAAACGTCGATAAAAAACAAGGCGTACAGTTATTTGTTATTAGCTTTGGGAGATAATGCCCTTATTGAAATTGGTGATCTTTCATCGGCAAAAGAAATATGGGAGAAGCTAGAAGAATTGTACAACGATAAGTCTGATGCAAATAAAATCTATGCCAAGCAACGACTATTTGCATTCAAGATGGTTGAAGGAAAATCAATCATGAGTCAGTTGGATTTGTTCAAGAAGATGGTTGCACACCATGACAATCTGGAAACTGATGAGAAGAACAGGATGCGGAGCCAAGACAAGGCAATTATCTTGTTGAATTCACTCCCTAAGTCTCTTGTTCCATTCAAGGATGCTTTGGTATATAGGAGGACAGAAGCATTGACAATGGAGGCTATTGAATCTGCATTAATATCAAGGGAGCAGGATCAGGATGGTGTTCCACCAACACTCAGTACTGATGAAAGCCTTATGGTGAAACAATATCACAAGTTTCCACCAAAGAAGAAGCAATATCCAGATCAAAGGAAAGCTCAGTATAACAAGGATGGCCCTGAAACAAGGAAGTGTTATTATTGCAAGAAGCAAGGACACTTGAAGAAGGATTGTATGAGTCTAAAGGTGCAGAAAGGCAAGGGTGTGGCGACAACACCGAATACTAATTATGGCACAAACATTACAAACCAATCAGAGGCTTATCATACTGCGGAAGCTTTTGTTACTGAGGTACTTTCAGTCACTCAAACTAGTCAATCAACTGAATGTGTTATGGATTCAGGTTGTTCGTTTCATATGACACCTATTAGAGAATGATTTTCAACTTTTGAGCATAGAAACTGTGAATCAGTTGTTCTTGGTGATGATAGACCATGCATAATAAAGGGTATGGGAACAGTGAGAATTGAGATGTTTGATGGAGTGGTAAGGGATTTGCTTAATGTGAGATATGTACCACACTTGAAGAGAAACTTGATATCTTTAGCATTGATGGATACTAAGGGTTACAAGTATTCAGGTGAGAATGGTGTCCTTCAGGTCAAGAAGGGTGATAAGGTGGTTATGCAGGCTCTTAGAAGGAGAGAATTGTATTATATACAAGGTGAAACTGTAACTGGTGAAGTTTCCAGTGTACAGTGTTCTGGGAACACCCGACAGTGTTCTGACAACACCGTTCTATGGCATAGAAGACTAGCACATGTTGGAGAGAAAGGTCTTATGGATTTATCTAAGAAGGGACTCTTAGGTGGAGACAAGATACATAAGATGTAACTTTGTGAGCTCTGTGTGTTAGGGAAGTCCAAGAAGAACAGTTATGGTGTTGGTAAACACACCACACATGACATACTTGAGTATGTGCATGCAGATTTATGGGGACCGGTGAGAACCACCACTAGGAATGGAGGTAGATATTTTCTGTCCATCATTGATGATCTGTCAAGGAAAGTGTGGGTGTTTGTATTAAAGTCCAAGGATGAGACTTTCATGAAATTCAAGGAATGGCTTGTGGAGATGGAGAATCAAACGAACAAGAAGCTCAAGGTGATCAGAACTGATAATGGGTTGGAATTCTTGTCTAATGAATTCAATACCTTCTGTGTTCAGAAGGGAATCTTGAGACACAAGTCAGTCCCTGGAAATCCACAGCAGAATGGAGTAGTTGAAAGGATGAATAGAACAATCCTAGAAAGAGTGAGGTGCATGCTTCTTGGATCAGGTTTGTCAAAAAGTTTTTGGGGAGAGACTGTGACTACAGAAGCACATCTTATTAACCTATGTCCATCATCAGCTATTGGTTTCAAGACACCTGAAGAAGTTTGGAAAGGTACTCATTCAGACTACTCATATCTCAAAGTATTTGGATGCTTAGCTTATGCTCATGTTAAGCAAGATAAGTTGGAGGCTAGAGCAGTAAAATGCTTGTTTCTTGGTTATCCAAAGGGAGTTAAGGGATATAAACTTTGGTGCTTAGAACCAGGGGTAAATAGATGCATCATCAGCAGGGATGTGACTTTCCATGAAAATGTGATGCCATTATTGAGGAATACTGACAGTGTTGAGAGAACACTCAGTCAGGTGGAGCCTGTCGAAGATGGTGTGTCAGGAACACTGAATATGGAGCAGACAGACACTGGTGTGGTGATAACACCAGTTTTCGCAGACCATGGTGTTCTGACAACACCGCATGCTGAATCTCAGGGAAATACTGACATACATGATCAGGTGGAGCCTGAATCGAATAATCAGGTGGAGAGGCATGTGATTAGAAGAAGGACAGGGATAGAGCTCAATAATCCAGATGATGTTGTGGATTATCAACTCATCAGAGGTAGAGAACCAAGAGTTAGAACCTCTACTGCAGATCCAGATATGGTGTATTTTGCACTGAATATTGCCGAGGATATTGATTGTTATGAGCCTGAGAACTATCAAAGAGCTATAAATTGCTCAGAGAAGAATAGTTGGTGCATTGCTACACAGCAAGAACTCTTGTCACTTGAAAAGAATCATACATGGGATATTGTAGCTATACCTAAAGGAAAGAAGCTTGTCAGTTGTAAGTGGATCTTTAAGAAGAAACTTGGAGCTGATGGTGAGCAAAAGGTGAAATACAAAGCCAGACTAGTTGCTAGAGATTTCACATAAATAGAGGGTATTGACTACAATGAGATCTTTTCTCCAGTGGTGAAGCATAGCTCAATCAGGATCTTGATTGCTATGGTAGCTCAATTTAAGCTACACTTACATCAGATGGATGTTACTACTGCATTCTTGCATGGGAAGCTGGATGAAGAGATTTACATGAGGATACTTGAGGGTATTGAGGTAGATGACAAGGAGCACAAGGCTTGTTTATTGTTGAGATCACTGTATGGTCTTAAACAGAGTCCAAGGCAATGGTATAGAAGATTTGACAAGTTTATGTTGAGTCACAAGTTCAGGCGGTGTGACTACGACACCTGTGTTTACTTCTATGGTGAGAATGTCGAAGACGTGATATATTTGCTTATTTATGTGGATGACATGCTTATAGCAAGCAAGCATATGAAAGGAATCACTCATGTGAAGAATCTCTTGAAGTCAGAATTTGAGATGAAAGACTTGGGAATAGCTAAGAGGATACTGGGCATTGATATTATTCATGGAAGTGATGGAAAGATCATTATGAATCAAAGTGCTTACTTGGAGAAAGTGTTAAGGAGATTTAACATGCACAAATCCAAGCATGCTGCAACACCTCTGGGGTCTCAGTTCAAGTTATCTAAGAAGTCTTGTCCTAATACTGATGAAGAGAAGAGGTGTATGGAGAACACACCGTATGCTAATGCTATAGGGCCGATTATGTATTCCATGGTATGTTGCAGGCCGTATTTGGCTCATGCAATGAGCTCAGTAAGCAGGTATATGGATAATCCTTGCAAGGACCATTGGGAGGCAGTTAAATGGCTGCTCAGGTATATTGGTGGTTCGATTAGACTGGGATTGGTGTTTGAGCAACACCAGACGAGGAATGATGCACTGATTGGGTATGTCGACTCGGATTATGCTGCAAACTTGGATACAAGGAAGTCTTTAACTGGATATGTATTCACATTATTTGGTACACCAGTAAGTTGGAAGTCTACTCATCAACTTGTGGTTGCATTATCAACTATAGAGGCAGAATTTATGGCCATGACGGAAGCTGTGAAAGAAGCTATTTGGCTTAAGGGAATTCTGGGGCAGTTCGGTGTGTTGCAAACACCGATGACTATATTCTGTGATAGTCAAAGTGCAATTCATTTGTCAAAACATCAAGCTTACTATGACAGGTCCAAACACATTGATATAAAGTTTCACTTTGTCAGAGATGAAGTTGAGAAGGGTACTATCAAGATTGAGAAGATCAGCACAGATGTTAATCCGGCGGATGAATTTACTAAGTCAATTTCTGTGATGAAGTTTGGATCGTGTCTAAGTTCTATCAAGTTGATGGAAGGAAGGGTTGTGTCCTAAATCTAGGGAAATGAATGGTGTGGTATACTATGGTTACATTAATATGAAGCTAAGGTGGAGAATTGTGAGCCGGTTAGCTTAATATTAAAGGAAGTAATGGAACATGGTGTACTGAAAACACTGATGACAAGGATGATGGATGTGTGGTGTTAGAGTGTGCTGAGGACACTTGGATATAACACTGAGAATTAATGCTGTGTGGCGTGGTGTAGCGAAAAACACTGGAATAACACTGAAGACACAGGACAGTTAGAAGTCGAATCTAACTTGGTTTTCTTTTGCTTAGTGATCAAGAATTCGTTTCTTATTAGGAGTGGAATTCGAATCTTGCTAGGAAAAGGAAGGTATGTTGATTTCTCTAGTATATATACACATGTAGGTACTAGAATAAATCGATGAGAACATAGAGAGAACACATTGAGATTTCTTGAGAGAAACACGGTGAGGAATAGAGAACGGAGCTCGATATAGCTTGATAGGTTTGGTTGATTCCTTGTAAACTGCGTTTTGGTTATTGGTTAATAGAAATCTTGGTTATCCCGTGGATGTAGACAATTGTCGAACCACGTTAAATCTTGTGTTTGTGTTTATTTTCTTGCGTTTGTTTGTTGGTTGGTTTGGAGTTTATTGTATTGAATTGGGTTGATTTGATTAACAAAATCCATTAAATGAGAAACATAAGAACATTACGAATCAAGCAAAAAATAGCAACAAAACTATGCACATTGCAAATGATGAATTTGGTACTAGCATCTAATGTGAAGTCTTAACTCTCAGAGAAGAACAATAATATGAATCAAGCAAAAGTAGCATAAACAACAACAGAGAATTGAAATGCAAGCTTTACTCAGAACTCTCATAACAGCACTAAAAATCGAAATTCTACCTTCACGAAGAAGTCTCAACTCTTATAACGACCCTAGTCCTCTCATAACTGGTCGCGTACAGTTAAGATACTAATTGGATTTAGGTGTATTTTTTTGAAAATGGGTGGTTTCTCAAAAAACATTTTATTTTTGCAAAAAAGGGGCAAGTCAGATCAAAAGAACTCCAAACACAAGCATACTAACCCGTCCTCATTTTATCAGATAACTCTAATCCCCAGTTACAAATAATCTAATCTGAATTTCATGTGAATTCGATCAATTGAAGGTCGATTGGGACGATTCTGATGAAGAAGCCAACGTAAACGCTGCATTTATTCATCCGGTTGGTCCTTTTTTGTTCGGTTTAATTGTATTAGATCTTTTTTAGTGATTCATGAACCACATTAATTGTTGGCTAGAATTTTCATGCTAATGTACCTATGAAGAACCAACCCCCAAAAGCCCAATAGCATCAGGATATATAAACAATCCACCCTGCAAATTGCAGAACAGCAAGACTGAACTTTTCAATCCCAGATCACAACTAGTAACAACAAATTAAATGTTTCTCAGATTCTCAATAATTTTTTTGTTTGGAATTAACCAGTTTGCAAATAAGAACATTTAAGAACAAACGTCGCAAACTACCCAGAACCGTCACAATAAGATGAACAAGTGTCGCAACAACAAAAACGAGCTAAAACAGAATAAGCAAACAACACAAGATTTACGTGCTTCGATCGAATGATCTACGTGCACGGGACCAGGCGAAACTCTTCCACTATCACACAGGGATTCAATTCCCTCAAGAATTACAAGTACAATCAACGAATTATCAGAAATCGTATCACAATTGAACTCTCTTGATAAGAACCCTAGCTATGAATCAATCTCTCTATACAAGATGAAACTTAAGAGATTGACAAGTGAATAAAGTGATGATGATGAACTGTAACTGCTATCTTCAGCCTTTTATATTAAAAGATCACAAGGATAAGTGAATTGAAGCAGATCAGAAACCGGAAATGTGAAGTTAGTTATAGAAACTAACTTTCCCTCTTTTCAACTGCAGAATTGATCTTGGACCTTGATCTCTTCAGATTTAATCTTGGTCGTCCAAACATAACAGAAACAATTAAGCCACAACAACAATTCTCCACCTTAGCTTAATTTCACCTATTATGTCCAACCAGCTCCTCAAGTTAGAGCTGCTCCCTTCTTCTTCATTCCCATTAGAGCAATACACTTAACAAATTTCTGTACAAACACAGCTTTTGTTAAGCAATCTGATGTGTTATCATCTGTGTGAATCTTCAAAACCTTCACAGTTCCTTTTGCTATAACATCCCTGACAAAATGCCATCTGATGTCTATATGCTTGGTTCTGTCATGGAACATCTGATGTTTATCTAATGTTTGGTGAGTTGTATGGCTCCTTGGTTATCACAATTTACTTTTAATAATAAATAGAAATGTAAGGATTAAATAAATTAATCGAGAAAATAAGATAGTCAAAATTCCTTGTAGACAACGTTGGTCGTGGTGTCGGTCGGTAGTCATTCTTCATCCAATATTATATCATTGAATGTTTATTTATGTTTACTAGAAAATGTAAAAATAGGTCCTACGGTACTGACTTGTTAATTGGTAACATGTACATATTTTTTTACAAAAAAATCTATCCCTCAAATGGAACCAAAATAAAATACAAAAGTATATAACACAATCAATAGGGTTGTTCCCAACAATCTCGCGGTGATATGTGGTCACACCACCACACACACACAAAAATATTATACAAACGTAATTTCACATGTTACAGTTGTTTTTTCCAACCCACCGGTTCCCAGCAACCCCGCGGTGGTATGCGTCGCCCCACCAAAGACACAAAAATTTTACATGGTATGGTTGTCACCCCCCCCCCCCCCCTCGACCCGTTATGGATGAAGAAAGTAAAGAGAGTTTCCCCGCCTAGAGAGTAACTGTCGGACCCCCACCCCTCCCGGCCCGTCATGGAGATCAAGAAAGTACAAAGAAGATCGAAGACATTTTTCCCGCCAAGAGAGTATCAGCTGATCCCCCCTCCCGGCTCGTTATGGAGATCAGCAAAGTAGAGAGAAGATGTAAGAGAGTTTCTCCACCTAGAGAGTCAGATCCCCCAGGCCCGTTATGTATCAAGAAAGTAGAAAGAAGATCGAAGAGAGTTTCCCCGCCTAGAGAGTATAACTAGAATTGATAATAAAAACTGGTCTTTATAATATATGGATAGATCTCATCTTCACATGCCTAAAAATTGAAAATTAATTTATTACTTTATTCTTTACCTTCTCACCTCTTCTACTTTATTCACTATCTTCTACGAGTATTCATTATCTTTCATACATAAGTATTTAGAGAAAAGTCGAAACCTTAATTCAAAAATAAAAATAAATGTAGAGATCTAGTTAATACAGCTTAAAATGAATTTCTTTTTACATTAATTTTGTATTAGAAAGTGTCCAAGTAATTAGAAAGCGCTCCAAGTATCATTTATGCACATGTGGATCATGTGTGTTTCAAAGTAAACCGTCAACTTTAGAATATAGTAGAAAAATATACGAAAGTGCCCGAAATAACCGAAAGTGCACAAATGGTATGGTTGTATATATATATATATATATATATATATATTGGACATTCAATTGTTCAACTGGGAGGTTGGTGAAAATAAGCTGGAATTTTTTTTGAGAAATACAAAGGTGAAACTTAAGGAAATCTGGAAGATCTTTTGGCATGGTACTATTTGGTTCTTGTGGTTGGCTAGGAACAATCTCATATTCAAGGGCGAAATTTGAACACATGTTGAGGTGTTGGATCAGATTAAATTCAACACTTGGAGTTGGCTTCGAGCTAAAAGCTTCCTGGGTGCGAATTACAAGTTGGTGGATTGGGAGCTGTGCCCTCGTGGAGTTTTGAACATTCTGTGATTTTTTCTTGGGGGCTGTGTCTCTGTTGACTGTACTCAGTTTGTATTTTGCTGTGGTTTTTTTGTTGTTTTCATCTGTAACAGGTTTGTCGGAACTTTTGCCTCTTATATTTTTTCTCTTGATTTCGGACGCCTCTATGGGAAATCACCAACCTTTTCTTTCTTTCCTCGCTTGCTTGGTATGTTCTCCATTTTGGTTTTGGTGTACTCCTAACTCTTGGCTCGAAATTTAGATTTTGAGACATGCTAGA